>OAMR01000252.1:1461675-1510931 GCA_900205405.1 Echinochloa crus-galli | reverse complement strand
GAGTATAATACAAGAGAGAACCTTTGGTTTCTTTTCCTTGAGCTCCTGCAAAACTTTGTGCCGGTGAAGCTTCTTCTGATGTGGCAGCGGCAGCAATTAGGTATCATTCCACACACTTTGAAATTAAGAAACTCACATGATATATAAACAAGCTAGTGGTAAGTGGTAACATATTGACATTTGCGTGTGCGATGAGCATTAGCGGGGGACCCTACGTTAGCCGAACCTGCAGATTGCTATGATTGTTGTCCTACTACCTCCCACATTTGCCTCGAGCAGAACACTTGCCGCCGAAAATTTTGTGTTAAATACATGCCTGATGATTATCCTGACTCAGTGACTCTAGATCACGAGCAATGCCTAGCTCCAAGATAGGTGCAAGTATATATCCTGACGAAGCACATACATAAACATTTTCTTTACGTTCATATATACCCAAAAACGTGCCTATATGTGCGCACAGCAAATTCAGCACCTTTCGTTGTGAATCGTAATTTACTATGTAAAGTGTACGGATTTTAAGCAAAGCATCGTATAAAGCAGAGGTAATACCGTAATAGCGTAATAATGAGGTGCTAAATCTTTTTTATATAGCATACTCCGTGGTATTCACATGGTTTCATTCATTTCAGGCACCAATCAGTTTATCCTTGGAGCCGTGAGCTAAAGAGAAAAGGAAACACTGTTTTTAGAGCTTTTCTTGGATAAATGAAATATGTTTTGCATTTGGTTAGCATGACATTCTCTTGCAGCAAAACACTCAAATACAATGTTTTATGTGAAAAACAATGTGGGCTGAAAACTCCCTTTTCCATATTAGTGATGCGGAAACAATGTTATAAAATACTCCAATTTTTTATACACACATTTCAAGATTGAAACCTCATAATCTTTGGTTACTCTCCCAGTTCTAAAATATAGTATAATTATATTTTACATACAAATAAAATAGTTTATGATGTAATCCCATCCTAAAAAACGCACCACAAATATT
The DNA here is from genome assembly GCA_900205405.1 of Echinochloa crus-galli. Lineage (NCBI taxonomy): Eukaryota > Viridiplantae > Streptophyta > Magnoliopsida > Poales > Poaceae > Echinochloa > Echinochloa crus-galli. The sequence continues at coordinate 1,509,937 of OAMR01000252.1, read as the reverse complement.
TATAAAAACGCACTTCTATCACGCATACATACATGGGTGCCTATCCATTATCTAAAAAAACATACATGGGTGCCGTACGTCTTACCGTGTTTTTAGACATCGTCAGCAACTCCTTATATTATCTTTCTTCTCAAAAAAAACAACTCCTTATATTATTTTTATACTTTATATTACAATATTACTCTCTTCATCTCAAGCTAAAATTCGTGTTCATGTTTTTTTACCTTTTTTTTTACCCATGTCGGGAAGCGATGCCACTCGGCCTGGTTGCAAGTATTTTTATCGGCCCAAGAAGGAAAAGCCCACGGGCTCGCGGCTCCGTCATGCCTGGCCGCTGCGCCTGCGTCCTGGGCTCCTGCACCCGATCTCCCCTCGTCTCCGCCCCGACTGACCAGCTAATCCTCCACTGCAAGTCTGGATCCGTCGACCACGGGCACCCATAACGGCCGTCGGCCGGCCGGCCGGCGGCGCCTCCCCGTACGCTCCTTGCCTCGGAGGCTCGGACCCGCCGGCGCGGCCGCTGCCGCCCGCGAAACGCACGGGGCTGCAGGCGCCTCCGCTGCTCGCCCTCTTATCCGCGCGTCTCTGTATTCGGTTTTCCGAGTTCAGACTCTGAACGTCTGATGCCTGGACCCATGGTTCCAGGACTGAATTTTGGAATTCAGTCACAAGTACAGAAAATGCTCGGGAGATGCCAGATCAAGGCGCAAGGATGCCCAGCTGACAGAGAAACAAGCTCGTTTCAACGGCGATATGGTGTATAAACACGTAAACAGCGAGGCGACTGGATCGCCTGCATGGTGTGCCGGACCTTTTATTTTTTGAAAGACCTTTTAGGCTCCAATCTGACAAGAACAGCCATCGAATTAAGGTGATGTCGCAACTCACAGGGCACCCGTGATTCCATGCTTTGCTTGTGTTAAACGCGGTTTTCGTACTGGTCCAGAACACGACGGCCCTCGCCAAAATGCGTAGTATTACATTACATCTTCACCAACTCTTGCACATGCATCACATCAGCTATAAATCCCAGCTCGAGTGATCATTGGAGGTCAAGTTCTCCGAGCCATTTTTCACGTGGAAAAGGTAAGAAGCTTTTACAAGTTATTACATCGTGTCTCTGATGGATGAACCAAAAAAAAGGGCCCATCCGCTTGTGTCATCGCCCACTAGAGACAAGTCAGAACGGAATGGAGCACATGCTTATTTGTTCTAAAAAAACTAGTTATTCTCTCTTAATGCATAGGTTCATTGTATTGTATTCCATAAACATGTCGTGCATTTAATTCCTAATGGTGTGTCGTGATCAATGTGTTTTTGACTGAAATAAGTGTGTCAGTGGGGGCTCATCCAGTTTCATGGTCAAAGTAATTGGGTCAAACAAATGTCATGGCCACGAAACTCCATTATCTTTTATAAAGACCCTGCCACATCAATAAATATGACGATGTGTCAACTCACTATCGCCATAAAATTCTAAATAACGCCCCGCTGAGACTGGCCTAAGGCGTAGACACATATCAAGATTTAAACTTTACAAACTTCTACCAATAATTAAACCAATAAATTTTAATTTTTATAGTGCAAACTTGAAATGGTTAGATTCGTAGTCAGAAATACTCTCTAATAGTTATAAGTTCATAACTATAAATGATATAATCCGGTCAAAAAACACTATAAATGATATAAGATAGATAAATGAATAGTCGAAGTGTAACTTAAAAAAATTACCAAGTCAAAACGCGTCTTATATAATCAAATGGAGAGAGTGGATTAATATAAACTGGATTATGAAGTATAGGTAATATAGTAAAAGAACCAATATGGGACCACATATATACAGATTATTTGTGATTCCAAGATGGTCTAGAATAGACTTTATCATGCTATCCTTGGATTATAATCTAGGTTATATAATTTATATGGATTATAATCTAAAAAATAGAGAATTATTCAATAAAAATAAGTATCACGAAGCGACTAGTTAATGACCGGCTATTTCAAATACCACACTTTAAAAATTATTATTTCCAAATAAGTATAGGATTCCTTTTTTCTCATTTGCCACATTGAGCATTTCCTCGGCATATTACATTCATTTACCCTTTTTTTTCCTTGGGCCCAGGAACCTCCTCAAGATCTTCTCAGCCATGCAAAAGCTCTTAGACCAATCTTAAATATGTTGATGTGGTATAGTAGAGAGAAGCCGGAGTTTCATGGAATGTGAGAGGAGTTTCATCACCATGAAACTCTTTTAACACAGTTACTTAGTTTTTAGTTTAGATAACTGTATAGTAAGACTGTACACTGAGACTGGCCTTATCAGATCACCGTATCGATATGCATCCAATGCTATAGTTAACCAGTTATACCATGCTCTAAGATATTTATTTCCAGCCACACCGCGTCTAGACAAGCCATATCCGCCACCTTCATATCGCAATATTATGATACAAATTCAAAGTATCGGCTGCCTTATTACATCTTCATGCAATTCGTGCGTAGCGTGTGCGGAACTTTTCACTTGTCAAAACCCACGGCAACTCGACCGATTTCTCTAATCCGCCGCGAAGCTTTGGCGAGAAAATGGTCAGCATGTTCTGCCAGTCACTTTCTGCATGGAATGGGCCCAATCCGTAAGAGAAAACCTGAAGCCGATCAACAGCCGAGGACCTTTACCCAAGATTTGTCGCTGAAAGGTGCTCACAAAGTTGCATCCATGTCCATGGATGGATAAAACTTCACCCCCTGTCCTTACAAAAGCTCCGCCGCTTGTGTCATCACCCACTCGGCTTGGCAAGTCAGAACGGAGTGGAAGAGCTCATGCCCTGCCTCCCTGCGTCGGGCTCTTTCTCGCCATGCCGATCTGGTAGGCGCTGCCTTTCCTGCAAAGGCAGCAGACGGCAGAGTTGGAAGGAGACACCGGGCGCTAATTCCATTGGATATGAGTCATCGGTACTAGCTGATCGAATACTCCGCTGAGTCACTCACATAAACATTCAGACCGGTAGTTGCAAAAGCAGTGTTATATCCACTCCTGCTGATCTGTTGCGAGGACTTTTGCTGGAATTCCTGGCAGAATCGCGACGGGTAACAGGAGTTCGTGTCTGGAGACACGTATTTAAGCCTACCAAACTGTTTTTTTTTTGAGAAAGCCTACCAAACTGTTTGGGAAAATGATGTGAGAGTCAGTCTGGAAGACAGCCGAGTCAAAAATTGGCCGTAGCGGTGACCTCCTTTTTCGTCATCGTTAATGGGCACATTCAACTCCATGAAAAAAGTTTGACACTCCACGAGCATCTTCTCGTCATCTGCCTAAGATCTTGAGAGCCTTTTTCCGTTCGGTGCAAACAAAACATGTGCGCGCGGCGCGGTGCGCCGGTGCGTCGGCTGTGTCAGACCCGGCTGGAGCCACGTGGCCCGGCATCTTTTTTTCTGGTGCTGAAAGGACTACGAACAACCCGTGTACCAAACCGCGGGAAACAACTCGGAAAGTAGCAAAACACGCGCGAAAGTCGCAAACTGCCTATCCGAAAATCCGAAATACGGACCGATACCTGAATCTGACGGACTCCTGCATTTTTATCGTGGCTGCTAATACTCGCCTGCTTCGTGCCATTTGATGCCTCACAGCCACGGCCGTTGCAATAGTACGTGTCCCATTCCATTCAGAGACGTGGCTCTTTTTTTGACGGTTTGGCAGCAGCAGCAGCAACAGTAGTGTCTTGTGCCTATGTGGCTGTTAAAGGCGACTGCATGCAACATGCATTCATTCTTGGGATAAGATGGCAGCATGTGTGCATGTGCCCGACCGAACGGTCGTCCTCGTCGACCGGATCCGCCTCGCCTGCGGCCACACGATTCAACGGCGGCTGCTCGGCCCCGCCGCTTTCGGAACGCCCGGTGATCCTGTCGGCTTCCGGGCTTGCTAGTTGTTGTTACGGCCGCTCCACCACATGTGGGCGATTCTGCTCTCTCCTCTGCTCTAGCTGTTGTGCTCTGCTCCCCTCATGGGCGATTCCGTTCCGTGGATGTGCTCGCTTGCCAGCAGTGGATCCGCACAAATGTTTAGCGTCCAGCAGCGGAGATGGATGGAGAGGCAGGAGAGCTCGTCTGTCGTTGTCGAATCTGATAACCCAGGTTGCCCTGGATTTATATTCCATGCGTGAATCTTGTATATCAATAATATATGTGTACCATACCTGAGGGATGCCGTATACCGTCTCTTTATTCTCTCCAGGAAAATAAGCAGTCATCTGCCGTGCCTTGTCAAGGTGGAGAAACGGCGCCGGTTTTTTCGATGTGAAATATACCCCTATTCGGGCAGCAGGAATTTCCGCGGCGGAGGGAAAATCACATCGGGGGTGAATACAGCACAAGTACGGCGCGCACGTAACCTGGAAACCGCACGGGCACAGCTTCCGTGTCAGAGCTTTCTTTTCCTGCTCGGCCGATTTCCCATTTCTTCTCGAGTCAATAACCTCCGTCTTGCCCATGCCCGTCCCGTACCTCGCTATAAAATGGAGCAGCAGACGAGGAGATCACCATATCAGCAGCTCGGGTCGGTTGCTCATCGGCGTGATATTTTCGGAGCCCTCTCGCCGACCTCCCTCTGCGACGCCGTGTGGCCCTAGAGAGGCGTGTGGGACTGGTAGCTACCCCACGCGAGGACAAAGCCCTAGTCGGCGGGAGGTTGGAGCTGCTGCCGACTTTGCAAGAGAGGCTGACACCACGGGCCCAGCGGCCTCGGCTCGTCGGAGGGCCAGATACGGCTCCCATTTCCACTCTTGGGCTGTGCTGACGGAGCTTGAGTGAGACTCTCTCCTTTATTATAAATCGATCGGCCGTGTCCAGGGGCTGGTCGTCATCCTCCCTTTCTTCTCCCGGCCCATTCCACGAAAGCAGCAGAGCAGAAGCGGCAACGAGCAGCCGAGCAGGAGAGCTTGGAGCTGAGACTTGTCCGCGCTACACATTCAGCGAGTGAAGATCCAAAATGGCGCGGAGCCCAGCTCATGTCGCTCTCTGCTCACTTGCTCTGCTCCTCCTCCTGCTTCCAGGTGAGTGCTCTGCTCGCTCGCATTGAGCATTGTATGTTTCCTTGCTGTTTCGTGATTCAGTGCTCAATTGCGTTCTGATTTTGGGCGATTGCTGTAGCTGCGTGGTCGGCGACGTTCACGATGACCAACAACTGCGGCTACACGGTGTGGCCGGGGCTGCTGTCGGGCGCCGGCACGGCCCCGCTGTCCACGACCGGGTTCGCGCTGGCGCACGGCGCGTCGGCGTCGGTGGACGCGCCGGCGAGCTGGTCCGGCCGCATGTGGGCGCGCACGCTCTGCGACACCGACGCCGCCACGGGCAAGTTCGCCTGCGGCACGGGCGACTGCGGCTCCGGCAGCGTCCAGTGCAACGGCGGCGGCGCGGCGCCGCCGGCCACGCTGGCCGAGTTCACGCTCGACGGCTCCGGCGGGCTCGACTTCTTCGACGTCAGCCTCGTCGACGGCTACAACGTCCCGATGCTCATCGTCCCGCAGGGCGGCGGCGGCGGCGCCGGCGCCGGCGGCAACGCGTCCGCCGACTCCGCCAAGTGCATGGCCACCGGCTGCCTCGTCGACCTCAACGGCGCGTGCCCGGCCGACCTGAGGGTGATGGCAACCTCGGCGACCACGGGCGCCGGCGCCGGCGGTGGCGCCGTCGCGTGCCGCAGCGCGTGCGAGGCGTTCGGGACGCCGCAGTACTGCTGCAGCGGCGCGTACGGGAACCCCAACACCTGCAAGCCGTCGACCTACTCGCAGTTCTTCAAGACGGCGTGCCCGCGCGCCTACAGCTACGCCTACGACGACTCCACCTCCACATTCACCTGCGCCACCGGCATCAGCTACGCCATCACCTTCTGCCCAAGCACCACCAGGTAAATTCATGCCCCAGTTTTTAATGTTTCCTGCTTGAAGCTTCATCATCGTTTAATTAAGCTCCAACGGTAATAGTTCACCAAAATGGCGCGAAATGAACGGTCAGGCGGTTTTCATTCACCAGGGGGGCTGGCTTAATGGTGATAGGGACAGGTCAACGTTTAAGTGGATGATACGTGAAGGATTCAAATTAAGTTTGATGACATATACTAGTAGCAATCTTGCCTTTGAATTATTGTAAACGGTTTCGTGCAGAATTCTGCAAGACGTTGGTTGGGACTTCGATAGGACAGGTAGGAAATCGATCAGCCTCACTTCACGACTCACTGCCCTGTTTCGGATGGGAAATCATGGTAGCTTAGAAAAGGGCTGGCCGGAATGCTGACCGCTGAGACGTCGCATTGCGCCAGGCAATTAACAGTTCACAAATCACACATCATCACAGAGCCCACACGGAAATGTGATCCCGTGGTGACTGTTGAGCCCCTTTTTTCTCACTGCTCCTCGCCGACCGATGCTGTGCTGCTTGTCTTCGGTTACATGCTCTTGTCAGAAAAGGTTGTCTGGGCTTAGCCGTTGATGTCTCCGGCGAGAGGCGGTAACGGACGATCCAACGGCTAGTAGCAGCAGCACTGTACCATCAACGGCTAGTAGCAGCAGCACTGTACCATCAACGGCTCTCATGATCTGGATCCATGGCCGTCGAGCGGCGTGGACCCGGCGTCCTTTTCCGCACACAGGCCTGAGCCGCTGACACGCTGCACTGTCCCAGACCAGACTGCCTTGTAGCCGTTCCGCCGTATGGGTCCCATGCCATTGATTTGGCCTGCGCCCGCAACCGCATCCCATGTTCCCACGCTCAGATGTCAGATGCGTGCAACCGCATTTACGCGTTGCCCAAAATATCCATGTACCACTAAAAAGATCTCGCACGCTCACGTACCAAGTGTAGTATCGAACTCCAATTCGTGTACTGTCACGATGTTAAGAATTCTTTAACTGCAGTAGAAGTACTTATATTTTTGTTTCTACCACGTGCTAACGGTGACCCTTGTCTTTTTACTATTTTACAGTGGCAAGTACTCCGGCGAGAACCCGCAGGCCGCGGGCTTGCAGCCCACGAACGGCAGCATGGTGTACCTCGGCGGCGAGCAGCTCGACACCGGCGACGCCTCCGCTATCGCCGCCGGCGCGTCACGGATCCTCCTGGCCGCCGCCGTCGCCCTCGCCGCCGCCGCGGTGCTCTGAGCTGGCTGGCCGGCCGCTCGGCCACTCCGTGTGAAACGGCGGCGGCGGCGGCGGGAGTCGCCGTCGGTGTACAGCAGCGAGCGCACGCGCACTGGCCACCGCTGGTGCGGTGTCTTGTCCTTGTCCGGCGCGCCGCTTCCGGCGTGACGGGGGCAGGGATAAGATTCCGGAGCAGAAAAATTGGGGGTCGCCTCGCCTCGCCCATGAAAGGCTGACGAGCGACGACACGGCTGCTGCTGTGCTATGGCTAACCGAGAAAACAACGATATCTTCCCACACCGGATCGCATCTATAGACTATAGCTGCTTTTAATCTCTGTCTATGCCTACTAGGTTAGCTTACTTATGTAGTAGGGTTTAGGATAACCGGTAGCATGTGATGACCTCTCTTGCATTGCATTCTTCTCCACGCTTCCTCGATGATTTGTTGGGCAGAAACGATGTATCGGATCGTTGTTCCTCGTGCAATAGATTACTGTGATGATGGTTATTCTTTTAACTGTTGGACTGAGGGAAAGGGAAAAGGACGAAAGGGTTGAGATGTTATCAATGTTCCTTGAAAGTTACTCCTGACTGACTTGTGGTCGCAGGGCTCGAGACCTCACGGGCTTACGGACACCGTGGCATGTGAATCGATGACTTCACCGTTTGTGCGTCTGTGTGCTACGGCTACAGCCAGATCCTGGAAATTGGCCAGTTGCTACAGACGTCGACGAAGCTACTGCTCAGTCTCTTCATGACCACACGAGGAGATCTGCGAAAAAACCTTTCGAGATCTCTGTGGTTGCGGTTTCAGATTCATGTCGCAGGATGGGATGGGAACGCTGTTCAGCTGCAATCAGATCCGTGATCATGTTTCAACATAGGATCGACTGATTGCAATCAAGAACAGTGGTTTGCTCCTAACAGGCTAACACGGTGCCGAAGTTCAGAGCATGTTCAGACTTCGATAGCAGCCGCACGGCTCGTCCGTGTCCGGTGACCGTCTAGTGTTTGGTGCGAAACAGCATTGCAAAGCACTCTTCAATCAAAAACTCAAAATCGAGCCCAATTATAGCCCATCATAGTTGGGCAAAAAGTTCAGTGTTTATAATGGGCTTATTGGCATAGCATGGCCCATCGAACTCCGAGATTTCGCAGCTGACGTTACTAATAAGTACAAATACTATATCAGGGCCCAACAATAGTATGGCCTGGTGGTGATCGATCGTCTCTCCGTACACAAGAAGAATCTTTAGGCCCATGGTCAGTAAACGAAACCCATTGTAAGTCCATGTTAATTAAATTTTGAATGTAAATTTGCATTACTCCAAGACCATAGGCAAGCCCAACTTTGTATAGGCATTCGTCAGTTATAGTCTTATTTACATGTTTGCAGAAAAAAAATTATTTGCAGCTGACAGACCTCTTCACCAAGCCACCAATGATGGTCGATGACGATGCAAAAGCCTACAACACTCTTATCTCGTCTTTGAATGTTACAGCTAGGCAGAAGACAGATACTAGAGACATTGGGGGCTTGGGGCGGCTCTTAATTATCACGGGTAGAATATGAAGGCGCCGTTTGTGAATCGTGATTCGTGAGAGACAAGTCTGACAACATGATGCTTGGACCGCAACCTTGACAAGGAGCCGAGGACTGGCCTTGTTAAGATCCTAAATTCCACTCCTAAATTTACTATGCAAAAAGAAGATTTTCCATCACATCAAAATGTCATAACATATATGGAGTATTAAATGTAGATGAAATCAAAAACTAATTACACAGTTTTGTTGTCCTCTGCGTGAGACGAACATTTTGAGCCTAATTAATCAATTTTTGGATAATTTTTCACAAATACAAACGAAATGCTACATTGGTGCAATGATTACAAAGTGACATCTACTCCCAAATTCACCTTCCCAATTCTAACATCTAAACAAGGGCATGGTTAACTCAAACCAACTAGCATGGGGGCGAACCGCGAGCCTGTCACATGGTTTGCTGATGCTGCCCTCCTATTCCATGGAACGCCATGATTAAAAGGCACGAGGGCGATCGAGAAGAGCCTGCCAGGGCGTCAATGGATGCTGGCCTTTGTTCCGCTAAGATTCCTCCCTCCTGTAGTCCTGTACTCCTGTGCGATAAAGCTCATCATCAGGCATTGCATCAAGCTCAGTAGCTCACACACCACCCCCACCTCTCACTGCATGTCACGCTCGACCTCGAGGGATCAGCGTGCCACGCGCGACGTGATGCACCGGGCTAGCTAGCTTTTCTCGGCGACCCTTTTCCGCCGGCGTCCCCAAGGTGATGTAAGTAGGGCGACCTCGCAGGTCAAGCGAGCACACACGCTGATGGTAAAAGCACATCTAAAAACGCCGCCCGTCTTTTCGGCGCCTTTTAGCACGGAACAGTCGGGGGAACTTTGCGGAATCAGCCGCCGTGATGGCTTTGCGACGGCCACGCGGCCGCGGAAAAGCGAGCCCCCCCGGCTCTGACCTTGACCTGATCGCGCCGTCGTGCCGAGCGGCCGGGATGAGGAGGCCTTTGAAGCGTGCCCGAAATCTTGGTCCCAGACAGGAGGCAGTGTCGTCTCCTAGGCAGCTCGATGCGAAGATTAAAAGGCCTGCGACGTTCAGTGTTAACAGCGTGTCCGCTGCTCGGGCATCCAAGATCGCGCCATTAGCGACCAGCCGGGCTGCCATGCGGTGTCAAACGAAGGCGACAACGGGCACCGATCGATCACTGCAGGCTGCAGCGGCGGCAGGCCCGCTCCTTGCGGTTGTTGTTTCCGGCCGTCCCCGTCCACCTCTTCCACGCGTGCCGCCGGATGGCAAAGCGACGATGGGATGGGGTCGGTCGATCAGGCGGACGGGAACAGAATGATGGGGGTGGAGGGAGCGATGACGACGGCCGCTAATCATGGTGTTGCGCCGAGCCGAGCGCGCCCGATCCTCTCTCCTGGTGGTGGCACGACGAGCAGAGACGCTGGGCCAAAGCCCAAAGCTTGCGCGCGCCATTGCTAGTTCTACCCGGGCACGGCCTTTGGGGGTTTGGAGGGCACGGCAGCATGCCTGCGCCGAGAGCGGCCGAGGCACCACCGCTCCTGGCCTGCGAGGACTTGGGACCACGATTGAGCCGGCCCAATGCGCGCGCGCCCTACAAGTCTACAACTGCTAGTATTTTGCTACGGGTCGTGATCGTGAAAAGAGAGCGCCCGCCATCACAATTCACAGGCTCGTGCTCTCCGGGGTATTCATTGCTTCCAGGCGCGCGCGGGGGTGGTGGTGCGTGCCGACTGCCGAACAAAAGGCGCTTTGCTGTGGTGTGCCGACTCGGGGGCCAAATCCATCATGCCGGGCACACAAACCTAACACGAGGTCGATCTCAAGATGCTGCGAAGTGTGAACGATGTAATGCTTCCATGAAGATCAAGGGAGGAGATGAGATGAGATTCTCTCGGTCAAAGGCAAAGCAAAGCGCGGACGGTATAATTCAGCCATACTTGCTAGGTTGCTAGGTCCGCGGGCTGCAATAAGCACAATCTCGCGTGACACGATCACAGAGATGGGAAAGCTTCGGCATGCCTAATAAGTATACACCAAGAAAAGGCAGTGTCAAGGTATGACATGCCACGCCAAAGGCCAAACTACACTTCTTGAATGTTGATTGAACATTATGTCCCCAAAAAAATGTTGATTGAACATTTCAAAAAACAAGCTCAAAAGATTGTGTAGAGTACTAGAGTACTCACCGGACAATCCGTAATCATGGCAACATGTAGACGCAGCAGGGTTCATGCTTCCAATTAGCAGACGCATATCAGCAATCAGTCTGACCACTTGAGTGAACGGTGGAATCGCATTTGGACAGGGAAAACAAGGGGGGCAAAAACTTCCGACCAGTCATTGGCGGCAGTGGCTCGGCCGATTAAAGTACGAACTGCTATGGCTGCTAGTAGTTGCATTGCATGCACATCGAAGCCTTTGCTGTTAAGCTACCTGCGTGTGATCAATGGCCATCGGCAGCTTTATTGCGCCATCCAATACACCCATCAAGCAGACGACGGCAGGCGACACATGAATTTGTTTGTTGTATAATCCCAAGGGGCGGGTTTATTCAGAGCCATAGCCGTAAGGAAAGATGTGCAGGCGCACTGATTAAAAACAACGCTAATTCTGCGGCTCTGCAGCTTTATCATGCCATTGATCCCAGGACATTCTTCAGGCAATGCGGCTTGAGTTGAGGCTGTCTAATGATACAAGCTTTGACAGGGAGAAGCACACTACGTCACTACTGAATCTGGGACATGATGCCAGGCAAGTCTCATGGGCTGCTGCAGTGCTGCTTGCCCATGGTTGGCCTTCAGATGACACTCCAGTATTTCCTTTGGTATTTGCTTCAGCATGGAGGCACCACGTTGTACTCTGTACTCATGGCGAATTATAGGCTCCGCTCTGTTGGAGAGGGAATCTATTCATGGCAGAGCCAGCTCGTACATGGGAACAAAAATGGGCTCTCAATCGATTGTAGCTCGTGACAACCTTTTTGGTGTAGAAGAGACGATACATATACACATCTTTGCTTTTCTTTTTTTTTTCTTTTTGGACACAAAGAGACGATGCTCCTTGGAAAAGAGGGAGAAAAGAAAGTGGCTTTATGAAGTGTGAATAAGTTGCGCCACTTTGCTTTTGAGTGTTCGTCAGGGCTTGCCAGCTTGGCATGTACTACATCTTTTGTGCGTAATTTACAGTTGGGGAGATCATAGCCTGTTCCAAGATTTGGGGCTTAATCGAGCATCATATAGTCATGTGGTTGTTTTATGGCCTCTGATGCAATCCTTTCTGCAGATCGCTAGTCATATGATGCCGATCCTTCTGACTTTCTCTTCAGACGAGAGCTGGGAGAAAGCAAATGACAGATCTCCCGCATGATGCCGTGTCATCATGCACAAGTGCAGACGATTTGGTTGTTCAACTTTTCTGGTGCCTTGGCTTATCTGTTAGACTGTTACTCCGGCAATGCTCCATTGTGTTACCTGCTGGCTACAACCTTTGCATCGCCATTTTTTTTCTCATTGGTTACCCATTACCCCACCAAATAATTTATCAATCGAGTAGCAGCTTTTTTGCAAGTGCCCTAACTTGGTCGATTAGAGAAGAAAGAGTCTGAAAATAGCCAAATGCTGCTGGTAAGCAAGCATTTGATTCTGTAGCAGGACTATGAGGAATATTCTTCAGTGCACCCATGACCCACATCAGTGACATACTCTGACATGGTGATGCAGGTAAGAATGAGGGCGCTAGACTGCTACTCGTACTACAGTGTAGGTACACCGTGCACACTTCAAATTGAATATCCAGAAATCGAAGCCAAACTTTGCCAAAAATTTGCTGCCGAGTTGTCAATGATACTACCCGTACTGAAAAGACAGTGGATGAAATTGAATGCGAACTTGAGCAGCAGCCTTTGCTTTTCCACCTCGCCAAAGTTTGGACCTGGGAACACTGCATCGAATTGAGCAGATTCTGAACCTCACAACAACAGCTCAGCCCAAGCGAGATTGTACAGCGCTTTGGAGTTTGGATGCATGCTGCTGTAGCTTTTCCCCCAACCTTGCAGAGATATTCTTTCAGCAGCAACGACGGCAGGTGTTCGCTGTTTTGCCTAGCTGATCGCTTAGTTACAGCGCAAATCATGAAATCAGATCGTTTTTTAAGTTATACAATGTTAGCACATCCATGAGCTTACGAAGATCGAAATGGCCAGCCTTGGGTGAAGGGCTCTAGTACTCAGTTACCCGGAGCGGACGTGCGGCGTACTCGGAGAACTGACCAGCTCAATGCAAGTGGCCTGTTTATCTTACTCCTCGGAGAACTTGGTCATCTAGAATCGCGCTCGATCGGTGCCTCGGTGATGGAACGCCGCCGCCGGCGATGAAGTACACTACACCGAACACGGGCTCTTGCTCCCCGGGCAACATTTCGGGGACGCGTGGGAGTTCGTTTGGCCAATGAGGACTGCGGACACGTCCATCCCCAACTGATTATCTTTGCACGTCCCCCATATGCTTTCTTCAAGAATTGCGCGTTCAGTTCTCAAGGACGAGATGGGCCTGGGACCGAGTAGTATACTAGTACATCCATCCATAATCATATTCTGCAGCCTACGGAGTATCTGTGATGAACGGACTACGGAATAGGCGCAGGGCTACAGAATGGGCGAGCCGGCGGGGTAGCCACGGAGAGCGAAGTTGTTTACTCTAGGCCGGGGGGCGCCTCGCCTGCCTGTGGGTATGCAGTGGGCGTGGGGCGCGCGCGACGCGAGAACCGGTGCCTAGAAAGGCTCCAAAGAGCGTCGCCAAAGCGGGGGACACCGCACCGGGCGAAAAGGACGGAATGTCCCCGGGCCAGGCGGCCGCGGCCCTGGCCTGGACGCGTCGCGGCGCGCCTCCTCGCTGCCGCATGGGGCCTTCCTCCCCTCGCCACCGTGGTCGCGGAAACCATTTGCCGTGTGCTCGGAGGCGGCGAGAGGACGACCGGTGGTGGTGGCACGCGTGTTTTGTGGAGAGGAGAGGAGAGGTGCGCGCGCGCGGGCGGGGTTTGGGGTCTGGACGCCGGTGGTGGTGATCCGGGCTCCGGCTGCTCAGGGGCGGCCGGGCGGGGCAGGTTCTCCGTTCCATATGGGCAAAGCGCCTTTGCTGGCTCGGTGCAGGCGCAGCGCAGCGACGGCGCGAGCCGGCGTGGGAACGGAAAGGGGCTAAAAGCGGAAACGCTCTACTGATGGCAGAAGCTAATAACCGCATGGCGTGCACACAGGCGAGGCAATCACACGACGCGCAGGGCTTCAGGGCGATCACACTCCGAAGCGATGTGTTCTGAATAAAATTCTGCACAAAACTTAGTTGAACGAATTGTTTTGAGGACTTATTTTGAAAATGTTTCATTGGACAATTTGCACCGCAAAAATGTTTATAAGTTGTCTAGAACAGTTTTAAAAGTAAGAAGTTATCCTGGTAATACTATTGTGAAAGTTATGCTAGATGGTTTCAGAAGTTATACTAAGAAATTCGCAAGAGAAGTTATGTGTAAAAGTTGCATGAATCATGTTAAGGAAGATAAAAGTCGAGGAAGAAAATGAATTAAGAAGAAGAGAGGCTCTTGTATTAATAGTACTCTGGAGCCCCTCTCTTGTACGTAGTTGCATCCATTTTATAATCGCTAACTCTAACCGGCAACGAGTCGCGCTCGCGACCAATTGCGCGACCCCGCGCTCATGGGCTGGACGAGCAGGCCTTCATCCCTTCCGACCTGTATAGACCCAACCGTTCCATTCTATCCGTTCCTTTCCCTATGCGCGAGGACGGCCTGGCCTGTCTGGCCTATTTTGGTGTGTACGATGGGCCTGATGCAGGCACTCACGTCCTCGGCCCATCAAGCTAAAATCTGCAACGTCCTAGCCTAGTAGAATTTATTTTGGCCTACGTTGGTGACAATTTGTTAATATAGCACACTACAATATATTTTGGTTATCTTACTTATTGTGTTTATCAATCGAGATATATTCTAAGTATCAATCTGTATATTCTGACTAAGTATCAACATGTATATTTGATGTGTGTATTCTATCTATCAACCTATATATATTATGATTTAATCTAAATATATTTTATACATATGTTGTGACTAAAATATACATACATTCTAAGTACCCACCTTTTTGCATCAACATGTTTATTTTACTAGCAACCTACATATATTATGATTATCAATCGACACATATTTCAAGTGTCAATCTATATATGTAGGTTGCTAGTAAAATAAACATGTTGATGCAAAAAGGTGGGTACTTAGAATGTATGTATATTTTAGTCACAACATATGTATAAAATATATTTAGATTAAATCATAATATATATATAGGTTGATAGATAGAATACACACATCAAATATACATGTTGATACTTAGTCAGAATATACAGATTGATACTTAGAATATATCTCGATTGATAAACACAATAAGTAAGATAACCAAAATATATTGTAGTGTGCTATATTAACAAATTGCATATGTACATAAGTTGCTAATACCATTATACATAAGTTGATAATAAAAATAAAAGTATCTCGAAACCTATGAAAAGTGGGTCTTGTTTTGTAGATAAAATCACGAAGAACGTAATAGTGAAAACGGATTCGAAAACGGACGCTTCATGATAAAGTTATCACCACTCAAAGAAAATGAAATCAAGTAAATACAATGACATCAGCACATCCACGTGAATTGCTGTGTCCTGTCCAATGCTCTGTTCAATTTATATGCACATGATTGCTCTGCAGGACCGCGCAACTCCGAACAACAGGGGTCGCGCGATTGTCTTAACGCGCGATGAGTCGCGCGTTAACGCGGTCCTTTTATAATATGAAATTTATCAAATTCCTTATGTCATACTTAGAAGTAAAAAGAAATTGACTACTAACATTTATGATACAAAATAAATAATATTTTTACAGGTTATAAAATAAACATTATTAGATTTATAGAATACATTTTCATATTAAACCTATTTGAATACATATTAATAATTTTTTGTATAAATGTGATAAATTTAAAAATATTTGAGTTTTTGGGAAACCAGAGTTATATTCTTTGTGGGACATAGGGAGTAGATAGAAAGATGGGATTAAGTGTAAATATCGACTACAAATTTGTGCTCTATCTTTCATTAATTTTTTATAAAATAGAACAAGTATTCTTATTTCTAATACTTGTCCAAACGACGCTTTTAGAGATTTGAGGATAGTTTTTCAATAACTAGTTTAGAGACATTTTCAAAAATAATGAAATATTTTCTATACATTTTTGTAAATAATGATTTTTTATAAAGTTTAAAGAAAGCTAACATGAACACATACTTTCTTTTCTTACCACGTTGTTGTAAGGGCATTATTGCTCGTTCTAAGGGTCTGTTTGTTTGAGATGCATCTTTTGAAACTTTTTTCAATACTAATTTTTACAAGATGTTTTAACTTTATGAGTTTAGAAATCCACGAAAAACCTACAAAACTACATACTACGACCTTGCTACCTCGTGATATATAATGATAATATATGTTCCATAATATATATTCTAGTGTGCTAATTGCTCTGCATACTGTTAGGCACTTATTCCCATTCCATCCCGGTTTTGCCACTGATACTTTTCCCTAGAAAAACAGAGCACATGCCACATGGTTAAAAAAGAAATGCTACGGAAGACTCACTTTTATTTGTCTTTTATTTTTTTTCTCATGCTCTCTAAACAAAAGAGCTCCTGGAAAGAAACAGAGAGATTAGAAGAAAGACAGGTTTCTTTATCCTCGCCTGTCGGACGTGCTACACAGTCTTTGCTTCACCCGGCCGGCACCTCCCTCTCCTGCATATATATCACCCCTCCGGCCTCCACCTCTTCTCCACTTGAACACGGCCAACGTCTCACAGTCCGAGACGTGAGAGGTCTAGCACACGCACACTACCGCGCAAGCGGATCGAAGGGGAGCTTAACTAGCTAGCTAGCTAGAAGACAGGACACCGGGTGTTACTAGAAATCTAGGAGCGAGCCAGCGAGCGAGCGAGAGGAGAGGTCATGGCCTCGGAGGCCAATGGGAGCCTCGCCAACGAGAAGGCGCCGGCGGAGACGGTCGGCGTCGGCCGGTACGAGGAGATGGAGCAGGACGGCGACTCCAACACCGTCAAGTCCCGCCTCTCCGGCCTGCTGTGGCACGGCGGCTCCGCCTACGACGCCTGGTTCAGCTGCGCCTCCAATCAGGTGATGACCTTGCCGTTTCCTTCTTGTGTGGTCATCAGCTATAGCTGAATCATCGTTCGTGAAATCGTGCTGCAGCGGAGAAGAAGCTAGCAGAACTCATGCATCGTCCATCTTGCTTGTGTGCTTTGTTCAGGTGGCTCAGGTGCTCCTGACCCTGCCCTACTCCTTCTCCCAGCTGGGGATGCTGAGCGGCATACTGTTCCAGCTCTTCTACGGCCTGATGGGCAGCTGGACGGCCTACCTCATCAGCATCCTGTACGTGGAGTACCGGACCCGTAAGGAGAGGGAGAAGCAGGCAGACTTCAGGAACCATGTCATCCAGGTGAGAATAACTATCTATCCATCTACGGAGTACTGATCAGCTTTATTTGGTGCATGTCGCCAATCTGAACTTTGATCTGAACCACGCATCGATCTGCAGTGGTTCGAGGTGCTGGACGGGCTGCTCGGGAGGCACTGGAGAAACGTCGGCCTGGCCTTCAACTGCACGTTCCTGCTCTTCGGCTCTGTCATCCAGCTCATCGCTTGCGCAAGGTACCATGCACATACTACTGTTGTTTCGCTTGGTTCCGTCGTGCTCTGGCTGTTTGTTTCTGCTATACATGCATCCGAGTGGATCCTGCGTCTAAAGAGACTTCGACTCTTACTATGTATAACGATGTACATGTACCTGATGCAGCAACATCTACTATATCAACGACAAGCTGGACAAGCGGACGTGGACGTACATCTTCGGCGCCTGCTGCGCCACAACCGTGTTCATCCCGTCGTTCCACAACTACCGGATCTGGTCGTTCCTGGGCCTCGTCATGACCACCTACACGGCGTGGTACCTCGCCATCGCCTCCCTCATCCATGGCCAGGTACGAACACATTCAAGTGCACCAAGCACATGCATATGCTGATGTATGTCAGTATGTGTTGCCATTGAGTAGTGTCGAAGCATTTTATGGATTCATGCATGGGCGGTGTGTACTTTTTGCAGGTTGATGGCGTGAAGCACTCCGGGCCGACCAAAATGGTGCTCTACTTCACCGGGGCCACAAACATCCTCTACACCTTCGGCGGGCACGCTGTTACTGTGTAAGGAGACAAGCACCCTTTTTATGTCACTGTGTTAGTTGTCAACAAAGCTATAGCAACTAGATGTATAGCAATGTGGACGTTCCTGCCGTAAACAAAGAGTAGAATGAGTTGGTTTCCTAAAAGATACACGCACCGGTCACATGCCATGCGGAGGTAGGGATTTGAGCACGCATGCATTAGGGGACCACATGACACTGAGTCAATGAAACTATATACTGCGTGATCTGATAAGGCCGTGCCATACATCACGTCAGGTCACGGCCTCACCCCATACGCTTCAGACATGCATCCAGCCATCCAGGCTTGTAGCCATGCACAAGTTTACACGATATAGCTAGTTTTGCCGGCCTCTCTCTTCTTGGAGAAGAATGCATGCATGGACGGCAGAGCATCTGCCCCATTTTCGCCTTTGCATAGTTGGCGGAAGGTAGAAGTAGTAGAACTGTTGCAAATGGTCAGTGCATGGTCTTATGGAGCCTTGTAAAGCGTGGCATGCAAATGGAGACATACGGCCAACAGTTTCCAGATGGGTGCCCCGTTTTTTTGAACGCAAAATGCATGCCATCGTCTATCGAAATCGAGGGGCAGGCAGACGCACAAGGCTCTCTGCACTACACAGCACTGTTCCATCTTGGCACCACCAGACCCGTGCAAGCAGGTTACACACTGACACAAGTATCTCTGCCTCGTGCGTCTTCACAAACTTCAGAAGGCACGGCAGGGCAGGCCTATCTCCCCTGACTCATTTGCTTGTACAGTCAAGTGTTTAGTTAGAAAAAAAGAGGAGAGAAAGTTTGGTGAAAATGTCACATCGGATACTGTAGCGCACTGTAGCATTTTTATTTGTTTGTGGTAAACATTATCCTACCATGATCTAACTAGGCTCAAAAGATTCGCCTCGCCGTGTACATCAAAACTATATACTTAGTTTTTTTATTTACCCACATTTAGTGTTCCATGCATGAAGATAGAGATTTGATGTGATATATGGATAGCGAAGTTTGGAGAGAGAATTTTTGGAAAAGTTGGGTAACTAAACACCACTACCCTAGGAAGAAGCGTGCATTCACTGCTTTACCCCAGCATCGTCAGTGCTCCTGCTGCTTTTGCACTTGCAACCACGGAGCCCTGACTCCCTGAGTCCTGATAGATGCCGATACGATACCCCCTCCGCAGATGCCAACAACACGAAAAACTTGCACAGCATATGTACGTCAGGGATGTCCAAGTTTCTGCGTGCACGAAAAAAGGGAACCCAAATTTTGAAAAAACAACGGCTGCCGTGCCCAGTACGTGCCCCGGTCTATAGCTAGTCTCCTGTCAAAAACTGGCCTGCGTTTGAGAGGTGATGAGACTGATGAACAGTGCTTTTGGATGCAGGGAGATCATGCACGCGATGTGGCGCCCCCAGAAGTTCAAGGCGATCTACCTGCTGGCGACGCTGTACGTGCTGTCCCTGACGCTGCCGTCGGCGGCGAGCGTGTACTGGGCGTTCGGCGACGAGCTGCTGACCCACTCGAACGCGCTGGCGCTGCTCCCGCGCACGGCGTTCCGCGACGCCGCCGTCGTGCTCATGCTCATCCACCAGTTCATCACCTTCGGCTTCGCCTGCACGCCGCTCTACTTCGTCTGGGAGAAGCTCATCGGCCTCCACGACTGCTGCAGCCTCTGCAAGCGCGCCGCCGCCAGGCTCCCCGTCGTCGTGCCCATCTGGTTCCTCGCCATCGTCTTCCCCTTCTTCGGGCCCATCAACTCCGCCGTCGGCTCCCTCCTCGTCAGCTTCACCGTCTACATCATCCCGGCGCTCGCGCACATGATCACCTTCCGCTCCGCAACCGCCCGTGAGGTATACGGAGTAGTACACTTCTTATTTGCAATGTCGTTATTATCTTTTTACCAGCCAAGCAATATATTCCTTTCATTTTACCTTACCTTGCATGCTTTTACGTTTTACCCGATGGTCGTTCTACTTTTATCGTCGTGCATAGGAATTTGGTAGCTTGTCGTCGCATGCCTATATGTTCTTTGGGCATTTCGTAGCTTGCTCGCTTTACAGGCACGCCACGCGAGCTAGCTCCTGCGTACAGTAGATGCCACTTTTCAGAGCAGCCTAAACATTCACGAGACCCCAGTAGTCATTCATTTGGGCCCCACCATGTACTGCACAAGGCAAAATGTTGCTATACATAAAGGTTCTGATAGTAATGATTAGTGCTGAAATCATTAGGGTTCTAAAACGCTGCCTCCGGTGGAGTACTGATGATTACTGAAAGTCTGAAACATAAGACAAAACAACGGCACTGTCAAGCTTCCTTTTACGTAGCCGCCGTACTAGCAAGAAAGACGAGAAAGGATGGCGCAAAGCTTAGCGACAAAGCGAAAGAACGTTAGAACCACAACAAAGATGCTTTATCGGCAGGAAAAATTTGTACGTACTCTCTCAGTACAAAAGATGTAACAAAAGAATAGAATACGAGCCTCGTAGACTTGTAGCACTGAGTTCCACGCAAATGATAACCCAATAATACATACTGACTGACTACTCGTTGCTCTAACAATGCTTTCACTTGTTGACAACCATATTGATGCGTGCCCTGGAATAACTGACGAGCTCTTATTTTTTACCTCGGTGCAGAACGCGGTGGAGCCGCCGCCGCGGCTGGTGGGGCGGTGGACGGGCACGTACCTGATCAACGCGTTCGTGGTGGCGTGGGTGCTGGTGGTCGGCTTCGGCTTCGGCGGCTGGGCCAGCATCACCAACTTCGTTCACCAGATCGACACCTTCGGCCTCTTCACCAAGTGCTACCAGTGCCCGCCGCCGCCCCTGCCGTTCCCCGGCGGCCTCAGCAACATCACCATGCCGTTCAACGGCGGGCTCCCGCCGGCCGCGGCTCCTTCGCCGGCGCACTTCCTCCACCACCACCGGCATCACAGCCACGGGCTCTGAAGCGTTACCAGAGCAATGCAATGCAATGCATGACCCTGATTTAGCTTCAGCTAATCCAGTAGTTACTAGTCTAGCTTAATTAGTGCCGGCACCTTCTGTAGTGCGCTTTGTTGCCGATTGCTTTGCTTGCTGTTCAGACTTCAGAAAAAGGCTGGTGAGTGAGGGTATCGCTGTCTGTATCAGTAGCATGGAGTGTCTTTGTGTTCCGAGCTGTGTTCTGGCGTGGAGCTCAAAAAAGAGGAATATTTCTACGGCCGCAGATGCCGAGCCTAGCTGCTCTGCTTTCGCTCATCCTCATGCATAGCCATAGCTCGTCAACTTTGCAGCAGTCTGGCGGTATTCCACCATTCAGTGCTGTATCATTGGCAGTACTTGGGCGCTGGTGCGCTCACGAGTCAGGAGCTCTTTGCCCCATCTCTCGGCTGTCGTGAGCTTTACCTTACTGGCACCCTATGCCAAATGCTCGTAGTAGGCCGTAGCTAGCTAGTACTCGATATAGAGACTGAAAATGCTGTCGTTTGTGGTATGGCTAGAGTGCTAGACTGCCGCGGCAAGACTGAAAATGACTGGGTGAACGGCTAATTTCGCTGCTCTGATTTTTACCAAGGGCAATCCAAAGAAACGTTTTGGGCCAAGAAAGTTGCGGCCTCTTCACCCGGGGTCCAAAGCAAGCCCTACGGCCCGTGTCGGTTGCGACCAATTGGAATTTCCTTCAGGCATGTCGGCTTGCAAAAATCGAAAGACGCGGGCCCTTGCGTCCCAGGAAGGCGAAGTGGCCGGCCGGCCCGATCCGCAATGCCGCAAGACTACGGGGCCCATTTTATTCGTCCCCAGTCAACAACGGTTGGTGGGTCGGTTGCTCGTGTACTCGGAATTCCTTTTTCTTTTTACCCAGAAATAAAAGTATTTTATGTGACACCGACCAATGCGGGCAATGCACATTTCTTTGCCCTATTGGGCTGGCTTGTTCACCCACCTGTCAGCAGTATTTTTCTCTTTGTACAAACCAGCACCAGCCACCCGTCATCAACCAGTCAGCAGTATTTTTCTCTCAACAAAAACCAGCACCAGTCACCAGCGCTGGCCAGCCGAACAGGGCGCTTTGCTTCGATGCTAACTCTGACATCCACTCAGAAAATCTGTGCTCTATTGTCCGAGAAAATCCCGACAAAGTCGAAGAAAAGCCGCTGTCCAAGAATTACCAGGAAAGTGACGAGCTGAATATTAAGCCATATTCCTTTTGTTTCCCCCTCCTGTTCTGGATCAAGTTCTTCACAAAATCTAGTCACGAGAAATTCACCCGTAATATCGCCACTTGAATGTAAGATTTAGTACTCAAGACCTTAAAGTCAGAAGTACTACGTTCAATATTATCTCCGTTCTGACATTTTGCACGCGCCGCAAGATCCTTGACCGACAGGACATGGAGATACTCGCCCATAGAAAAACATAGTACGGAAAACTAATTCTGTGACTTGTGTACAAGAGGTCAGGAAAACTAAACATTTCAATGAATATGCAGCGCTAACTGGGGCGGGGGATTCTATTGCAAGATTTTGACTTGACCTCATTTTTCTTGAGATTCCATTGAACCGACAAGTTCCATTGTAGAAATTTCTCAGGAAGTACAAAGTTAACAAGATGTATGTTTAAGGGTAGATACTAAAGTCCAATTATTGTTTGTTGAACTGTAAAAAAAAACTTTCCAGAAGTACATATTTAAGTGGAAATGGAACTTTCGTTGAACCGGGAAGTACAAAGTTAACAAAATGTATGTTTAAGGGGAGATACTAAAGTCCAATTATTGTCTGTTGAACTGTAAAAAAAAAACTTCCCAGAAGTACATATTTAAGTGGAAATGGAGCTTGTACCCTAACACAACATGCCATGCCTTTCATGGATGGTAGAGTATTCCATGTTCTCGAAAGGACATACTCCGTATAATTTTACAAAGTGATCAAGTTGAAAGTAACTCAAGCATTGACCATAAACATTTCTTTTTCCGAGAAACAATAAACATGATAGAGCAACCCTGCTATGCTGTAGTATGGTCTCTCCCAAATGATATATACTTCAATAGTTCAATTCCACTGGACCAATATATAAATCAAGAAAAAAGAAGTGACTCAGAGTGCATTAGGAGTCAAGTCAACCTGCCATTATGTCTGAAGCTACAGACAAGCCAACCAACAAAGTATTTTCTGTGTTTAGTTCCCTGTCACATAACCAAAATTCTCAAAATTCTCTCTCCAAACATCACTATCCACCTATCACATTAAATCTCTCTCCTCATGCATGGAACACTAAACGTGGATGAATAAAAAAACTAATTTCATGGTTTTGATGTACACGACGAGACGAATCTTTTGAGCCTAGTTAGGTCATGATAGGACAATGTTTACCATAAACAAACGAAATGTGCTACAGTACGATACATTGTCCGATGTGACATTTTTTCTAAACTTTTTTCTACACTTTTTGGAACTAAACACAGTGATCGGTAAAAAGGCTCAACCAATTGTATGAACAGATCTTTTCTTTTTCATTTCGACTTTACACGTACAGAAATGATCAACAGGAGTCAATTCAATAAATATTTTTTCTTTGGAGACAAACAGAACCGCGATATGTACATTCTAACAATAACGTAGTTGGAACTACTAGCAAAGAACAACTGACACAAATCTAATCTGATTCTGCAAAGCAAGACGAACCAACTCATGAGATTGCTGCAACCAATCACCTGGATGCCCTGGACTGGAAGAGATCCATCCGAGACCTGGCATTCGGCAGCAGTCCCTCCACGCGTAGGTCCTGCACCATGTGTGCCTGCTTCGACGCCCACAGGAGCACGGCGAGCACCCCGGCCTGCGCGAGCTCTTCGCTCTCCGGGACGTGCAGCGCAATGTAGCAGAGCAGTATGAGCGCCTCGATCTGCAGCTGGTCTCCGAGGTACACGAGCTGCACGAGGTGCCGCGCGCCGCCGGCGTCGACGATGGCCTTGCAATGGTTCATGTGCAGGTGGTTCTCGCTGCAGGCGAACTTGGTGAGCGCGACGACGGCCTCCTTCATGACCGGGACCTCGCGGTCGTCGAGCAGCTGCACCAGCGGGCCGATCACGCGGGTCTCGCTCGCCGTGAACGTGCGCGACAGGCAGCCCAGCGCGGTGACGCACGGGCGCAGCAGGCCCTCGTCGTCTCCCTCGCGCACGACGCGGAGGAGCTGCTCCACCACGGCCTTGGCCGCCGGGGAGCTGGGCTTGAACGCCGACTGCCGGAGCGCCAGGTTGTGTTCCGCGACACGCGCGATCTCCATGACCGCCATCGCGGAGTAGAACTGGAGGTGCGTGCCCGCGCCGCCGTCGCCGTGCTCGAGGATCCTGGCGAAGCAGAGGAGCGCGCGGGACTCTGTAATGCTGGTGCAGATTCCCACATGGCCGCGCGCAAGCTTCCACAGAGCCTTCGCCGCCATGGCCTTCATGCGCGCCTTGGTGTCCGGGTCCTCGGCCTCGCGCGATCCGCGGCCGCTCGAACCGTTTGAGCTCAGCTGAAGCCTGGCCGGTGGAGGCGCGACCCCGTTCGTCGTCGCGCTGGCGGTGGCAGCTATCGCGGATTTCACCACCGATTGCATCTGGTTCGATCTCGCTCGCTGCTGGCCGTTCGAAGCTTCCGACGGGTTCGGCGGCGGCTCATTCGTTGAGGGACCAGGCCCGCCTTGGCGCACGCTGCGCGATTTGGCAAGCACGACGGAGTGGAGCTTGTCAAGCGACGACATGGGCGGCGCCGCCGTAGGGGTGGTCCTGGAGCCGCCGTTCCTACCGACGGAGTACCTGCTGTGCTCCTGGATGGTCCCGGCGGCGAGGTGTCCGACGAGGTGCCGGACGGCGTAGTTATGCGCAAACAGGTCCTGGCACTTGTGGCTGTGGTGCGCGAGCGAGGCGATGGCGTCGGCGACGGCGGCCTGCACGCGCACCGGTGGCTCCTTGAGCGCGGCGGCGAAGACGGAGCAGACCCCGGCGTGGAGGAGCTTCTCGACGCTCTCCTCGTCGCGGCAGAGGAGGCCGAGCGCCGTGGCGGCGGCCTCCTGGCCGTCGTCGGCGCCTTCCTTGAGCAGCCTGACGAGCGGCGGCACGCCGTCCTCCTCGATGATGCCCTTGGCGTAGTGCGGGTTGTCGCGGGCGAGAGAGGCGAGCGTGGCGGCGGCGTCGGCGCGCGCCGCGAGCCCGCCGGCGGTGTGGAGCCGCGCGACGTTGTCCCAGATCAGCCCGAGCACGGGGTCGTTCTGCGCGATGTTGGGGAGGCCCCGGAGGTCGCCGTCGCCGTCGGCCTGCGGGGAGGAGATGCGGATGAGCCAGTCGATGTCCTCGAGGGCGGTGTCGAGCATGGCGAGGGTGCGCGGGAGGCCGGAGACCGGGTTGAGGGTGAAGAAGCGGCGGAGGCGGGAGTGGCTCTGGAAGCAGCGGGCGGCCATGCCGGCGGCCTTGCCGAGCGCGCACTCGGTGTCGGCCATGACGCGCGCAGCGGGGCGCTCGTACAGGTCGGCCCGCGCCGCCTGCCGGAGGAGCTCGGCGAGCTTCTTGGCGCGGGCACGGAGCTCGGTGCAGTCCGTGCGGAGGCACTGGTACCCGGCCTGCTGCGCCACCTGGTCCGCGAGCTGGATCGGCTTCGCCAGCATCGCCTTCGCCCCCTCCCCCATCCCTCGGAGCTCTCGGGATCACAGGGAAGCGGTTTGCGGCTAGAGGCAGGCAGATTTGGGCGGCTCCGATGCCTCAATCCCCCACGAACTGAGCTTAAATCGGGGGCGGGCTTGCACTGCTCGGCGGCGGTGTTGGCGGCGCGGCGCCGGGAGGCTGGGGCCTGGAAAATGGAAGGAAAATCCCGCCACGAACGAACCGCCGGGCGCGTGGGTTCCTAAGCTGATCGCTTTGGGTTTGATGTGGCCGTGTGGCGTTGCCGTCTTCGGTTTCGTCCCTTGGAGAGCACGGGGGTGAGGTGAGGAGGTGGATTCAGAGCAGGAGCGGGCGGGGGAGGCGGGTTTTAGCATCAGCAAGCCAAGCCAAGCAACCAGCTAACCTCAGTCGGTCGTGAGACCGGGTTGGTGGACTGGTCGCGGTGGGCCTCCTCGGCCTCGCTGGCCGCCTGCCGCTGGGCCGTCGCGGCGGCTTTTTTCTGGCCTTTTGCTGCGGCCGCGCGGCGCCGCTGGTCGTCGGTTCCGCTGGTCAGTGGTCAGGCCGCTGTTGCGTTCAGCCAGCAGTTCAGCGCGGTGGTGTACTGGTGTGCTAGCTTCGCAGCTTCGGCTCGGGCACGTACGTGTACACGCCGGGCACCGTTTTCTTGCGGCCTGCTACCACTTCGTTTCGGCGTCGAGCCGAAACTACCGAATTGTCACTTTGTCAGTTGTCGCGATGCTCAGCCGCGACGGCTCGGCTACCATTCCCTGGTTTCTGCGTTTTCCGGACAGGCTGCTGTGACCAAACCATGGTTTCTCTTCGCCGGGGTCCGCGATCCAGCATGAGCTCGTGCCTGCCAGTCTACGCCATGACCTCTCTTCTTCCAGTCTTCCATGAGCCCTCACCAGTGGCGGACCGTGACAAGGAGAATAAGGGGCTAATTTGTATACTTGACTAATATAAAACAGTAAACAGTAACAGAATTGCAGTTTATTTAGTGAGAAAATGCAGGGCGGTCCGCCAGTGGCCTTCACGGCTACCGGTCCTAGTAAGGATGGACCAAGTCCAACGGTCAGTTCCCACCCCGTTTCGACGTTCCCATCGGCCGACAGTAACAAAAGTACTCCGTAATCAGGAGGCAGGTGCTGACTGGGCACCTCTGACGCCATATGTGAGTTAACAGCCACTGACTAAGGCCGTGTTTCTTTCCTTCTAAGAAATAAATTTTTAAAGAGAATCTTGCATGCATGGAGTACTAAATGAAGTCTATTTGCAAAATCCATTTAGGAATGAGTGCAATTTTGCGCGACGAATCTAATGAGCCTAATTAATTCATGTTTTGCTACAGTGATGCTACAGTAACTATTCTCTAATCGTGTGGTCAAAGACCTCATTAGATAGGTCTCGTGAAATAGTTTAATGTTGTGAAGTTAGTTTTGTGGACTGACTTTATTTAATATCCTTAATTATTGGTCAAAGGGGATGTAAATATTTTTTCACCCCAAAGAAACACGGCCATCGCCCCAGCGAACCGACCTCTGTATAGGCATGAAACGATGTGACGGGGACAAGACAATTGACGTGGGCTGTAGAAATTGAGGATCGACTACGGCCTTATTTAGATCTCAAAAGCAACTTCCAAATTCACTGTGAAAAAAAATCTCCATCACATCAAAATATCATAATATGCATGGAGTATGAAATCAAAAACTAATTGCACAGTTTTGTTGTACTATACAAGATGAACATTTTGATCCTAATTAATCAATTTTTGAACAATTTTTTACACATACAAACGAAATGTTACAGTGACGTAATGATTACGAAGTGACTCTTTCCTCCTAAATTTGGCCTTCCAAATTTGAGAACTAAACGAGGCCACGTGTGTTGCAGCAAGCCAGCAAAAAAATACACTGCATATAGCATTAGTTTGTATCGGGGATGTCCCTGTCGATAGAATTCG
Organism: Echinochloa crus-galli; assembly: GCA_900205405.1. Classification (NCBI taxonomy): domain Eukaryota; kingdom Viridiplantae; phylum Streptophyta; class Magnoliopsida; order Poales; family Poaceae; genus Echinochloa; species Echinochloa crus-galli. The sequence continues at coordinate 1,482,325 of OAMR01000252.1, read as the reverse complement.
GGAGCACGTACGGGCACGGCTCTTTGCGGGCAAGAGCATAAATTACTGCGAGTTTTGTAACCTAGTCAAACTGCATTTGGTTTAAACTGGTAACTCAGCTCTCAGCACCCACTGGCCGACACCTCCTAAACAATAGCACTCTCACAGGGATTCTAGACCAAGCTTTGCACCAGGGGAAACTAGGGCTACTTGCCCCAGATAATCTGAAATTCATTTTTGAGAAATAGACCACGGCAACACAATTCTAGATATTTGTCCCTTCGGACAAGACGATGATTGTTCTGAAATTCATTTTTGAGAAATAGACCACGGCAACACAACGAAGCGGGCCTACTGGTCCCAGATTACCATTTATGGGGAAATAAATGATATGCAATGATGAACCCACGCTTGCGGCTATGATTAACAGACGATCTACGGTACCAGCACCAAATATTCTCGGCAAGCATTTGTAGCCTGATTGTTCGTGTGTACGTGGCAGGAGCCATTGCGGCAAAAAATCCAAGTACATCTTGAGCCTGGTCCTCAGGGCATGTACAGCCCACAGACGGCTAGGCTTCTATAGAACCACGATTTTAGCATACAGACAGATGTACAGACAGCTGATACAACCCACAGACAGAGAGGTCGTCTGTAAGCTGTTTAATACTTTGTATGGAGATTAAGATCAATTACAAATGCAATTGTGTATACTATTGTGTGGCTATTTAAATCAAAAGATGATATTTGTATACTATTTTGTTATTTATTCTAAACAATCTATCACACATAACATCTTTTTTATTTAATTCACGTCAAGTTTGATGTCTAAAAGACCTGAAACATAAACTTTCAATCCAATATCTACCTCGTGTCGAGCTTATCCATTCAGCCACTCCCCTGCAACAGATGAGCTCATCCATTCCACTGATGTTTGGCCTTACATGTCATCTCCATCCTCTTCCTTCTTGATTCCCCTCTCCATCAGCGCGCTCTTCCTCCCCCTCCGCTCGTTGCTAGCCTGCTCCCCCAGCACCAGCCGCTCCACCCGCGCGTGCTACTGCTGCCGGCGCGCATCAGGCGGGCAGGCAAATCCGGCGGGCGGGGCCGGCACCGAACGGGCGCATCCGCCGGCCGGGAGCTAGCGGGGTGTTTTTTTGCAAATTTACCATCTTACCGACGCCGCTTGCAGTAGGGCTGTACATGTCCTTATTTTAGAGAGGCATTCCCCGTCAATCGCTGAAGCCAAATCTTGCTTGCCCGAATATAATATAGCAGTGGCGTCTAAACAACATCTAAACGCTGATCGCGGCCAATGCTAATCTGTTTGACAAGTCTATTTGAAAAAGAATAATGCAAACCAAAACCAAATAATTGGTCTGCTTTTTTTTCAAATTAAATAATTGGTCTGCTCAAGACAAGCTTTTTCTCTCAAGCGGCTACCAACTGAGCTCCAGCAACCGATCGAGTGTGTTCAATCTGTTCGCCCAACGACCGTGTCGTGTCCGCTCGGGCAACTAATGGCTTGTCTCGGGTGTACGTGGTCAGTCTTGATCACATCTCACAGATTCACACAGTTCGCCCGGCAAAATTAACGCAAGCTACACCGACGGTACGGTGTACGGTGGCTAACAATAAACAAGGACGACAAGGTTCACGCGGCGGGCCAGGAGACTAGAGGAGATCACACGGTAACAAAATGAGCTTTCTCTGTCAGTCCACGTTGCCGCCTGACACAAGGGAGTTAACAAATAACAATGGTTGCGATCTTTGGGCGATAACGAACGAACTCCGTGAGCTGTGACAGGCTGAAAGGCCGCCGTCTCCCAGCTGGGGAGGCCCCAGGGAATTTCCGTCGCCCACTACTTTACAAGCACCTGACGCTGACGGCCAGAAACCGCACGGGTGGACGTGTGTGCCAGATGCCATGCCGCTTTTGGTTCCGGATCACCGGATCGCGGTCGGATCCCGTGACGCCTCCTGCCGTGTCAACAGGTTTAGCGGTCACCGGTCGTACCGCCAAAATGAGCGGAGCGGGAGCTGCAGCCGCAGGCCCGCAAGGCAGGCACGGTGTTTTTTGGGATATTGGGAAGAAAAATAGTTGAAGACTTGAGGCGCAGCCGGCTGCAGCTCATTTGGCCCGGCGGCGGGAAGCCGGTGACTAGTGAGCACTGAGTAGTGAGTGACGCGAAGCAGAAGAGGCGATGGAGGCTGCGCTGCTGTTCGTGCGTGGAACGGAACCAGATAGGGAAGAAAAAAGGAGAGTCACGGCCCATTAAGCTCTCTCAAATCTGGTGGTGGTGGGCAGTAGAGAGTGCTGATGACTAATATTTGGCCCACCAACGCAACCAGTAAAATGGGCTGTAGCTGGGCTAAATGTTCGCAGGAAGTGGATGCTTCCTCGGAAGCCGCAACTGGGGCCTAGGCTAACGGTGATGGTTTATAGTTAAACTCCTATATGTTTTTTCCGGCCCACCCTTCCCTTAAAAACCAGTTGTCCCCACTTCAAAAAAAAAGGAAACGCTTGTCTGTTGCTTTATCTATCTATCTCTGTACTAAAAGCATCCTAGTTCCTAGAGAATTGAAAACACTTCTCACCCAGTATATCCACACCCATCCTTCAGAGGACCGACCTGTCGGGTTGTAGGACGTGGGAAGACGTGAAAAAATGTGGAAAAACAGTGCAAAACATGAAACTTTTTTCACCTGAGACTACACATACCCACGCGGACCCACCTGCTCATGATATACCCACATTTGTAACCACGTCTATACACAATTATCCCGTATTGTTAATAAATAATAGATTGGAGAGTCTTTTCCATATAAATAAAGACCAACTATCTCAAAGATGATGTGCATCTACATTTGAGAATATATCTAAAGCTCCCTATACATAAGAGAGCGAATATAAAGTATTTTTAAAACACTTCGCACGACTGGTCTGTTTACCATGGTCCACTCAAGTGATATTGTTTTAGTACATATGTGTCATCAATAAACGTGCGTGTCGCCCATGCGTTCATGCTAGTATATACGTTCATGCTAGTATACTAAAAGGATCCTAGAGAATTGAAAACACCTCCCACCAAAAAACCCACCCCCACCATCTCACAGAGGACCCACCTGTCGGGCTTTGGTGGGAGGGAAAAACAAGAAAGCATCAAAATTTTTGCATGTTCCATGCTCTTTTAGTTATTTCCCTGCTAAACTTTTTTCACCCAAAAAAGACCCACCTAAATATACCCACATTTGTACCCACGCCTATACACAATTATCCCGTATTACTAACAGACAATAAATCAGAGAGTTTTTCTTCATATAAATAAATGCCAACTATTGAGTTTTGAGAATACATAAAGCTCTCTATACATGAGAGAGCGAATATAAATTATTTTTAAAAATATTTCGCACGGCTGGTCTATTTATCATGATCCACTAAAGTGACACTGTTTTAGTACCTACATGTCATCAATAAACGTGCGTGATACATGAGTTGAGACAAATGTATAGAAGATAGTTTAGCACGCGCGTGCCGCGCGGGTATTGCAACTATATTTTATATGTTATATTTGACTAGCATGAACGCACGTGCGGCATGCACGTTTATTGATGACACATATGTACTAAAATAATATCATTTAAGTGGACCATGGTAAATAAACCAGTCGTGCGAAGCGTTTTTAAAAATACTTTATATTCGCTCCCTTATGTATAGAGAGCTTTAGATATTCTCAAATGTAGATGCACATCATCTTTGAGATAGTTGGTCTTTATTTATATGAAAAAGACTCTCCAATCTATTATTTATTAGCAATACGGGATAATTGTGTATAGACGTGGTTACAAATGTGGGTATATCATGAGCAGGTGGGTCCGCGTGGGTATGGGTAGAGTCTTACGTGACAAAAACATTAGCGAATTGGCGGATTCACAGCGGAACATGCAATTTTCATCCATCTATCGCCTGGTAGACAGAAAAACTTCCGCCAGGTGGGTCCAGTGTGAGAGGAGGGTATGGAATTTTTTAGGTGAAAAATGTTTTCAGTTGTCTAGGATCTTTATAGTATAGATCGTGCGCACATGTGCCTTTGCTAGTAAAAAGACAACGTATCAGGTAAAAACTAACCCCTCCGTGCAAACTTTGAAAACCCACAGTCTGATATGTCCCCTTATAAAAAATAATAAAAGAAGGTAAACAATTTCAAAAGAAAAGGAAAGGAAAAGAGAACACTTGCGTGGCTACTTCAAGGTTTTTACCACAGCGCCCTTTCAACCGTTCGGAGATCCAGATCAATCCTCTCGAAGACGAAAGGTTCCATGTTTAAGGGCTTCGTTTGATCCATAGAAAGAATGCTAGCGGGCAATGGCCACCAAGAAGGCAAGAACCCTCCATGGATACATCCATCTTTACGGCGCCAAGCATGGCCTTGGCGTGAAACACAGGAGTTGAGCATGTGTTAGGTCCACCCGCCTATGATCCGTGATGGATGGCAGTGTAACCACTAGACCACCGAAGGGCCGAACACATAGAGAAAAGTATCTGCCCGATCATATGCCATCAGCCAATCCATGGGCCATATTTGCCCGAAAAGGCTGCATATGATATTTGCTGGTTTTTGGATTGGATCCCAATTTTTTCTTATATATATAATGGATGGATGCAGACTCTGTGCCTCTGTGAGACCCACTAGCTATCGCACAAAACCAAAGATCTATCGCCCCTCTTGTGCTTCTGAAAATGAGGTGAGATGGTGACTGCTGAACTACTAGCTATAGCTGATAAATACAAATACTACAGCGCATCTATGATTGCCCTATCTTTGCAGTTTTGCAGCGGTGCTGCAACATCAGCAGCAGTGCTAACGGATTAGCCCGTGCGAGCGGCAGCTGCCCGTATAAAGAAACCAGCGTGCAAACAAAAAGGCACCAATCTTATATTGCAACAACTGCCGAGCAGAGTCAGTTTTATACGAACAACAGCACCCATCATGCACGCAACACTGACAAACGGTGGAATTAAACGAGCAAGGGGGTCCAATGGATCAAATATATTGATAGAAGTTTTATACAATTGTGTCGCTGGTGAGTGGTGACTCGTGGGGCGACTTGGACAATGGATCCAAAACCTTACCCTCGAAGAAAAACAAGCAATTGTGTCTCTTGAAGCATTCAGAATCCACAAACTGGGCAACACGCCTGCACTCACCACGCGAGAAGAGTATGCAAAGACACAGTCGGATGACTCTTTTTTTTCCCACCACGTCCACAATCACCAGTCACACACCCGAGATTCGAGAAGAGTATGCAAAAAGAGACAGAAATGTCGCTTTTCATCTCAAACATCAGCAAACATCGTCTTATTGTGGATTAAGTTAATCCTATCCTATCACAAGATCACACCGCCACGCCAGTCTCATACATACACATCCGCGATCCAAAAACGGGGACGTCATACACCATACGATTCCATCATTTTCACAGGCCGTGGGGAAATCGTGCGAGGCTATGCTGCTGTTCTTCTGGAAGCTTAGCGCCCGGCCACAAGCGAGCCTAGTAGGTAGTGGCTGCGGGGATCTCGGCGTTTCCAACCAAAGTGGAAGGTTTCGTGGGCCGACGGAGACAGCGAGGGCCCGCTCCAGCCGCAGGAGTGGGGGATCTTTCCGCTATCACCAGCACTGGTCAGTCTCCCAGGTGCGGCGGGAGCGGCGCGCCGCCGGGAACGAGGGCGAGCGGCCGAGGGCCACCGTCTGCGCGCGGCGGCGCCCGGCGAGGAGGAGACGGCGGTCGTAGTCGGCGCGCTTGTCGGGGTCGGAGAGCGTGGAGTAGGCGGCGTGGACGCGGATGAAGTCCTCGGCGGCGGCGGAGGAGGAGGCCGGGTGCGGGGCGGCGTCCGGGTGGACGGCGAGCGCCAGGCGGCGGTACGCGGCCTTGATCTCGCGAGGGCTGGCGCCCGGGCGGAGGCCGAGGACGTCGTAGAAGGAGCTGGCCGCCGCGTGGTCCGGCGCGGTGACGGCGGCGGAGGCGGAGAAGGAAGCCGAGAGGGGCGGCGGCGCGTTGGGGCGCGGGGAGGGCGGCGGGGACGCGGCCGGGGAGCCGCCGGGACGGAAGGCGAGGAAGCTGGGGGACAGCGAGGGGCGCGGGGAGATCATGGTGGCGCTGGTGGTGGAGTGGCGGGAGCGGGGTCGCGGGGAGGAAGGGATTGGGATTGACGGAGTCCTGTGAGGTGAGATGCGAGCGGGGAAGATTTTGGGAGGCGCGGGTTGGCAGTTGGCTCGCTGCGGGCTCCTCTAGCCCTTTTATTTCGCTCGGGTCGCTTTCCGCCATGGGCTGGGCGGCGCTGGGTCAACGTTCCCTTTGGGCCGCGCGTATTGGCTACTGCGCCGGTTGACTTTATTGGCAACCGAGGCCGAGGGAGGAGAATCTCAACCCTCGGTGCACCCGAACGGGTGACGGACGGATCGGATCAGGGTTCTGGAATCCCATCTGCTTCATGGCACGGTCCATCTCGGGCTCGCGGCACCGAGTGTGTGGTGCAACTGTGATGATAGGAAGGATCCAGGGGGTGTTTAGTTCCTGAGAAAAGGTGAAAAGTGAAGTGAAAAAGTCACATCAGACACTGTAGCACTTTTTGTTTGTTTGTGGTAAACATGGTTCTACCATGACCTAACTAGGCTCAAAAGATTCGTCTCGTCGTGTACATCAAAACCATGCAACTAGTTTTTTTATTTACCCACATTTAGTACTCTATGCATGAGGTGAGAGATTTGATGTGATAGGTGAATAGTGAAGTTTAGAGAGAGAATTTTTAAAAGTTTGATGATTTGACGGGGAACTAAACAGGACCTAGAGGAATACTACTGGTGCACTGCAGTGAACCATACAGGAGCTGAGTTTTCAGCTACCAATGATTCACACGTAATAACATTGACGACCAACTTGCCGTCTTTGGCCTTGTTTAGATGCCAAATTCTACTCCCAAATTTACTATGCAAAAATAAAATTCCTCATCACATCAAAATATCATAACATGCATGGAGTACTAAATATAGATGAAATTAAAAACTAATTGCACAATTTTGTTGTACTCTACGAGACGAACATTTTGAGTCTAATTAATCAATTTTTGGACAATTTTTCGCACATACAAACGAAATGCTACAGTAACGCAATGATTACGAAGTGACATCTTACTTCCAAATTCGACCTCCCAAATTCAACGTCTAAACAAGGCTTGCCTTGGAAAGATGGAATAGACTATTGTACAGTAACCTTTTTTTTTAGGATTGCTATTGTACAGTAACTTTTTTTGAGAATCTATTGTACAGTAACTTGGGCAGACATCATCCTCCGTAGACTGCAAGTGTGTGTAGCTAGTCATCGTGATTCTTACTCATCCTTATAAGGGTTAAGGTTCAGCTGTACCAAAACCACTGGCCGAAGAGAGGAGGAAATTAGCTAGTAATCGTACTCGTCGTATTCATTCTAAGCTCATAAATCTTTATGCTAACAGGATTATACAATCTTATTGGAGATTGATTATAAATTTAAGAGTAATTTAAATATTATTTAACCACACACATTATTTCACGCGACATTCATACCAAATAACAATATAAGAAAGTATTTTTCTCGTTGCTAAGTGTATGAATAAGTAATGATTTTTATAGGACCACTATATACATCCAATCGTTATAGATTTTTAGCGGAAATTTTTGAGTATATTTTTAGATATACTTACGCATAACACGAGCACAAAAGATACTTTAGAAGGCCATATGTTATTAATGTATAGGGATCAACTGAGCTATTTTTAACATAGGTGCCGTGGAGTGAATAGGACAAGTAAAATGTTATAGCCTTGTATATTGTCTTATACAACGCTAGATTTTTTTCTTCATATAAAATGTAAAGAGACGAGAACGTGATAGGTTTCACAAAATATCCAAATCATATTGGATAAGCCATAAGTTCATTTTTGTTTTGGATAAGCCGTATGTTGTATAAAGTTTTATGCAACTCGTATTATTCTTTGTCGCATGCATAAATTCAGGGGCTCTGCAAATGCTTGATACTAAGAAGGTTCTTTTCCGTTCCAGGGTCGGGCTGTTCCGTGGGCTGAGGGGTTCGTCCCGTTTGAGATAAAAACCATCCCATTCCCCTATCCGGTACCCGTCCCGCCGCGCCGGGCTCAAACCATCCCGCCGGAGTTGGGACTTGGGAGATGCTCTCGTTGCGGTCACCCCACACCACGTTCCCGCGGACCTCGCCATGTCTAAGGCGGGGCTGCCTTGGCGGCGGCGCGGCGCCGCATTGTCTCAGCGCCGCGGCACCGGCGTCCGCACTGGAGACAGCCGCGGGGCCGGGGAGCGTCTCCTTTCCGATTCTGGTACGCATTCCGCTGGCCGTCCCCAGTGTGCTCCTAACCTGTTCCATGGAATGACGCCGCGCTGGAGGTACTGCCTCTGTTATTCTACATGATGGTTTCCACCTAGCACCCACGTGTTCGACGTAATGCCACAGCGCAGTTCAGCGTCTTAGGCCTGGCCGGTGCATTGGGCTGCCTTTTGAGGGAATCAGAGGTTCAAACCATTTTATGTTTGGATTCGGATGTGCTTTTTGGCTTTTGCACTCAGGATCTTCGAAAGATAATTTTTTGCATAAATGTTTTTATTTTGGGTGGATGATGAGTAGCTTCACTTTCCAATTTTCTGTCTCTCTTTCTCAAGAGATTTTAACTGAGGAAGTGCACCACTATATACATAAGTCGGCTCGCGCAATGCACGTACATGTGCCATCCTCTAACACAAGCTAGGTTTCTGGCTAGCTGATACATATTGAGGTAAACGACAATGGTCATATGAAGCTGGGTTTACTGCGAAGGGGGCTTCTTGGCCTATCGCATTTGCTTCTGTAATTCACATAAAGCAAGTGCAAAGATTCTATTGCCCGTGAATGTTCTTTCCATGAAGCGAAATTCCTGATCAACAATACCTTGTGCTGCCAGCGACTTGTCTGGGCCATCAGAAATATCAGAACTATATAGGAGTTTGATGATATCATAAAGAAAAGGATTTGGAAAGAGAAAGGCATTAGCATAGCTGATCAACTATGCCCATGTGTAATTATTTAAGTGTCAAGAGTATATCAGTAGTTTGCATCCGCTGTTCTTTAATGAAAGAACTTCATACTTTACAAGGAAAATACAGATATTTTAGCTCATATTGTATCAGTCCTATTATCCAGACTTTTCAGCGCTTCTCAGTTCTCACATTAAATAGTGCTACGCTCAATGTTAATGTTTTATTTGTGCAGCTGGATGCATTTTTGTACTGGAATAGCTGTTCAGTTTTCTTCTGTCTATCTTGCTGGTGTGAAGGGACCTGATCTTTTTAGTATTTAATCTTTCCATTTGTTCCATTATGTAGGTGAATGGCTGCACTGGTAACATGGGGTTATGTGTTGCTGAGGCCGCTGCTCTTAGGGGTCTTCACCTAGTCCCCATTTCATTCAGTAGTAGAGAGAATGTTAAAAAGCCAGTACAAGTTGGACAAACAGACATTCGTATATATGGTCCTTCTGCAAGAGAAGATGTTCTTTCATCTGTTGCTGATGAATTCCCGGATGTCATCGTTGTGGACTACACAGCACCTGATTCTGTGAACTGTAAACTGTTTAAAATTGTTATTTTCTCAGTATGCTATACAAAGTTCTCAGTATAAGTTATCATCTCTTTACCTTATGCGATGATGATATTACAGTTTGAGAAATTCCTTAAGTCTTCTTGCTAGTTCATGCTAACATGCTGGTGTTCATATAGTCTCTCTTTGCTGCCATGCGCCCATGCTTAAATCAAAATGTATAGTTAGGATTTTTTTTTGTGCTGATTTTTGTTAGGTCTATGTTAATGATTACATTTCAGCTCTTACATCTCAGGATAGCAACAATTATAAGAATAATATTTTTATATGTTGGGTTTATTCTAGCTGAAAGCTTTGAACTCTTGCTTTCATCTTTGTTGCCTGGGGGGAGGGAATCTGAAAGCAAATTGCAGAGACTATTGGATTAAGCATTATGCTTTTGATGTGAAACACGCAAATACTCTTGCATTATGCAGCTAATGCCGAGCTCTATTGCAAGCTTGGCTTGCCATTTGTGATGGGCACAACCGGTGGGAACAAGCAGTTACTCTACAAGTCAGTGCAAGATTCAAAAAACTATGCACTAATATCTCCCCAGATGGGAAAACAGGTATAAAAACAATAATCTATTTTAATAGAGTTTAACACTGTCAGTTTGTCATTGTTATGCTCCATAATGTTAAAAGCTTGGATGATTTGTATAATTTTTTCCCATTTTTTATCAGGTTGTTGCATTTGTTGCTCTAATGAGAATAATGGCCGAGCAGTTTCCAGGGGCCTTTTCAGGTTATCATTTAGAGGTACAGTTCTACCTTGATTGTTTCTGTAGTAGGAATTAAAAGGTTCAGAATGGTGGTTCACTGTGTTTAAGGATTTATAAAGTTCTTAAGCTTCTTTGTAGGTTTTTCAACTACTTGTCTAGAACTTATTTTAGATCATTAGGATAAAGATGTTTTTAGTGACTGAATTCGCAGCTCAGTCTCAGCATTTCTTTTTCCAGGTTTTAGAATCCCATCAAGCTGGTAAGAAGGACGCATCTGGTACAGCTAAAGATGTGATTGCTTGTTTTGAGAAATTAGGTGTCTCATATGACATGAACCGGGTACGCTTGAAATTTTATATAAACTATTGATGTTATGAGAAAATAGCTATTTTTGCTTTGGAAAACACGTCAATGCAATTTCATGTATCAAGATGTTTTCCTTGTCAATTTTTGTTGCTGTTCTCATGAACTCTCTTGACTATTCAGTTTCAAATTTGGAGATCAGGGGGTTCTTTTAGATTTCGTGTCAATAACAGGGGGTAAAATGGATTTCACTCTTTTTTATTACCTTCTTTGCTAGCAGATGGTTAAGATTAGAGATCCTGAGCAGCAGCTTGAGATGGTGGGTGTCCCTGAAGAGCACATTGAAGGGCACGCATTCCATTTGTACCATCTCACTTCTCCTGATGATAGGTAATAACCATTCTCTTGAAAAATGGTTGTACTGACAATAAAGTAATTCTACCCGATCGTTGATGCTTTTATAGGTTTGTTAATACACCAGACCAATTTCAAGCATGTTATTTTTTATCTATGCCGACTTTGTTGTGTTCTCCTTTCAGTGTTTCATTTGAGTTCCAGCACAATGTTTGTGGCCGTTCAATCTATGCTGAAGGAACTATTGATGCTGCAATATTTCTGCATAGGAAGGTTGTTTGATATGTTACTTTGATTATTTTCAAATGGTACTGAGTTACAGATATTACTGGTATCTTACTCATTTATTTTTTTTAATGTAGGTACAATCAAAGGATTCTAAGAGAATATATAATATGGAGGATGTCTTGAGAGAAGGATACATCCAATAAAGTTTAATGATTAGTTAATTAATGTATGCACCAGCATAGTGTTTTTTGTTAGTTTGTCGAGAAGTATAGATGCTTATTAATAGAACTTCTGTGTGAGAATTTAAGTAAACAGATAGTCTGTTCTAACTTCTTCAAGTTTCTTTTGGGGGGCCAAAGAACAATCAACACATTGTTCTAATAGCTAACTGAGAAAATTCATGATCTAACACAGTGTAATTTAAACTTTCTGCCGTGCAGCATTTTGTATGTCTCATATCATCAAACTGCTTTTTGTGTGCTTGAAATTCGTCATGTTGGCAATCTTACAAAGACATACTTTAGTGAAAAGTTGACTTTCAAGGAGTAGATGCACCGGAATGACTTCAGCAACTAGGAATTTTGTCCTTCTTGGTGTGTTTCTAGTCTGTGAACGGAAGTTATTCATGAAGCATGGCCATAGGTGAGGTATGATTTCTGTATTCAGATTTGTTTGACCACCTCGTATGCCTCTTATGTAATACTATATTCTACATAAATGCACATACAGAGTATATGACAGGGACTATGGTATGTACAAATTGCACTGCAGCAAATTACCCCTCCTGTTTTTCTCTCAGCAAAAACCAGCGCCAGCCACCAGCCAAACGAGCAGGGCTTCTCTACGCTCTGGTCGCCTTTGCCGCTCTCACTTCGCAGAATGTGGCATATCCGACCTCAGTCGCTCACGCGCCGCGCCTCGTTGAAGCAGAACTTGAGCATCGGCGCGCTCGTTGTTAGCCTCTCGGTGACCCGCGCTCAATGGTCTGAGCGCCGCGCGTTGTTTCTAGTGTTCAACTAACCGTGCGATGGGGAGAGTAATTTCAGCGTTGGACCGGAGTACAAAGTTGCAGGGTAATCAGAGAAGGAATGTGATAAATCTCGATGTCTTCCTCGTGGGACTAGCTACACTGACAATCCAGCGAACCATCGCCATTGATCCCGAAAGGATCGGAGAAGCTTCGCTTTATAAATCACTATCTTTATTTCTCAAATCAAATCACAAACAAGCGCAACGGCATTGAAACACCAATGGCAGCATACGACGCCAACCGAACGAGACAATCACTGACAACACACCACATCACGAAACACAACCAACATCACTGACACGCCGACATCTCGCTGCTGTCCTGCACGCGCGCTCTAGTTCAATTTCTTGGAGACCTTCTCCTGCCCGGCTGCCGCCGCAGGGCGGGTGTTGTCGTCGTCGACGAGCGGCGGGCACGGCTTCTTCTTGTGCATGAACTTGGGCTTCTTCTTGAAGAACGGCTCGGGCTCCTCCGGCGCCGGGGGCCTAGGCTCCGGCACCACCGGCGTGGGCGTCGGTGTCGGCGGACCGTACGTCGGCGTCGGCGTCGCCGGGGCCGGGTTCGGGGTTGGCCTGGGCGGCGGCGGCGGCGGCGGGCCGAACATGAAGTGCTTCTTCTTCTTGCCGCAGGCGCACGCGACGGGGGAGAACACCGTGTCGTCCGCGGCCGCGAGGTACGTGGCGGTGGTGTCGGTGGCGGTGCCGGCGTCTTGGGTGGTGGGCGCGATCCTGGGCGGCGCCTGGCCGACGCACGGCGTGTCGGGCGCGCTGTGGAGCTGGGCGAAGCAGTCACCGTCCAGGCCGCCGTCGTCGCGCAGGAGCTCGGCGGCGAGAGGGATGCGGAAGACGCCGGTGTCGTCGAGAGGGCCGACCGCCTTCGTCACGTAGGTCACGTCGGCGGCGGACTTGCACTTGACTGCTACCTGCAGGCCTGTAACGCAGGAAGGGAACAGAATTTTAGTGTTCGCGGCCATGACATAGGCCGCAAGCGTAGTCCGGCCTAATTGGGCCTTGTTCAGACATACATGCGGCCCACTCCGCTGTATGTACTGGTGTACTTGGTTTGGACAGAGAATCAGTAGCTGGCAAAATTTGAGTGGAAAGCCAAGTGTGTCATTTGCCAAACAGATGGTGGAATGTGCCAAGTATTTTTTTTAGATAATATGTGCCAAGTATTTTATCTGGTTAAAATATTCTAGTTTGTTGAATGTCACAATATAATACTTTCCTGTCGCACCTTTGCACTGGGAGTAGAAATGATCATTCCAGTTACTTATTAACAAATTCAAGTTGATCTTTTTGTGAACATAGTGCTGTTCTAGAAATTTGTCCTGAAAACTTCCATAGATTTCGTTTGGTTAGCAGCTATCATATAATTAGACATTTAGACATATATCTGTTAGACATGGCTAGAGCTACTGCCTTTCGTTTCGAAGTGCAAATTTTCATGGCTGCGACAGGACTAATCGAGAAGTGCAAGTGTGGAAGCAGGCAATTTGCACGTACCTTTAAAGGCATCTTCAGCGTTGACACCGTTGGGGGAGCAGTCCAGGCACTTGATCGAGCCAACCACGACAGGCGGCGCCGCTGCCGCCTCGGCCTTCCAAGCCGCCGCGCCGAAGCTGACGGCCAAGAGCGAAGCCAAAACGATGGCGGCTTGACGGTGTGAGCTTGAAGGAAGGCGAGTCCCCATGATGAAGCCTTGCTTCTTCTTCTTCTTCAGGAGTAGATATATCTGAGGAAGAAATGGTTGTGAGTTTGGATGGTGAGATGCTGCCTGGGTGCATGCGTTTATATAGTGCTGGGGAGTGACGGTGTGACACTGTGGCCGGCCGGCTCCGCAATTGAAGCCTGGGAGGACAGGTACTGGGCGTCTGGGCGGTGTCCATGAGACCAGCTCGTGGGGGCTAAAAAGTTCAGCAATAATTCAATAGGCTTCTGCAGATTTCCAATGGAATCACAGTACTGATATGATCATTCCGTCCGTTCATTTCTAACCTTTTTCTAACCACCAACCTGTATCGCAATTACGCCGAACTTTCCATAACTGTAGCAACTGCAAAAAGAACTTGCTATGGCAAAAGGATTCAGGTTCATTTCGTGTGAAAATTTACCGTCAGACATGCAAGTAATTAAACTGGAACATCCATTATTTATCACCTAGAAATGCTTCGTAAAACCATTATTTCCTTTCCCAACAACAATGCCAAGCTTCAAAATCAACTTCATGCTTCTTGGGCCTTCTTTGGCGTTTGAAATTTGGAGTCGCCAACGGTACAGTCCCTCAGCAATGTGGTGTGCTTCATCTGTCAGGGTGGCTCATAAACCTCGCACGGCGCATGGTTTGTGCGTGATGGGAGAGGACCAAGGAGAGGGTGGGTTGCAGCGACCATGTGCGTGCCATCACCGATCGAGCACGGAAACAATACCGGCTGGGGTCGGGCTAATTGAAAGGCGTCGGTTGGAAACGAGCAGTGACAGCGTTGTAGTAGTGGGCAAGTAAGCGAACATGCGAGGCACGTAATGGCCGCTTAACATTTCGGCTCGTAGCTCCACGCTGCACGGCGAACAACTGTGAAATTGGCGAGTGCTATGAATGGCCGGTGTCCCTCGGCGTCCATGTGATTACACCGGGCAATTTTGCAGAGTCGCCATTGGAGAGTCGCTGAAAGGTAAGGTTCACACTCTGTCGCCAAGTACTGCAGAAATCTGTCGCAGCGCCTGCTGGAGAAGGAATCGACCGAACAGACAGAGAAGAGATTTGGGTTGGGTCTCACTCAACTCCCAACCGAGCGAGAAAGGAAGAGACCAAGACAAAAAAATGTCTGGCCCAAAAGCATAAATAGAATGGGCTGGGCTAGGCCGGTGAAGGAGGAGAAAACAGCAAGCCACCGCTTGTACTGTGTGCTGTGCGTTTATTGAAAAATGATCTGGATCTGTTTTTTTATTGCCGCAGCAACACAAATCGGATCGACTAGAATCAACGCGCGGCGTTGCCGCGCTCAGGCCATTTTTCAAAAGCGAGTAGTCATGGAACCTGTCATGGAAGATGGATGGGGTGTAGCCTTTCAACATTGAAATCATGAGTTGCATAATTGTATTAACTTATTACTTAGTCAAAGCATAATTTGGTGATGTTGGATGGCAGTGCAGGAGCAATATGAGGCGATTTATAAAATTATAACTTAATCAGGTATAATGTTCCCTTCAATTCATGTGATAGGGATGCCTTAGTTCTATTCTCTTGCTAATCGTGTGTAACTCCAAAGTGGGAGTTTGACAGGAAGGAGGCAGTGAGAAAGAGCAGCAATTGAAATCCAATGATATATACATACTCCTATTTTGTGCATAACTCCTAATGGTAAGACATTACAAATCAATGTATCATCTTGAGTTGAGCACTCATACAGTAATCAGATGGGATTAGTAGAGCCAGGGAAATACATGAGGATGAAGCGATTATAATTTTTCAGCCAACTGTGAGCCTTTGCATCTTTCTGCAACCGGTTTATCAATATAAATAAGGTTGTCATAGATGTGTATAAGAGACAGACATGAGAGAGCGAATGTAAAGTATTTTAAAAGCGCTTCGTACGATTGATCTGTTTACCATGACCCACTCAAGTGATACTGTTTTAGCATCTATATGTCATTAATAAACGTGTGTGCCGCACGTGTGTTCTTGATAGTTTATACTACGTTTTGATAAAATAAAATATAGGAATATCTAATCATCTTTTGTCCCGTCTCCCTATGTAATTCGTGTCTCCGCCACCGAACGTCGGACGGAAGAAGAATTACCGTCCGTTACTACCAACATTGCAGGTTTTGTTGTTCCAATTTAGAAAGTTCCAGACTCCAGAGGATGGTTTTGGCTTGCAGAAGCTGGGAAGCAGAAAGTCTCTTTCCAGGACCCAGTGCAGTTCCCCGCATAGAGTTGCTGAAATGCTCTTGCTCGAGGCGATTTGAATACTTTTCCTTGAGCTCAAGCGTTAACTATACGCCCAACGCCAAAGATTCAACTGCTGATTGTTGTCGGCACAGGACCGGAGGACCTGAGTCTTTGAACCCCTCCAGGAGCGCGGCGCGGAGAGCCTCGACTCGAGCTCCTCCATCACGTCTGTTGTCGCGCGCTTCCAGGTCCCGGAGCTCCCGCAGCCACAGCGTGACAAAGTCGTCGGCCACCACCCCGGTCGTCGGCGGCCCGGAGCATGGCGCGGATGCTCGTGAGTTTACTTGAGCCTGTCCAGCTCGCCGTCGTCGACGGTGCTCAGCTCGGAGGAGGGCCAGACGGAGAGGGAGACGGCTTCGGGGATCCCGTGACTGCGGGGCGGTGTGTGGGCGCGAAGTCCAGATCGGCCGCCCATCGGCGACTGGAGGCCGGCGAGGATGAGATGCCATCCGGCGTGGATACTGGCGCGAGGGCTGCGACAGCACAAGGAGTGGTGGCCTGTGCGGCGGGTGGGGAATGGCGGTGGCGTCGGGGCAGGCGAAGGGCGAAGACCGGCGGGCGGAGCGCAGCGCAGCGCCGCGGTTGTTTTCGCTGCGGTTCTCGACGATTCCCGAGCACCCAGATGTATGTCTTAACGGGCGGCAACCCGAACCGATCCACGATCTGACGGTCCACACTGCGAGCTAGGACGATCCGACGGCTAGCGGGTTGGCGGGCGACGTGGATATCGCGCCCGCCCGCGGAATGACCCGCATTTCGTCTTTTAGAGATACGGGTTGTTTGATGTGCCGCGTGTTGGGCTTAAATTTATACACACATTTTCAAAGGATACACAGAAGTCTCTATGCGTAAAAGCCAACTAACAAACGAACGAATCGAAAGCAGGGGGTATATACCCCTCGTGATTTCTCGAAGGACCTGTCTCGGTGTCAATCGATTGACATTTGTTTTATTTGTTAGTCACCATGCGGAGCCATTGGATCACCGTCCAACAGCTAAACTGTTCTCAACCACATGGGCCTGTTAACATGACTGCAAAACTGTAGCACCCATTAACATAAAACCCATATTAATTCGGGCATGCTCCATGACCCGTTAGCGGGTTCTGGAACTTTTTTTTGCCTTTTATCCGTATCTTTTTATGCTAGTTCATTAACAGACCAGTGCACAAGAAATTCGAAATTCCTACACAAACTCTATAACTCAAACAATAAGATTTAACAAATCTGTCACAAGCACAAACATAAATAGATGCGGGGAATGAAAAACACTAGTGCTACCTCGCCATCACTGTCATGGACACATAACCTAGAAAATCTAGGACCTACCCTAACCCTAGAAGACTAAGTGCATGTTTGTTTGAGCTGCAGCTTTTAGAGTTTTTCTGAAAAGCTGATGCTGGCTTTTGATTCTGAAAAAGCCAATACTAACTTTCACGGGATGTTTTTAGCTTTCTGATCTCAGGAAACTAAAAAAGCTCACAAAACTGAGCTTTTCAGCTTTCCATATAAACTCAGCTTTTCTGAGCTTTTGGCTTTTCGGAAGCTGTGCGAGAAGTTTGCTGTTTGTTTGAGCTTCTAACTTTTCAGGGCGAAACAAATAGGGCCTAAGCACTTACCACCGAGTCATCGTACAGATCCATGGTCGTTGTTTGGAGGACAGATCAAAGAGGCAGGAGACAAGCCTATATGGATGGGATCAGGTGGAGGTGGAGGTGGAGGCGCAGGACGATCGGAGCAGAGGAATCATCGCGAAGGAAAGTCCACAGCTAAAGGGCATGGGAGCCGCGTGCGGGAACAGTGGTGCTCATCGGTTGGGGAGCCACGCACCAGCGTCTTGCCAAGAGGAGAAGCCGCGCTCGCCGTCGGGAAACGCCGGGACCCTTGCTCACGAGAAATGTGAAGAAGAGATAAATGGGAATGGATGGAGGTCCAATGGGAACGAGGTGGGAACTGGCTGTTAAACAATAATAGTATTGCGGATCCCTGATCCGCTCCCCTTCCCTCCCGGCAGCAGAACAGGCGTGGAGAAGATGTGGAAAAACCCGTCTCCCTTCCCAATCCCAAATAGAGCACACGAGAGACACGAGAGACAGGTGGAATAATAATCTCTTATCTTCATTGATCAAATACAGGTTCATATATATAGTCATGACCCTTCAGGGTAATTTTGGTATGAGCCCGTAATTAAGGAATATCTTAACACTCCCCCTTGGGCGAATACCGCAACCAACTCATGCCTCGTTAAAACTCCTAAAAACCCTGTGGGAAAAATATGGAGAAAGAGTACATAGTTGCCGCTACACGTATTGCACTTGTTGCCTCGTTAAAAACCATTTATGAGAAACTTCAGGAAAACTCATTTATGGAAAAGAGTACAACAATTGTCTACTTGTCTTCAGGACATTTTACAATCTTCAGGATTATAAAAACTTAGGATCTTCTGGACCCAATCATAGAGGCAAATATTCAGGGGCGGTCTCCCCCTGAATTCTGCAAATCTCTCAGCCGCTTCATGCCAATACCATAGACATATTTTCTGAATGTAGTAGCTGGTAAAGATTTAGTAAATAAATCCGCTAGATTATCGCACGACTGGACTTGCAAGATATTCACCTCACCCTGCTTATGGAGTTCGTGAGTATAGAAATATTTAGGAGATATATGCTTAGTCATATTACTCTTAATATAGCCCGTTTGCATTTGTGCAACACATGCTGCATTATCCTCATAAATGATGGTGGGAGAATCAATAGTACTAAGACCACATGACTTCTGGATATGGTTAGTCATCCGCTGCAACCAGGCACATTCACGTGCGGCTTCATATAGCGCAATAATCTCTGAGTGGTTTGTAGACGTTGCTACCAAAGTTTGTTTGCACGATCTCCAGGATATGACAGTACCTCCACAGAGAAATACGAAACCGGTTTGAGATCTTGCATTATGTGGATCAGACAGATATCCTGCATCTGCATAACCCACTAATTTTAAATCCTGGGAAAAATAGACCAAGATCTTTAGTGCCATTTAGATATCTAAGAATTGTTTTAATGCCTACCCAATGTCTTCTGGTTGGGTTTGCACTATGACGAGCTAGTAAGTTCACTGCGAATGCTATATCAGGCCTGGTACTATTCGCAAGATACATTAGTGCTCCAATGGCGCTCAAATAGGGAACTTCAGGCCCTAAAGGTTCTTCATCGTCACCTTTCGGTCTAAATGGATCCTTGTCCTTGTCAAGAGATCTGACGACCATCGGGGTCTTCAAAGGATGAGCCTTTGACATATTAAATCTTTCCAAGACCTTTTTCGTGTATGTCGATTGGTGTACAAAAATTCCTTTAGGAAGATGCTCGATCTGCAGGCCCAAGCAAAATTTAGTTTTACCCAAATCTTTCATTTCAAATTCTGCCTTGAGGTAGGTGCTAGCCTCCTCAATGTCTTCTGTACAACCTATGATGTTTAAGTCATCAACATAAACTGAGATGATACAAAAACCCTTCTAGGATTGCCGAATAAATACACAGGGAGAATCAGTATCATTAATATATCCCTTCTTCAGGAGGAAGTCACTAAGCCAGTTGTACCACATCCGACCAGACTGTTTAAGCCCGTACAACGCCCTCTGCAACTTAACGCTGTACATGTTGCGATTTATTTTAGAATCCGGAATTTTCAGTCCATCCGGGACTTTCATGTATATATCCGAATCTAATGATCCATACAAATATGCGGTCACTACGTCCATCATCTGCATTTTCAAATTTAAACCTGCTGCCATTGATATTAAATATCGGACGTTACGCCACTCATAACTGGAGAATATGTTTCATCATAATCGATACCGGGTCTCTGCATAAACCCTTGTGCTACGAGCCTCGCTTTGTATCTCACCACCACGTTGTTTTCATCCCTCTTTCGGACAAATACCCATTATATCCTACAGGGAATACATTGGGGGCGTGCGCGCAATTCCGTCTCTATTGCTTCTTTCCATTGGACCCAATCTGAGCGCTTCCGGCACTCTGCCATGGACTTTGGTTCAGGATCCTCATCGATCACATCCGCGATCTTAGAGACGAAATTAATGTCGACATTTGTAGTCTTTCTGTTATATAGTTCTCCAGATTCAGCATAGTTAGTGGCAATTTCTTCAACTGTATCATTTGGCTCATCATGATTTCTGAAATTACTTGAGCCTACTCGTTCCATTGTCCTTGTGCTATTATTTATATTTGTGCACACAATTGCACTAGGACTTTCACCTTCAGGGTGTGTCACTGCTGGGACTACTGAATGGGAGCGTAATGCATTCTCTCTAGCAACTTGCTTTTGCAGGCGTCCCCGCTTGGCTTGTGCTAAATCATCCGGATCCCTCCCCCTTTTCCTAGGATGGGGA
>OAMR01000252.1:1371943-1461502 GCA_900205405.1 Echinochloa crus-galli | reverse complement strand
TACCTAGCCGTAAATAGATCTCCAGTCTTAGGCTCTAAATATTTGATTATGGATGGGCAATCATAGCCTACATAAATCCCCAACTTCCGGTGAGGTCCCATAGTTGTACGCTGGGGTGGTGATATCGGTACATATACAGCACAACCGAATTTTCGCATATGTGAAATCACTGGTTGTTGTCCAGGTGCTAACTGATGAGGGGAAGTAGAGTGATATGCAGATGGTCTATATTGGATTAAGGAAGCAGCATGCAGCACTGCGTGTCCCCAACAACTGGTGGGAAGACTACTATCTTGTAGAAGCGGTCTGGCAATTAATTTTATTCTTTTAATTAAGGATTCAGCAAGCCCATTTTGTGTGTGCACATGGGGCACGGAATGCTCTACATTAATGCCCAGGGCTAGACAATAATCATTAAATGCTTTCGAGGTAAACTCTCCAGCGTTATCCATCCTGATTGCTTTTATGCGGTTCTCCGGGAAGCCAGCGCGCAATCGGATGATCTGGGCAATAAGTTTTGCAAATGCGTGGTTCCGCGTAGACAACAGGCATACGTGGCTCCACCTAGTAGAAGCATCTATAAGAACCATAAAGTATCTAAATGGCCCTGACATTGGGTGAATAGGACCACAAATGTCGCCTTGGATTCTTTCGAGGAAGCCCAGAGACTCAATCTTTATCTTCAGGTAAACAGTCTTAGTAATTAATTTTCCTTTAGCACAAGACACGCAAAGAAAGTCTTTAGGAATTTGTGTGGTTTTAATACCATGACCAGCAGAGCTATTTATGATGTTTCGCATCATCCTTAATCCAGGGTGTCCCAGCTTTTCATACCATATCGTAAATGACTCGGGATTTTTAAATATAGTGGACATTGCAACATATTCTTGAGCTTGCTTAATTTTTGTGTAATACAATCCAGAGGAGATGCCCGACGCCTTTTCTACCACTTTTGTCTCACATTCTTCTAATGCTGTGATGTGCAGGTATTCGGCACCATTTTCACAAGCAGTTGTAACGTGGTAGCCACTACGACGAATATCTTTGAACGTGAGAAGATTACGTACAGCTCCCGGATACAAAAATGCTTCTTCTATGAAGATGCTAGTATTATTTGGGAGGACCACTACGGCTCTACCAGAACCTACAATGTGGCCATTGCTACCGGCAATCGTTATAAGATTTTCAGTCTTTTCTGCAGTGTCTGAAAGTATTTCGTCTCTCTAAGTATTGAGTTTGTGGCTGCGCTATCAATCAGGCAAGGTTCTTCTTCGGCCTCCACCATAGGAATGTACGTCTCTTGTTCGTCGTTGACGAGTAGCGGTGGTAGAGCGTGCTGATAACGTGTTAAACAATAATAGTATTGCAGATCCCTGATCCGCTCCCCTTTCCTCCTGGCAGCAGAACAGGCGTGGAGAAGATGTGGAAAAACCCGTCTCCCTTCCCAATCCCAAATAGAGCACACGAGAGACACGGGAGACAGGTGGAATAATAATCTCTTATCTTCATTGATCAAATACAGGTTTATATATATAGTCATGACCCTTCAGGGTAATTTTGGTATGAGCCCATAATTAAGGAATATCTTAACACTGGCAAGCGGGTGCATGGACGTGGTCGGATAACACAGCAACGGTCCAGTAACAGTAAACGAGTAGGTAAATACTCCCTCTAGTTTTGATAAAGGAAGTCGTTTTGAACAAGGTTTAAGTCAAACATGAAGAATAAAAATTATGGATAATATTTAAGTCGTTGAGTTTGAAAATATAAAAATTATATAAATAGATTGATCTTCCTCCTCGCCCGCGTCGTCCTTGGCTCCGGGCGTGGAGGCGCTCGCCGTCGTGGCCGCGCTCGTGCTAGCGGCGGTGGCGCACGGGGAGAGGTGGCGCCTCCACCTCCGCCGGCTCCTCCGCGGGCGGGTGAGCGTCTGACGTCAGCAGACAGGGCGAGCGCTGAGAGGCGGCAAGCGGCGCGCCGGCGGGCGTCGGTAGCCGCTGGCTAGCGGTGGGCGGCGGGGTGAGCGGGGGGCGGCGGCGGGGTGGTTGGTGCGTGGCCCCCTGCGTCCGACGTGGCGCGGTAGCGTTGCTTCGCTAGGTGCGCTTGATTCGGCGTATGCGGAGCCGAACGGAACCATCCCGTCTCCTTTTCAGTACCCCGTTGTAGGTTTTTTTTTTACTTCAGTATATACGGCAGTTTGCTTTACCGTTCACCGCCGCGTTCAGCCTAATTGTTAGGCTCAAATCCTAATAAAATTCACTTAAATTTACTTGGAAAACCTTTTAGTCGCTAAAGACTTTAGACACATTTGAAGCTTTTCCCTGAATGTGTCTGAACACATTTTTGGCTCCGCCCCTGTCCATAGTGTATCATGCCATGAGTTAAGCATATATACTATTGTCATTTTACGTCATGTGTTAAGGATAGAAATTTTCAGGCACTGGGTATATTCGTCACTTTTCCTCTATTCTACCATCGAGCTGGATAATGCATGACACGTGGGGTCTGAGATTTACCTGCTTGAGCTGTCCAAGTTTACCTCAATGTAATCCTCAGCACTTGCACTTTAGCGAAAATCTTTCATAAAAATGCATAGACCAACTCAATTACAATTTGAAATATCAGATGTACAAGAACAGCCACCCCAATGACACTGACATCAGCAAAAGCACCACCCCAAACACAACGAATGCACCACCTCCCGGCGTCTTTGTGCCGGAAAGAACAGGAATTTAGTAAACCACAATCCACAACCACTTCCACGACGCGTCGCGTGTCTCGTGTTCAGAGACCGAAACCCATGGCGACGGCAACGCTAAAACCCAAAGCAACTGAGATCCCGACGAGGCCGCATCCACGCTTCGACGCCCCGCTGTCGTACGGGCTGTTGTCCACTAGCGGCTGGTTGCCGAACCCGAACGCGTTCCCCACGCCCGCCCCGGCCTGCCCCTGCCCCGCGGCGGCGGCCGCGCCGCCTCCGAACTCATCCGCTTCCTGCGGCAACGGCGCCAGTGGCAGCTCGGGCTGCGGCAACGGCGCCAGTGGCACCTCATCAGGCTGCGGCAACGGTCGCAGCGGCGCCTCGGGCAGCGGCAAAGGTGCCACCGGTGCCTCGGGCTGCGCCACGGCGCCAGCTCCGACGCCTGCGCCGGCACCGGCACCGGCTCCCTGTCCGACTCCGAAGGGCAGGTCGCTGCTTCCGTGCCCGATGGGCTCGGCGAACGGGGGCAGAGCGGAGGCGAGGCCGGGCGAGCCGGGCATCCCGCAGTGCTGCGCGGCGCGGGGCTCGTCGCTGGCCTTCCACGCCAGCTCGCCGCCCTTGTCGAGGATGCGCATGTCGCCCTGGTCCACCAGCTGCAGCGTCTCCAGGAAGTTCTGGGAGTCGGACTGGGCGTCGTGGGTGTGCCACACGTAGGACGGCAGGAGAAAGGCCAGCGCAAGGCACATCATGGCGAGATGGGGGGCGCTTAGCTGCATGGCTGCTGGTTTGGGTTTGGGCGCTACTCGTGCGCTGGTGTCGGGTGGAATGGGAGGTGATGGATCTCTGTGTGTGTTTGTTGCTGCGCTTTGTGATTGTGCATGGGCTGTCATGTCTTTTATATAGCCGGAGATGGCGATGGAGTGGAGTATGATGACGGTGTAAAGGCAACGTTGAGTGGTTGACGATACCGGCTCCAATGTTTCAGTGGGAGATTAGGAAAAAGAACGAGGCCGACTTCGCTAGGAGATTTGTTATGTTTTGGCGCGCGTTGACTGCTAGTCGGGTTCTGAACTTCTGATGCGCAGCAGGAGAAATAAGAACTAATACTAATTGGACAACTGATAGGGGCGCATACGTAGCAAGTCTATGACTAAAACTCTGAATCCGGTTTTGACGAAGGTGCCCATTTCAACACTGGATCAAATTGTGGTAATTATTAATTTGTTATTCTATAACACTATTTTCCTCATGGGTACAACACGGGACTGCATCAAACTGGTCAACTTCATTTGAAATTCTTTATGGCGGTGTTTAGTTCCTAAAAAAGTGAAAGTGAAGTTGGGTGAAAATGTCACATCGAACACTGTAGCGTACTGTAGCACTTTTCATTTGTTTGTGGTAATTGTTGTTCTATCATGACCTAACTAGGCTCGAAAGATTCGTCTCGTCATGTACATCAAAACCATGCACTTAGTTTTTTTATTTACCCACGTTTAGTGTTCATTGCATGAAGAGAGATTTGATGTGATATGATGTGATAGGTAAAAAGTGAAGTTTAGAGAGAGAAATTTTGGCTTTTGAAGGGAAGTAAACAGGGCCATGTTTCCACTTAACCACTCCATCCATAGTAGAATTCAACTATTAGAAATGCAGTTCTTCTCGAAACCCCACCCCACCTCGATGCAGTGTCGAATTCTGATCAATTTTCTATTCAATTAAAAAAAATGAACTGTGTTGGGTTGGGCCAGTAAACAAAACTATTTCTCTATAGGCTTTGGTTTCTACAAGGCCCATCAAATACATTAGCGTTTGTACTGGGCTTTGTTTTTTTAAAGTATATTGGGCTTAGGTTGAGTAGTCGCTCTCGTCATGGGCTGGAGAAAAACCATGTACAGTTTTTCAGTTAAAAAATTATGATGTGCTCAAAAAAAAGTTAAAAAATTATGAGGAATCCTACTAGTGCTGCTGCTTAAGTATTACTTGTAACTAAAAAAATTTAAAAAATTATGAGGTGATGAAAAACAAGATATCCTATGTTTTAAATATTTTAAAAATCGTCATTAATTTCCATACTGCTTGGTAGGTAGTACTGGATTAATTTAGTATTTGATGCTCCTAATATATGAAAATAATCATTAAAAAATTAATATATTTTTCTAACATTTGGTAGTAAATGTTTTTTTCTACTAGGCTCTTTCAGCTTACCATGCATATTACACAAGATCACTTTTAAAGGAAAGGTGATTTTTTTTTCTAAAAAAATGATAATATTCACTCGGCTATGGAACCTTCCAGGCAGCATTCCACACCGCGTCTTCGAATCCTGAGAACATGTACTCACAGTGAGCACACGGGTATGGTGCAAAGCACGGGCAGCCGGCTGCTGGCCGTCTCGATCTCCATCAGCTAACCAGCAATCAGCAGCTAGTCGTCACACGAAACTGCACGCCCAATCAATGCTGCTGCCTTCAGATCTCTCCAGGCCATCATCTGGTGCCGCGGCGCGGTCAGGAATTAAATGGGCGCGACGCGACCCTGCCGGACCCCCGGTCCAACTTGACGGACCAAGGCAAGGAAGGCGAGGTCGGCCGGCTCGGGTATCCGGCGCTAACCTCCCGTCGCCTTTTGATTTGATCCTGTCACACGGAAGCGGATGGTTCGTGGTTGGGCGTTGAGAGTTGTTTGGCCACTTCACCTTCCCGATCAGGTTCAGCTCACTGTCTCGGAATCAAGGTCTTCCCCTGTCTGCGAAAGCGTGTTGTTTTTCTGAAAGTAAAATACGTAACTGGCTTTTGATTGGACGTGGTAAAGTCTTATGGCAGATGCTAGACTTCTGATGCTGTCAAGACAGCGCTTAGTGTTCACGGAAGCAGGACCCTATTGTGCTGTAATTTTCAGAGGTCAAGTGTTTGGCTGCTCTGGCCTTTCATACATCAGGTCGTAAAGATGCATTGCCACCACGTCAGATGTCTCTGTCATGCCAGAATATGCATCTAGATATGTTCTGTAATATCACGGATGATCCGTGGTACACATACGGCTTGTCGGATGAAAAGTTTCGGAACTCAATCATCGCATAAAGGGTTAATAACATCTACTCGGAGTAGTATGGTTCTGTCGATGCATGTAGTAACTGTAAAGTCATGCAAGGTACAACCAGAGAACGGCAATGGTACTCCTCTTTGAGGCTGAAAGCAAATGGCTGATCACCAAAAGCACCAGCTGAATTCGAGCTGGTCAAAACTGTAGTACGCCGTATTGATAGTAGCAGATACCATTTGGTGCTCCATTGGATCCGTATGCAAGATCATCATGCAAAAAAGTCCGATGAGCGTTGGACGATAGTCATGCGAAACAGATAGATTGACGCTGCAATTAGTCCGAGAAAACGACGCGGAACCACACGGATGTGCAAAGTCAAATCCAACACCAAGCTACCACACCTACTCTAAGTGGCCAAGTCCTCGTATAGCCGAGCGTCTCTCCAACCAGATGTGCTCCTCCTTTGTTACATGCAACGTGGATAAACATCGTGTCAAGAATTCGGACGAAACTGCACGTACTAATGAAAACGTAAATTTTCGTCAGGGATCGATCTTCCCTGCACCAATCATTGGAACCAGCAAGAGAGTTGAAACCTCACAACATACATGTGATTTAAAACTTGAGAACAGAACGTGTACTATACTTGATTTAGTAATTCACACTTGATCGATGAATCTCTAGTCATGAGAACTGCACAACGGTGTCCAGTCCGTCCGTCAGCTCTTCCCCGGCGTCTAGAAAGCCAAGGAAGACCAAGGGGACTAGACTCCAAAGGCTGAAAAAGAATGGCACTGCCCGCTTTTGGAATTCATTTTACACCACACAAATCTCTGATGAATTCCAAAAACCAGCACTGTCTAGCACGGCAACCTAAATAAAGTAAGAGAAAGAACAACAAAAAATACAGAGAAATTTCAAAAAAAATATATATCTTTCCCCCCTCGCACGCCGCCCTTCTTCCTTTCCTTCGTCGTCGTGAGGAAAATAGAATCGAATCATACAATTGTTGTGTACTTGACGTGGGCCATCGATCAGACGTACGCCTTGGGAGGGTACTTGTCCACGTCCTCCACCCAGGGGTTGCAGCTGACCTTTCTGCCGTCCGGCCCCGCGGCGGCGGTGGACGACGAAGACAGCGCCGGCACGTCGCGGAGCGCGCGCCACACGGCGCTGTTGCACTTGAACCCCGAGCCGAAGCCAATCTGCCACACGCGGTGGCCGCGGCGCACCCGGCCCTTGGCCTCGGCGTAGGCCAGCTCGTACCAGAGCGAGCTGCTGCTGGTGTTGCCGAACCGGTGCAGGGAGCACCTGCTGGGCTCCATGTCCGTGTCCCGCAGGCTCAGGCTTTTCTGCACCTCCTCCAGCACGGCGCGGCCGCCGGCGTGCACGCAGAAGTGCTCGAAGGCGCGCCGGAAGTCGGGGATGTAGGGGCGCACGCCCTTGACGCGGAACACGCGGCGCATCATCAGGGACTTGAGGAACTTGAGCTGCTCGGTGAGGGGCAGCACCAGGGGCCCCAGCGTGGTGATGTTGGTCTTGAGCGCGTCGCCGGCGACGGCCATGAGCTCCCGCGCCAGGGACACGCCGACCTTGCCGACCTCGTCCTCGCGCTGGTACACGCAGTTGAAGCACTCGTCGGTGGCGCCCTTGTGGGTGCGCACCGTGTGGAGCAGCCGGTACTTGGCGCGCCCGGCGTCGGCGCGCTTGTTGGACAGCAGCGCCGCCGCGCCGCCCATGCGGAAGATGCAGTTGGAGAGCAGCATGGAGCGGTCGTTGCCGAAGTACCAGTTGAGGGTGATGTTCTCGGTGCTGAGGACGACGGCGTACGAGTTTGGGTTCGCCTGGAGCATGTCCTTGGCGAGGTCGATGGCGATCAGCCCGGCGCTGCAGCCCATGCCGCCGAGGTTGAAGGACTTGACGTCCTCCCTCATCTTGTAGTGGTGGATGATCATGGACGCCAGCGACGGCGTCGGGTTGAAGAGGCTGCAGTTGACGATGAGGATGCGCACGTCGCGGCGCGGGTCGACCCCCGTGGACGCGAACAGCGCGTCCAGGCACCCGAACATGACGGCCTCGGCCTCCAGCCGCGCCTCCGCCATGTTGAGCCGCGGCGGCCGCGCCTGGACGCCCGGCGGCAGGTACGTCTCGTCGCCGAGCGCGGAGCGGTTGGTGATCTTGGTCTGGAAATCCAGGGCCGCGTCGTTGAAGCAGCCGGTGCTCTCGGTCATCTCGAGGAACCCGGCCTTGGAGATCTTGTGCTGGTCCTCGGGCTTGTAGCACGCGAAGTCGACGAGGTACACGGGGCGGGGCCGCTTGAAGTAGTAGACGGTGAGGAGCAGCAGCGCGGTGCCGAGCCAGGCGACGCAGGTGAGCAGGTCGATGGAGTAGTAGATGACGTCGAGGCGGCCGAACGAGTAGGCGGCGGCGGCGAGCGCCGGCACGCAGAGCATCGGGAGCAGCGACGTCGGGCTGCCGCCGTGGCGGATCCCGAGCTTGACGTACTTGAGCTTGATGTTGCGCGCGAAGTCCGGGAGCCGGCGCCGGATCTTGATGACGATGCTGATGGGCGCCGCCGGGTCGCCGCCGTCCCGCTGGGCTGCCTCGTCGGGGCCGCGGAACGCCATCTCCGCCGTGAGGCGCTCCCGCTCCATGACCGCCGCCGGCGCAGCCTCCATGGAGACCACCGGAAACGAGCTAGCTAAGCTGGGGGAACTCGAGGCGTGTCAGGCGGCGGAACACGACGTCGCCGCCTTTGGCGTGAGTTGGAAGAGCGGACGGCGGAGCCGGATGCGTGGTCTGGGTCACGCGGGCAGCTTCCGAATATATAGGGATCCGGGAGAGCGAGCGGTCGACCCACCTGCCGCGAAACCTGTTGCGTTCGTATCCAGCTGCCGGAGCAGTCAAATTTATAGGCACGCCGGAGCAACTACTCCTCTCCGACCCGTATGCCATACCGGTACATACACGAGTACGAATACGAACACGAGGGCGGCACGCTCCGACACCGAAACGGTAACGTATTCCGATCGTGTACGGTTACTACTCGTACGACTATCCCAGATACTTGTGAGTTGTTACTGTTTCCGAGCCGGGCCGGCACACGCGACACGATTGACCTAGGAGCTCGATCCATCATCAGGAAGAAGAGGATGAGGGGGGTGGGGCCCGGCCGGGGTAGAATTAAGGGTAAGCAACTGGGAAGGGCGAGAGGGATAGATAGGTGGGGAGGGTGGCCTATTAATGACGGTGGTTACCGGGGGACGCTCAACCACTTGGAATTAAGGAGGCACAGGTGGACGCGTACAGGATCCGCCTGGCGATGCCGGCCGGCCGCCGAGCCCGCCGCGGCCGGTGGTGGTGTGGCCGGGAAGCAAGACGGACGCAGGCCAGCCAGCAAGGCACGCAGCAGACCGGCAGGCAACGGCCAGCGTGCTGCGATTTCGCTTCCTTTTGTTTTGTTTGTCCAATCGTCAACAAACTTATTGATTGACCAGGCTTTGTTTTTTTTCTTCTCAGTTTCAAACGATGAGAACCGTGCACGGGCGCGCCACGGTTGGTTGGGGCCTGGGGGCGGCGTTGACAGGTTTCTTCCCGCGCTTCTGCTGGGCGCGCTGGCCCTATTACGGCACGAGCACGTACGTACAGTACCCTCAATTCATTTCTATGAAAAAAATCTCTTTCGCGTCAGCTCTGATTAAATGGGGGATGTCGCAACGTTTTCTTGGCAGTTGGATTAGCCGGACAGGAACTAAAAACGAAAAAGAAATGAGACTCGCGGCGGCGAGGCCTAAATTTTCCCTGCCTCGTGTTTCTCCACTGGTTCTCCATTGCTATGGCCCTGTTTAGTTTTAAAAAGGAATTTCCAAATTTACTATGTAAAAAGAGGATTCTCATCACATCAAAATGTTATAACATGCATGGAGTACTAAATGTAGATGAATTGCACAGTTTTGTTATATTCTACGAGACGAACATTTTGAGTCTAATTAATCAATTTTTGGACAATTTTTCGCAAATACAAACAAAATGCTACAGTGGCGCAATAATTACGAAGTGACGTCATACTCCCAAATTCACACTCCCAAATTCAACATCTAAACACGGTCTATATATCTCTTTCTGCAAGCAGAAGAGAGAGCAATTTTAGTAGGCAGCGATTCTTTTTTTTTTTGAACGAACCGCACAAGATAGTGCGTGTTTCATTGATATAGCAGAAAATACAAGACTATAGCCCTGGGAGGCCATAGGCAGGAAAAAAGAAAAGAAAGAAGAAAAAAACTACTATACTCGCCCGGTTGGATTGGGACATCAACGCGGGGTACCACTCACAACCCCTCATGACCGGCGTAGTCATCAACACCCACAGGCGACAGCGAAGAAAAACCGCAGCTCCCACCCACATACCACGCCCTTACAATCATCAAAACTTCGACATGATCCGGTGCCGGTAGAGAAACAAAGGAGGCAGACGCCTTCGTTGGACGTTGCAACAATACAGGACCTATCCGACGGGATGAAAAACACCGAGCTCGAGCAATAAACAACGCGCGGGGGCCTCGCCTCATCCGCCGTTGGACGCCTCTCTCGTGCGCGGGGGCCTCGCCACATCCGCCACAACTCAATGCTCCGAGCTCGTTCCTTGTGTTGCCGTCGAGATAGCGAGTATGATTGCCCTCCCTCCAGAGAACCTTCCCAAACAACCGAACCGCCGCCGTGATTCGACTTCATCACGTAGCTCCCTCGCGCACAGAGTCGTTGCCTTCCAACCGGCAGACCAAGGTTGTCGCCTGTGCCGTCTTCTGACGTTGTACCGCACCGGATAGGTTCAGCCATGCCGAAACAAACCGCCACGATCCGCTACAGGCCAAGCCGTCTTGCGACGACCCATGGTCACCAATAGGAAAGTAGACATCTCGGCTTGAGGAGGCCAGCACCCATTCGAGCACCTCACGATGGTATTGTCAGCACGGTTGATGCCTGTCAACGGAACAGTGGGCCGCTCATGCTACCAGCCGCGGTATCTCTAGAGACGACGCCTCCAAGGAGGGGATGACGCCAATAGCGCCACCGCCTCGTCGCCGCCGGGGAGGGCCAAGTCGGCGAGCTCCCTCCCGTTGGCGCGCCCGCAGTCCAGATCCGCCGGCGCCGCACCTCGTCGAGCCTCCGTCTCGCCCGCATCGGGTCGCCGCCGCCGGTCGCCACTGCCGCCGCAAGCCGTGGCGAGCCACCTCCAAGCGCTCCTCGCGGTCCTCCAGCCGGCCTCACCTCCGCGAGGGGCATGCCGAGGCATGGCCGCCGGATCTCGCCGGCCCGAGGCATGGCCGTGGGATCTCGTCGGCCTCCCCCGTCGCCTCCCAAATCCACTCGAGGGGAGGCACGGCGCGCCGAAAGCGCCCCGCCGCCGCCGTCCTAGCAGGCACACGGGCTTCCGGTGCCCTGCTCTGGGCGGCGCAAGACGTGGAGGGGTGGGAGAAGGGGGCGGCCGCGGCCGGGCTCGGGTTCCGCCCGAGCCGCCCCTGGGAGAAGGGCGACGCGGGGGACGGCTCACGCGTGCAGCAGCGATTCTTTTCAGTATTATTATTGCGGCGGCTCTTCGTGGCGTCAGGCCTTTTCATGCGTAATTCTGTTAGTTGGGAGGTGTGACAGGTTTCTTCCGGCTGCTTGCAGGCCACATGAATGCGTTCTAAAAAAAATATCGTATTCTGTCACTGCTATATTCGTGTGCAAATACCCTTTTTTCTCTAAAACTGGAGTTCATATTGGTGGAAAAAGGGTTCAATTTTAGTTGCTTCGAAGTTAGAACTTTGAAGAATCTTTTTTTCGTTAGGCAGGTGGATCACCCTGACAGGAAG
This sequence comes from Echinochloa crus-galli, assembly GCA_900205405.1. Taxonomy (NCBI): domain Eukaryota; kingdom Viridiplantae; phylum Streptophyta; class Magnoliopsida; order Poales; family Poaceae; genus Echinochloa; species Echinochloa crus-galli. The sequence continues at coordinate 1,449,904 of OAMR01000252.1, read as the reverse complement.
GAGGAGCAAATGAAACGACAAACGAGCCACCTCTGTGCTCAAAAGAACGGGGCACGCGAATCACGTGACAAAGCAGGACTGAGATACATGCTACTGTGCAGCTAGCGCCACCGAGATGGAAGAGATAAATCCATTTGGCAGAAGATATATCAATCTATCAGCAAATTAGATAGAGCACTGCCCGAAATGACGAGGCATGCCCACGGCATCTGGCTCGGAAATTCCGGTACGATGCATCAACACAAACAGCAGCCTGCAACTGGGAATCCCGCTGAATGTTTCGTTCCGTTTGGCAGCAGGCCGGCAGCGATGATCTGCCTGAAGAGGAAAAGAAAAACAGCATGGGTGGTCACGTCCCCCGAATGATACTCCGCTGCTTGCTCTTCTCCAAAAGTCCAAAGCGATGACCATGAAGCCATTTAGTGCTGCCGCGGCCATTGGTACTACTAGCTAACTGTAGGAACTTGACTCGTTGAAACAATAATGCCGGATTACTTTATTCGCTGGCGGAGCTGACTTGCCGCCCCCACTACGATCTCCTCCTCCGCTCTCCACGCAACTCCGGCGTCGTTCGCTCCCTACCTTCCATGGCGTTACGGAGCGGCCCCATCAATCCGCACGTGCGCCTAGCCATGGGCAAACGAGCAATGCGCCGGGCCGGGTGGCCGTTGAAACGTACAGAACGGGACCGTGTCTGTCTGCTAGTCTCGCCATAACCGCGCGCGGTGTCAGAGCGAGGCGCGGCGGCGGCCAGGGGAAGTTCGCGGAAGCACGGCGGCGGCTGCCGGCCGGGATTGCCGAATGATTCGGCTGGTGAGCGGTGAGCGGTTGCCGGCTGCTTGGCGAATTGAAGGGGGTACAGTACCGCTACTGCGGGACGGCCCGCCCATGCTCCGGCTCCGCGCTGTCACCGCCAGCGGCTGCGGCAGCAGCTGCACTGCACGGACGCGGTGAGCCACGGATAGCCTCGGACCCAGAGGAGTCAGTAATGGCCACTGTTCGTCGGCTGCGCTTCTAGGGCCCTGTTTCCCCGTTCCATCAACAAACTTTCAAAAATTCTCTCTCCAAACTTCACTATTCACCTATCACATCAAATCTCTCTCCTCATGCATAGAGTACTAAACGTGGATAAATAAAAAGATTAGTTAGATGGTTTTGATGTACACGACGAGACGAATCTTTTAAGCCTAGTTAGGTCATGGTAGGACAATATTTACCACAAACAAACAAAAAATGCTACAGTGTCCGATGTGACATTTTCACTTTACGGTCCATGCTCGTACTCCATTCGTTTTATATAGGGAAATTTGTGTGGAGCAGATCCTCAAATGATGGTTTTGTGTGAGGCACACTCTATTCGTTGATTTAGTACCATGCATACCTGTTCGTTTGGCTGGTGGCTGGCGCTGGTTTTTCTGAGAGAAAAACACTGCTGGCTGGTTGGTGGCTGGTGGCTGGCGCTGGTTTTCGCTGAGAAAAAAAAACTGTTGGCTCGCTGGAAACAATACAAACTAACAGGCGTTGTCTCCAGCACATCCCAAGACGTAAAAAGACTTATTTGCCCTTGTAAAACCGGACCCACTTGTCATCATTCTCCCTCTTCTCCTTCCCCTCTCCCATCTCCTTCCCGGTGAAGGCTTATTGGCGCGAGCGGGCGGGCGAGCTCAGCTCGGACGGCGGCGCGTCCCGGCGGCGTCGGCCATGGAGGGGGTTGACGCAGGCGAGCGAGCTGTCTCGAGCTCGCGCACAGCGGGATTGAGGCGAGCCGGCGCGGCGGGCCAGCGGCAGGCGGCGCGAGAGGCGAGGCGAGCTGCTCGCGAGGAGCACCAGAAGAGGGCCGGATCGAGGTCCTGTGGAGGAGCAACAGCAAAAGCAGCGGGCTTGGCCTCGCGGCGGCGCCCCGGAGCATCCTGCATCTCCGCTAGCACGCGGAGAGGCCCTGCAGCGCGAGCATCAGAGCTCGTCTTGCTCGCTGCTTCCGTATGGCTGGCTCCTCCTCGTTTTCTTCCCCTGGAATCTGCAGGCTGCAGACCTCCTCTTTTTCTTCTAATTCTAATAGAGCAAAACAATAGCTCCAATCGCTAATCACCAAATCCAAATCGACAGAAATTAGCTCTTCTCCTCCTGCTTCCTCCAATCGGCAACCACTAAATCCCAAGCAACCACATCGATTTTTGTCTCCCTGCACAATTCAATCGACGGACCACAGCAAGCCATCTCCTTCCTTCCATGTTCTTCTTGATAGAAGTGTTAATCCATACCCACAGCAGCAGCAGCTCGCGGCTGAGAAGGAGATGAGAGAGGGGAAGGAGAAGAGGTGGAGAGATGACAGGTGCGTCCGGTTTTACAAGGGCAAATAAGTCCTTTTATGTCTTGGGATGTGCTGGAGACAAAAGCTCAAAATTAGAGTGATCATGGTACTAAATTAACAAATAGAGTGTGCCTCACACAAAACCATCATTTAAGTATGTGCTCCACACAAATTTCTCTTTTATATACCGTGATACTATTATGACACTGCGTATTATCTGCAGCGAGGTCGGTTAAAAAAGTGTACGAAGATATATCGCACCGAGCACGTCCTCGGCTTGATGAATATGCTGTGTTTGTAATGCTGAATATTTTGTGTTGTCCAACCTGACGGAGACTTCACTCAACAGTACCACGTCGACATCAGATTATCAGAAGGCGTGGCGGAAACTGACCGAACCCGGTGTGAATTCGGCGGTCGTCAGCAATTAACAACGCGGTACTAGTAGCCGTTGGCAGTTTCCAGTTTTTTACACACCTATCAGCTCTTTAATGTGCCTGAGTCTGAGAGGCTGAGAGTAACATGATACATGCTCGAGCAGACATCAAATCTGTTGACTCTGGTATTGGATAGATGTTGGTTTTGGGTGAGTGAACTTGGGAGTATGATGTTACATCGTCACTGTAGCATTTCGTTTGTATGTGCGCAAAATTGTCCAAAAATTTATTAATTAGGCTCAAAATGTTCGTCTTGTAGAGTACAACAAAATTGTGTAATTAGTTTTTGATTTTATTACATTTAGTACTCCATACATTTTGATGTAATGGGAATCTTTTTTTTGCATAGTAAATTTAGGAGTAGAAATTCTGGATCTAAACAGGGCCCATGCCTTATCTTAAGACTGATGATTTTGTCTAGCCAACTATTTCCACAGGGCGCGTTTAGATGCTGACCCTAGGCCTTGTTTAGATGTTGAAATTGGGGGTGTGAATTTGGAAGTACGATGTCACTTCGTAATCATTGCGTCACTGTAGCATTTCGTTTGTATGTGTGAAAAATTGTCCAAAAATTGATTAATTAGGCTCAAAATGTTCGTCTCGCAGAGTACAACAAAACTATGCAATTAGTGTTTGATTTCATCTACATTTAATACTCCATGCATGTTATGACATTTTGATGTGACGGGGAATCTTCTTTTTGCATAGTAAATTTGGGAGTTCCTTTTTGCATCTAAACAAGGCCCTAGCTGGCCGTGCCAATATTTTGCCGTTGACTGTCGCTAGCATGTTTGTTTGGATCGAAGCAAGACTCAGAAAACGTGCTCATGCATGGCCAAACTCGGGCGTCCAAATCCTACGCCAAAGTTTGGCCGGCCAACACGTTGCCAGGGTAGGTGGGTAGCAGAATCCAAACGTGCCCTAGTTGTTACTTCTCCTGTCGCAAGTTCCAAAATAAGAAAATCGATCGTGTAAATAATATATAGCAACTACAAGGTACATGCTTGTTACTGAAACCGATTCATAATCACCGGACGATTTTACTGTGCATGCTACTCCGCTCGGTGGGATTCGGAGTTCCGGCCAACTTGACAGGTGGAATTCAGGCACATGAGCGTCCGTCACACGCCGTTTTTTCAGGTAATGCCAGTGCGCCCGGGCGAGCCCTACCAGGCCTTGGTGCTTGATTGTCTGGCGACAAGATTTCCATTATTTTCACAGGACCAGTAGCTTCAGCAAGCGTGGAATCGATCGCATTTCAAGCTAACTAATTATTACAGTCATCACAGATTAAGGATGCGCTCGCGTCTCCCCACTCACCTAATCCTTCTTGCAATTCAATGGTTTGTTCGACTGAGCAATCTAGCTTAGAAGGGTGTAACTTCCTCCGCTATATGGTTGACGGTTGACTGTGTATTTGCATGACTGACAGAGTTACATCATGCAATCATATTGATGGGATTATTGTGGAAACAATTGGCTGTAGAGTGTTGACAGTAATCAGGTCAAAATGGCCCCACAATTTTTTCCAATTTAGTTCATTTTATCATGTACTCATACATTGGCTGTGGGGTAGATACATTGCGTGTAGTAGTCAGTGTTTTCTACTGTGGATAGTTTAGGGCTAATGTGTTTGCTAGCTGGACATCGACATCGTCGGAGAGCATTTACTCGAGCTGATGACGAGCAACAGCTCTGTGCAGTGTGAACAGCTAGCGCGATGCATATGCATGCATTTCAGGGCAGAGATTATGCGCAGTGAGCACGTGCCTCGAATAGCTTTTGCTAGTTTCCAAAAAAAAAAGTTGCTTTTGCTTCCCTGATCCCCAGGTTTAAGCAGTCGGCTGAAGGAAATTCTGTGTTGCGACCCCGCCTGTGCTGCCCAGATACGGGGGCTCCTATATAACTTCCTCAAGCTATTTAAGCCATACGGTGCACGGCCCATCAGAGCCCATCATTCCATCAGTATACGGTACACCAACCACGAACAGCAAAGCAGCAGCACATATCAGTGATGTGGCAGTACGTAGCGGGAAAGAAGAAATTATACTGGTTCTTGCCACCAGAGAAGGAGAATCAATCATTGGGTATGTTTTATTCTTATCTTTCTTATATTTTTATTTGTTTTTCTAGTATAATTTTGATAATCCTGAGTAATATTATATTCAATATTCTTGTTAAATGGATTCAACATTTGGAAAAAAACCAATTCAACATTTTAAGTATATGTTGAATAGTATACGACAAATGTTGTACTAATAAATTACAAATGTTGAATCACTATATTGAAATGTTGAAATGCAAAACTAAAATTTATAATAACATATTTGATCTCATTTGATTACATTGATTCCAACAAATATCACGGTTAAAACGGATCTTAAATCGGATGAATAATTTAAAAGAAAAGATCGATTGAAGTTTGTAGCTGGTTTAATTTTCTTCCGTCTCCCACCTGTGTCAGAACGCATGTCCATCGACTCCTCCTGCCACCTGCACAATTCAATCGACGGACCACAGCAAGCCATCTCCTTCCTTCCATGTTCTTCTTGATAGAAGTGTTAATCCATACCCACAGCAGCAGCAGCTCGCGGCTGAGAAGGAGATGAGAGAGGGGAAGGAGAAGAGGGAGAGAGATGACAGGTGCGTCCGGTTTTACAAGGGCAAATAAGTCCTTTTGTCTTGGGATGTGCCGGAGACAAAAGCTCAAAATTAGAGTGTCCATGGTACTAAATCAATAAATAGAGTGTGCCTCATACAAAACCATCATTTGAGGATGTGCTCCACACAAATTTTCCTATATCCTATCACTTTTAGGAAGCTATTGCACTCTGCTAGACTATGATGGCGCTTTAGCTGACAAAAGGGTAGCTGATAGAAACATCTTACATGTAACGCATTCTGCAAATGATCCTGCAACCTCTGAAAATACCAATGCATATAGAATTTCTGCTCAGATCTATCAAAATTGATATATTTTTTATGATAATAGGAAGAGAAATCTGAAAACTGATATATTGTGCATGTTGCTCCATAGCGCATCCAAGAGCTAGCTTTTAATATGTTGAGGGAGGAAATCATAAAAAAGGAATAGTATGGTCCTATATACTTGCAGCTAAGGTGCAGGTTCAGCAGCCCAATGAAATAGGTATCTGTACAGGTGCCATATTTATGAATGAATATCAGATAGCATCAACCATATAAAGTGGGAAACAAAATTCAGATACTTTGTAAATAAGAGACTATCCCTCGGTTGCATCACTTCACTGCTGCTCTTTCCAGAGCAGCGGAGGGAACTCTGTGATCAGATCGTTCAGAGGAGGCTAACACCACATCACATGGTTGCTCTGCGTGCAGGGTTGGTTGATCCGATGTCGCCAATGCGGACGATGCGGCAGATGCTGGACACGATGGACCGGCTGTTCGACGACGCCGTGGGGTTCCCCACGGCGACGCGGAGGTCGCCGGCGGCGACCGGCGAGATGCGCATGCCGTGGGACATCATGGAGGACGAGAAGGAGGTGAAGATGCGGTTCGACATGCCGGGTCTGGCGCGGGACGAGGTGAAGGTGATGGTGGAGGACGACACGCTGGTCATCCGCGGGGAGCACAAGAAAGAGGAGGGCGCGGAGGGAGCGGAAGGCAGCGGCAACGGGTGGTGGAAGGAGCGCAGCGTGAGCTCGTACGACATGCGGCTGGCGCTGCCGGACGAGTGCGACAAGAGCCAGGTGCGCGCCGAGCTCAAGAACGGCGTGCTCCTCGTCACCGTGCCCAAGACCGAGATCGAGCGCAAGGTCATCGACGTTCATGTGCAGTAGACGGGTTGAGGTTTCGGTAGCGGCGCAAACGGGGCTTCATGGTTAATAATGGTTTCCTTTTGAGGTTTAAGGTTTTAGATAGCGCGCGTTTTTCCCTGTGCCAGCTTCTTCTCTGCGCGCTGTTTTTTTTCTTAACTTCTCTCTGCGCGCTGTTGGTGTACTTCCCTTGTACTCGAAAATGAATAATGTAAATAAACGTTTTTATTGGAGCTCTATCTAAAGTATAGTCCTATAAATTATAATTTTTTTTGACGGAGAGCACCTATCTTTTTTTTTATACTATTTTTTTATATATGTTTTTTTATTTCAAACCCAGTGAGTCGAATTCTGCTGAGTAGCATTCTGCTGGGTGCTACTCGGTTAACCTAGAGACGACCTTTTTACGTTTGAACTATAGAGAGTCATTTCACTCTTTATCTTTAATTAGTGAGAAATTTGAAATATAGGATATCTAAGAGGTTGTTGTTGGAGGGTGTTATTTCACAAATAAATTTATTTATTTAAGTTGGAAAAGATATATAAAAAGTCAATTGAAGACGCTCTAGGATGCCTCTCGTGCCCCCTCCTATAGAGCCTGCATTGTTTGGTTTCCATGTTAAAATTTGGACAATCATTTGTTTTTTTTACCAACAACTGTCCACATTTGTTCTTAATGTCTCACGTTTAACCTTGGCAACTCAATTTGTTCTTAATATGTCACATTTAACCTTGGCAACTCCTTTATCTGGACAAGCCAAATATTTAGAAGCAGATTAATCAGGCTCTATATCGCTTTAGAGCCTGTCATTTGAAGAAACCAAGATTCTGATGACAGCATAATGCAAAATGCGGTTACTATCAACGAATAGGAGTTGTATAGACTATTTTTGAAAAATCAGTATAAATATAGACACCTCTTCCGCTTGTAAGCCCCTTCGTCCCCGTTTCCATCGTATCAGTCGTTCAACGGTTGGAAAAAAGAAAAATCTCACTGAGCCAGCACCACACGAGAGGATCGAGCGGGCGCCGTTCTCGCCCCCGCCGCCCGGAACGCGTTGGGTGTGCCGGAACCGGAACAAATTGATGTTGGGCTGTATCTCCTTGGGAGAAGAATAGAAGATGCTACGGCGTCGTGGGCTTTTGGGTCTCGTGAAGTAAACAGTGAAGGGAACCAACAGATCAGCCGCACTCTAGGCCTCCTACAACAACAACATATTAGTCCCAAGTTGGGGTAGGCTAGAGGTGAAACAAAAAACAGAAATTAGAGTTAGGGGAAAAACAGAAAAGGAAGTAAGGATCATGGTTCGGGCATATTGATTGCTAGTCTCCAAGCGCTCTTATCCATAGCTAAATCCATGGAGTTAGGGGAAAAACAGAAAAGGAAGTAAGGATCACGGTTCGGGCACATTGATTGCTAGTCTCCAAGCGCTCCTATCCATAGCTAAATCCATAGAGATATCATAGAGATATTCCACTCCTTCAGGTCTCTCTTAACTGACTTGTTACAAGTCAGTTTAGGCCGACCTCTACCTCTCATAACATTATCAACTCGTCGAAGAACCCCACTACGCACCGGCGCCTCATGAGGCCTCCGTTGGACATGTTCAAACCATCTCAACTTATGTTGAGTCAATTTCTCCTCAATTGGTGCCACCCCGACCCTATCTCGAATAACTTCATTCCGTATCCTATCCCTTCTTGTGTGCCCACAAGACCACCGCAACATACGCTTCTCTGCTACACTCAGTTGCTGTATATGCCGCCTTTTTTAGACCAACATTCAGCACCGTATAGTATCACCGGACGAATCGTCGACCTATAGAACTTACCTTTTAGCTTTTGTGGTACCCTCTTATCACACTCTAGGCCTCCTAACGATCAAAAAAAGAAAACAAGCGATCATCGGGTCCCGCCGCCCCAAAACAGTGAAGAATCGTACCAACAAGCAAGCTGTGCTCCATTAGTCATTTCTGTGCCTGCGGCCCGTGCTGGAGCGAATCAAAATGCGGCAAACGATTTGCCGAAAAGGAACGACAGCGCATGTGCCACGGATTTTCACTACAGCGAGTATGCACGGCAGCCTTTGTTTAGTAACCTATGCTCGGTGCTAAGACTTACATTCCGTTCCTTGGCCAAAACCAAATGGCTTACTAAGCCGCAACAAAGCTCTATCGGGTTTTAGCGCCTTTCTACCAGAAAACAAAGAACGGTAGCTTTCGCCCACATGCCTTCTCCATGTCTCTGCTCTTCATAGCCTCTTTTCTCCTAATATAATCCGTTATGCTAGTTTTGACCAGTTTAAAAGGGTTTACCGAACGCGGATGCAAACTCCAATTTGCACCGGGTTAGGAAGCAGCACTAATTTATGAGGAGGACTCAGCTGCCACCCAAAGCATTAGGTCACTCACAGAGTCAGTCACGGATCGGTCTCAGAAACCACAGCAAACGAGCACCGACGAGATCAGTTCACCATCGTCGATTGCGGCTGCCCAGGACGGCAGCTCTTTTTTTTTGAAAGGAAAGGACGGCAGCTCCACTCCACCCTGATCCAGTGATCCTACTCCATCTACCTACCCAGCTACCCCTGGCGATCTGCCATTCCATGTACTCATTGCCATTGCCGCATTGCGGCCTTTCGCGGGCCGCCATGATCTCAGACTGCCACCATCACGACGGCTGCTGCTCCTGCCACTGCCGCCTGCGCCCACATCCGCCAGAGACCCTGTCGACCACAAGCCAGAAACAGACGAGGAGCACGCCTCGGTTAGGAAAAGCATCATGAGCAAAATTCATCGAGGAAACAACAAGCAGATCAGTCCCGGGAAAAGTAGCTGACGACGCTCGTCAGCGCCCATTTCTAAAGAAGTTTCATCGAGTGTTGGACCGCATCTGCGGTCCTGCTGCAGTGCTGCGAACGTGGAGGTGCTGTGTTGTGTAGTGCAGCGGTACATCCAAACGAGTAGTCCACTGCAGAGAAACTTCTAGATCTAGTGTTGGTTTCTGCAGGCACCTATCGCTCTTACCTCATACAGGATCCAGGTTTTTTTTTTGAACATAAATACAGGATCCAGGTATGAAAGATGTGAAAGATCCTCAGATCAATGCACCTCAAGCACCATTAGGGATTTTAATTAAAGAGGCCATTTACGAAATGATACTGGATACAACGACAACAGATTCGTTTTGATGGCGATTTAAGCGTCCACATCAGTCTTTAAAAAATGCCGATTCGCAGCACCTGCGCGCGGTGGGGATCAGGGGAATATACAATTAGTGTTGATCGTGCAATAAATTTCCTAATCGCATCATCCAATCCAATCCGTGGCGCAGAGCATGGTCAACCTACGACATGTACTCGGAGAATAATCATCGCACGACATTCTCGAGTGCTAAAGCAGCTACACCTGATGCAATCAGTCAATCACCTAAAGTATACCTTCTCCTTTATCAGAAACGCAGCAGAAGCCAAACCATGATCGCTACAAGCAACAACGATGGGGGGAGAGCAGAGCAGGGTAGAATCAGAGCTCACCGGAGTGCCCAGTGCCGCCGCCGAGATGTCGTAGTAGCCATTGTTCCCGCCGCCGCTAATGTAACCGCTGCTGCCGTTGCCGTTGCCGCCGAAACCGCCGCCGCCGCCGTGGGCAAATGTGGAGTTGTCGCGCGGCAGCTTGAAGGAGAGCTCGTACGCCGGCGTGCCGTCGGGCTTGAAGAGGCCGCAGTAGCGCTCCGACTCCAGCCCGGGCTTGAGGTTCTCGTTGAAGAGCGCGAACACGTACGCCCGCAGCGGCACCCCGGGCTTGAGCGGCGTGCCCTTGCCCTCCGCCACCACCCGCATCGCGTTGCTGTTGTACCGCGCCGCGTTCTGCGGCGTCGCGGCCGTCTCGTTGGCGGCCCCCGCCGAGGGCCACCCGGTCTCCGACACCCGCACCTCCACCACCCGCGACGCCGCGGCGTTGGCCGCCGCGATGGCGTGGTACACGGCGTCCACCTGCGCCACGAGGAGGTTCGGGTAGTGCAGCCCGGAGTTTGGGTCCGCGACGCCGGCGTTGCCCGGCTCGAGCAGCGCGTAGTCGAGCCGCACGCCCCTGGGGTCGCTGGAGTAGGCGAAGTAGGGGTAGGCGTTCACGAGGAACGGCGAGCCGGTCCTGGCGTGGTAGTCCAGGATGGGGCAGAGGAAAGGGAGCAGGTCCTTGCGGAACGCCCCCGCCGAGGGCGGGTACGACGTGCCGAGCACGCCGAGGTTGTGCGCCGTGGTGACGGTGACCTGCCTGTCGAGGCCGAGCGCGGCCACGGCGACGTGCAGGGACTGCATCGCCGGGAGCAGGGTGCGCGAGAGCGCGGAGCTGTTGCCGCCGGTGAGCACCTCGTTGCCGACGGTGAGCACGGCGATCTTGGTGTCCGGCAGGAAGGGCGCGACGTTGGCCTTGAGCCACTGCGCGGCGCCGGCCGGGTCGGCGACGGCGGCCAGGCACTCGTCGGGCACGCCGACGACGAGCTCGACGCCGGTCCGGGCGAAGGCGCGCAGCACGGCGGGGTCGGCGTCGTACATCCGGACGCGGCCAATGCCGAGGCCCCCCAGCAGCGGCAGCACGGCCTGCGGCGGCGGGAGGTTGTTCCCGACGCGGCCGTAGTTGATGCCCACGAGCGACGCCGAGGTGGCGTCCGCGGCGGGCGCCAGCGCCAGCGCGACCACAGCCGCGCACAGCGCCGCCGCGAGGCACGGGAGTGGAAGCCCCCTGCCGACTAGGAGCAGACGGCACGGCGCCATTCCTGGACCAGGAGCGCAGTCCTGACTGTGTTGTGACGCAGAGATCGCACGGGTGGTGACTGGCCTGGGGAGTGGTGTGAGGAAGAATTGGGAATTTGGGAGGAGATCACCTGTGTCTTCTTGGCAGTCAAGAGGTGTACACTGTACAGTGACTCGAGAAGGCTGCTGATGCTCGTGGTGGAGCGAAGGGGACGACGAATTCTAGCGACTCGACACGTTGGTCGTGCTTGGCAATGGGTCCCAGTATCGGTGAGATAGGGTCGAACACGAGTTTTGTTGTGGCATCGGTTACTAGTGTTGGGGACGGGCCGGGTGGAATCCAATGGACGGCTGTCCGTCAGTCACTCGGCTGGACGGCTGCAGCTGTTGCCACGGCTGTATTTTTTGGGACGCCTCCCGCATGGAAAACGCTCGGTGCGTGGCGTGGTCCAGATGCACGGCGGTGGGTGGTAGGCTGTAGGTGGAAGAAGAGCCTTCGCCCAAGCAGCCTAGGCCGAGCCATGCTGGGCTCAGGTAGGAGCGCAATAGGCACGAAGCAATTAGGCCCATGTTTCTTGCGCGCTTTTTGCTTGGGAATTCCTTTTGCTTGCTGCTTGCTCGTGGATATATATTGGGCCCCGAACGATCATGGATCAGAGCAGCAAGGTCGCGGCCTAGTACTGTCGGTTGGGTCATCATTCATGCATGTAGTGAGTTCGGCCATAGTATAGCCCGTTGAACCGGAGGCAAGTATGGTTTTATGTGGATTCTTATCATGACTAGCAGAGATGCCCGTGCGATGCTACGGGTTCTTATCCACTTCAAATTGTCATCGGCTCACTTTACGCCTATATCTTCCCTGCTACCTCTTTCAAGTATCTGAATCGTGTTTCTAATGCTCTGGCTGCTGCTTCCCGATTCGGTATTCATTTACTCACAGTTCTTGGTCGCTTCGGTTTGGATTCGAATAGATGAATGAATATGCATCGGTTTCGATTTTAATCTGAGCAGCAGAGATGATGACATAAGCATAGTACGTGCTGACGTAGGACGACGTACCAAACCGTACGGGCGGACGATGGACCAAACCAGGCAGAATACACGAACACTCTTTGCTTGCTTTATAATTAAAAGTAGAGAGGTAGAGATTTATTTTAGGCATGGTGGGTATACGGTGGATAAACTCAGTCGTGGTGACAAAAAAATATTTAGAGAGGGTGGACTCACCCCTTCTCAATATAATTTTTTTGTTCTGTTTTGTTCTACTATTTTCGGGTCCACGAGAAGGGCTGACAGGTGGGACCTCTGTGAGGGGTGAGGGAGTTTTTTCCAAGTAATAAAAGTTTCAATTCTACTGGATCCTAATAGTATAGATTCACGAAGCCCATACAAAAGGATCAGGTCAACAAACTACAAACTCTCTAAAATCTTCTAAAAAGACAATGACAACACTACAAAACCGTCTTAAAAACCCTTCAGAAGTGCACATGTTCATCTTTGCTGCAAATTGCTGCCCTGTACGCTTCGATTAATCCCTCTTTTTTCATCGTAAGGCTGACTACAACGACAGCATACAAATAGGGAAGGCAAATGTTGCGTTTGCATTGCCCACAACAGCTGCATCGGTGAGGCAAATTTTCTTGTTTCCAACAGCCACGAGGCATACAGGAGAGGCAAAAAAAAATCCTCTCTACCCCTTTCTATCTTCCTCCTCTCTCCCTCGGTCTCTCCACCGGCGGCCTCCCTCCCTCCCCGACAACGCCCCCTCCTCTCCTCTCCTCTCCGCCCGCCGCCACGCCACGCCCCGCCCCGGCCACGATCCACCTCCCCTTCGGCTGACCTCGCCGCCTCGCCCACCCACCCGCCTGTCTCAGCAGAGGGACAACACGGTCCCTCGATTCGCGGCCGTCTCCTTCCCCCTCCCGGCCGGCAGCAGTGGCGCTTGTAAGAGCTCGTGCGGCGGTGCTCGGCGTGAGGGCGGCGGCCTCTACGGCGCGGCGGAGCTCCTCCTTTGTGACGGACGGGCGACGCTCTCCTCCTTCTCCCGCGCGCGTGGCGACGCTGAGCTCAGGGTGGGAGCAGGGTGGCGCGGCGACGCTGAGGTCAGTCAAGGGGCGCGCCGGCCGCCGGAGCTCCCCGCCCCTCTCTATTCCTCTTCTCTGCTCCCCTGCTCGCCTTCCCTGCGCCTTCCCGCCTCTACTGTGCCTTCCCGTGGCCGATGCCTTCGAGGAGAGGCGCGATGCAATTTTGCATCTCCTCTCTCCTTCGAAGGAAGTTTGCCTCGCCATTTGTCTCGTCTGTTGGAGGCGTTTTTGAACATACACAGTAGCTAGCGGGAGGCAAAAATGCTTTTGCATCCTGCTGTTGGAGTCAGCCTAAGTACAGCCGTGCCAGTACCGAAAGCAAAAATATTGGTTAAGCTGCTCAATTATTCTGTTTAGGTATTAATGACGTCTATAGCTGGCTTGGTTTGAGGATTAATGCAGGTCAATGAGACAATTACGACGGCTTTAGATTTATAGGTGAGGGCTGCTGTCCGGTCAATCATCAATCTTCCTCACAGCAGCGGTGACAGTTTTCGCTGTTCATTTCTTCCCGACACGGATCAAACAATTTCTGACATGAAATTCTGTGCCATGCCCGTCGCCGTGAAAGCACCAGGCAGCAAGGCAGCAACAGTCAGGTCCTGCATCGCATCCGTATGGTCCTAAAATCCAAGATGCACATCTGAGACTGTGGGAGAGCAGTGGAAGGCAGTGCCACAGTTCGTTCAATCAGCAGAGAAAAGACAGTTATTTTCTGATGAATATTTTAGTCTACCGACGGATGAAGCCATGACCTTCGGCTGGTCAAAACAGAGTAGCCGCTGTTTCTTCGATTAAAAACCAGACTTCATGATTCGAGGACTACCCCACCAATGGTCATCCGTTTGAATTGATTAATAAATTGATCTCTCGTTCCTTAACGAATAATCAAGTGGCTAACAGTTCTTTCCGGACCAGTTGTCATCTTAAGCTTTGCAGTTTGCACTTTGGAGAAGTACATCGTTCATGGATAGAGCTGACAGTGTGTACTCCCCCGTCCCATTGTAAGTGCATCTCTGGAATTTAAACATCAAATCTGTTTTGATAGGAAATGATAATTATACCCAATAAAGGTAACATACAGAACACAAGTAATAGTTTTCGAGTATACTGTTTGAGAAAAAAGAAAAAAACAAGAAGTGGCAACCGTGTGCCACGTTTACACGTGGAATGTCTCACAAAAGAAAAGCCCACATCTATCTTCTACCACCTTTACAAAAAAGGAAATGGTTCATGACTCAGATTCAAAATTTTAACTACATCCAGAATGAGCTTCCCCTCTGTATAAACCACATCAGAAGCTTCAGATAACTCAAAAGAGAGACATCCATTCCAACATGCAGTCCACTTGATCATCAGCCATGGCCATTGATCTAAACACAGTACCAGACGAGTACTGTGTTATATTCTGTTCATACTGATGTTGCCACCGGTATGGTATGTATACAGCCACAGCTGCAGAACTTGACGACCACAATTTTTTAGTGCTGATGGAGTCTTTAAGAAAAGCTTTATTCTGTTGGAACACGTCCATCAGCTGATTAGCAGCCTTTCGTTGTGCCGGGCATTAGTTGGAGAGTTCCAATCTCGAAAGCACTGGATTGTGCCACTAGACTCTTGCTAGAGCCGTTCTCTAGGCATGTAGGACGATAGAACAAGCTTTGTTATTTACTCCTAAGCAGGTTCATGACTGATAGCAGTTCGTCCAACAACCGAAGATTCGCCCGGCCCGTCGTCCCCTTGCCGTTTAAGAACAGATTTTTCTGATTAAACTTGACGACTTCCGATGATTGACTCCAAGCTGTGGCATGTCGGTCATTCGTTCTTGTCCGTCGTCGTTCTCTTGATTGAAAAAAAAAATGTGGAAGTCAGCGTGTGGGTTTCCATATGCTGCGTGTAGCAAACAACCATGTCCGGGAGCACAGTGCGAAAACATCATTGCTGTGCATGGGTCTGTGGCGCACGCCGTTGGCGGTGCTGCTGTACTGGCTCTAGATCCGGCTGCGGCTGCGACGCCGACGGCAGAGCTCTCGTCGTCGTGCCACGATATGTTCACCTGACCCACCTGTCCGAACGGAGCCGGAGAAGGGACATCGCGTCACAGTGTTGCCGTGCAGCCTGGGGATGGCAGTACGCATGCCGGCCTCTTGTGTTGTGAATTGTGATGGAGAAACAGGAGAATGCTGGCTGCCGAAGGGAGGTTCGATCTTCTCCGTGATCGACCGTTCCAACGGCACTGCCGAGCACCGACACCAGCTTTCGCTAGAGAAAAAACGCCGACACGAGGGCCGCTAGAAAAAGGACGATCCGATCCACGGAGACTACTGGACAAAATACCTACTCCCAGCTGCCATGTCGTCCCGTGCATGGTGTAAGCCGGTCCCGTGCGTCGTACTGTCGTAGTAGCACGAGAGTTAACCGTATGCATTTCGAAGTTCATAGCCTATAATCTTATCAGCAGAGCTCGTTAGCTTCACTGTTCAGGATAGGATGCGGTTGGCATGCAGTAACGCGATGACGATAGAAAGCCGCATCATGACTCTAGTGCTTTTGCAAGCAGAGTGGGGCACACGAGACGTCCCAACGCAAGAGGCCGGGTGCGTTCATTCCATTTGGCCACGCCGTCGCCGTGTCGCTCGCCGCGCGGTGCCGCGAGCCCTCCCGGTGCCGGCGTGCCGCGGCGGTGACACCCGGCGGTGGCGCCGCGCGGCGGCCGGCCACGAGGCGGGGCGTTGCTGTCAGCGAGATGATTGTCCCCGTCTCACATCTCGCTGTCGCACGCCCGGCATCGATCCCTGACACGGCATTTACTGGCGAACAGACTGCGAGAGCAGTGGGGTGCCACGCCGCGGCTCCTGCACGATCGGCCTGTGTTGTCGGCACACGAGGAGGAGGACGGCCTCGGAGCACGAAAGCCCACGCCCGGGCATGGGTAATTGGGCATCGCTTGTCGCGGCGTCGTACATGCCCGTCCGGCCGTCCGATCCTCGCACAGTTGCATGCGTGAGAGGTCATTCGTAAGCGCCAGGAGTCAAACAGTTTCTCCTACGTTTTCTGGATGAAGACTGTCTAACCATACTAGCTAGCACTAGCAGTATCGTTTTTAGACTTTGATTTTGCAGGCTAGTATGGTTAGACAGTCATGAGTGTGATCTTCCATCAGATCGAGCAGAGGAGAGGTTTGCTGTCGACGTCCACAGTGGCATCTGAAATATGGTCTAATGTCACGTATTAGATGCTTGAATTGAACGAACATAGAAGAAAAGAAGATAGAAGCTGTTTCTCTGTCAACACGAAGGGGTTATCAGATAGACCGTTGCATACCTGCATGAATGGAACGGACCCAACAAACCATGCATGCCCATCCTACCCAAACTTCCCAATCATCGACTCGGCTACAGTCTACCTCATTTTTGGCTCCAACGTGAGCTGGTCAGTAACCCTCAACTCCCTTTTAGCATGACTAAACAACTCGCATTGAAGGCATATGGAGCAGCCGTAACGATGCTGCTGCTGCATTGGGTCAAGTCCAAGGGCTTGTTTAGATGTTAGAATTGGGAGTGTGAATTTGGGAGTATGATGTCACTTCGTAATCATTGCGCTACTGTAGCATTTCGTTTGTATTTGTAAAAAATTGTCCAAAAATTGATTAATTAGGCTCCAAATGTTCGTCTCGCAGAGCACAATAAAACTGTGTAATTAGTTTTTAATTTCATCTATATTTAGTACTCCATACATGTTATGACATTTTGATGTGATGGGGAATCTTCTTTTTGCATAGTAAATTTGAAAGTGAAATTTGGCATCTAAACAGAAACAGGGCCCAAGTAGCGGTGCTCCGCGCGGCACAGTTCTCTGATGGCACGCGCGAGCAGGATTGTGCGAGACGTACGACCTCGAAAGACCACTCGCGTCGTGTTTATGAAAGAACTGCTGCTTTTTCAGAGATGCTCTACCCACCATCGATGCGGAAACTCTGTCCATCTCGCCGTCGCCGGCAGATCTCCTGCGACGACAGGGGGACCCCCGGCCCGGGCCAGGGAGGAAGGTCGGAGGCTGCCAAACACGCGTCCCGGAAATTTATGGGCACACAGCGTGGTCTCTGTGCTGCTTTTTTGGAAGAGTTCCTTCGCGTTCACGCACGCGCGCCGGCGAGCGAAGCACGAGTACCGGCCGCCCGGCGAGCCTCCTCCTCGATCGCGTGTTCGACGCCGAGCAGTTGTTTTTTTTTAGCCAATTTGACACTGACAACACTACAACCTACGCCAGTCGCCGGGGACGCTTCTCTGCCGTGAGGCTGTGACCGTGAGCATTGAGGTTTTCACTGCAAAACCAAGTGGAGGTCTCGAGCAGTGGTGTTCAAGGAGAGCAGAGGCAGCTCAGTACCTTCCGGCGACGGTGGTTGAGCCTATCTAGATGCGCGCGGCGCCAAACAATCTTTCGGCGTCACTTCTCTATAAATCCGAAGCGTCATTTCATCTCCATCTCGGCCGAATCATACCATACCATTATCATACCGACGAATCGTTGGAATTTTTAGATGGAGGGGTGAATGATTGGTGATGCCTCCATCCCGTTTCTGGTTGCTGGTTGTTGCAGTCGGTTGATGTGTATGTAATCCGATTGAGCAAATTCAGTTGAACGCAATCATGGAGAGGACCCGGTCGTCTCCACCCGATCGCAGATCAGGGCTCTGCTTTCGGCATCTTTGTACTCTGGTTGTTACATGCAACACACTACTACTGCAACAGCTACGCGGCACTTTCAGAAGGAACAGTGATTCTACAGTCCTACAAAGTACAGGACTAGGCAGGGGGCCGAAGGAGATGAGATGAAATTGACTGGTAATTACACTTACACAAGGTAAGTCGGCACTGTTTGGAACATGGCAATCTCGACCCTGTTCCTCGCCGAGTCGCTGGGGCAGGGACCAAAAACAGCACGGGCACTGCTACGAGCAGTAGCATCCAATGCGTGCCGTGCCTACGGCTTCGCTTCTGCCCACGTACTGTAAGAAACAGAGACCTACCGCCTCCTAGGTGTGGTCGTCGTACAGGACGGGGACACGGATACGGGTGGTGTCGTGTCCACGGGAACCCAGAAACCAATAAACCCAACAAACCGGCCCCATCATCGATGCAGTGCCAAGCGTCAGTCTGTTCTTCGTCGCCTCTGTGGTTGGAGACAAAGCACGCATCTCCAGGCACGCCGGGAGTTGATCGCAGTTGAATCGCGCGCATCGGGTTCCGCTGGGCGTGGGGGACTGGCCGTGACCGGGGAGGCGGGGACCCCGTCCAGTAGGCGTGTACAGTGCCCGTGACCGGGCCGGGACGGTCAATACATTAGGCTTTTGACGTCACGATTAGAGTGCGTTTGTACTGTGTACTGGGTCATCAACATCTAGGTGCCAAGGTACCAACGCACTCTACAGTGTACTCCAACGTTATGTACAGTCTACAGTGCTGCTGTACTGGTTCTTCAGGCGTGCAGCCACACGCCATGCCCACGTACTGTAAGAAACAGAGACCTACCGCCTCCTAGGTGTGGTCGTCGTACAGGACGGGGACACGGATACGGGTGGTGTCGTATCCTCGGGAACCCAGAAACCAACAACCGGCCCCATCATCGATGCAGTGCCAAGCGTCAGTCCTGTGCTGTGCTGTTCTTCGTCGCCTCTGTGGTTGGAGACAAAGCACGCATCTCCAGGCACGCCGGGAGTTGATCGCAGTTGAATCGCGAGCATCGGGTTCCGCTGGGCGTGGGGGACTGGCCGGGGACCCCGTCCAGTAGGCGTGTACAGTGCCCGTGACCGGGCCGGGCCGGTCAATGAATTAGGCTTTTGACGTCGCGATTAGAGTGCGTTTGTACTGTGTACAGTGTACTGGCTCGTGGCTCATCAACCATCTAGGTGCCAACGTACCAACGCACTATACAGTGTAATCCAACGTTATGTACAGTCTACAGTGCTGCTGTACTGGTTCTTCAGGCGTGCAGCCACACGCCATGCGACGTGCAGAACCGAGAAAAATATGTGCATGCATGCAGGCGGAGCTAGCTTATCTAGAATCTAGATGATGGATTGATGTAGGTTCTATTATTAGTACCAACTTTGGTGTGCCTAGTTGCCTACTGATAATTCCCCGTCCCATCCCCATTGACCATTCCGGCATTTCTAATGCACATGCTCCATTGTGATTTTGTCCACGCACGCGGCCACTTGAACCTGCCTCCTTTTGCCGCAAGGAAGCACCTATCACGACACCCCGAATTCCAACGCGGAGACAACCCAAGGTTCGGAGTTGCTTGTTCCACAGGCACGCTACGCTACCCAAACACACAGCTGGACGATGAGATGAGATCCTCTGGTGAGAAAACTTGTCAAGACACACTCCAAGGCATGATTGAGCAGGCGCCATTCGTCAACGCCGTGGGCGCGTTCTATCTAACGACACGACGAACCTTAATTTCTTGCCATATATTCCCATGACGTGTACTGCACGCTACGACGAATAACACGTCCCTATCGTGCACCGCGGTGGCACTGTCAATATAATCTCACACTGTGGTGGGGCGTCCGATCCGCAAATACTGGAGCCATTACATGCACGCATGAGCTGTACGTGTATGTGTGCCCTGGGACAACAGGGATCAGAAGAAATCGACCCTCCCTTGGCCACGCACACGTACGTACGTACGTACACGTACATAAATAGGAGTATGACGTATGCTACGCATACATCACATCATAAACTCGAAATGATAGCTGTCGTACCCGTATACGGACATCGAGACGAGCCCGTGCATGTACGCGTACCACTCTGTCTCGTCGGGGGCGTACGTTCCAGGACCACGTACAGGTCCACAGGCGCCCGGCCTACAGATAATATCAGCTCGCGCGGGCGGGCGCCTCGTCCCGCACACGTACCCTTTGTCTGCTTCGCTCTCGTCACCAATCTCAAGAGAGGCCCCCACACGAGCTCTCCGTCCACAATCCAGTTATCCAGAGATGCCCCGTCAATTGTTCCTCTCCGCTCAACCGGCGATCGATCGCTATACCCAGGCCCGGCCATGCGGTGCACGGCGGAGATCAAACGGAGCGTCGGTCGAGTGATACCGGGTCGATCGCCAGCCACCCGTCGACGTCCCCGTGCAGCGACATACCTCCCGTGGCCTTCGCCCCTGTGTCTGCGCATGTTTGGACCGTGCGCGCGTGGCCCAGCCACGCGACGAGCGCGTATCTGTATGTCAGTGCGCAGGCAGGCGCGGTCGGCGTCGACGCCGAGATGTGGAGGGAGACAGGGAGGGCGCGGAGAACTACCGGTCACCTAACGGCGGCGCGGGTAGGGGCCGGACGGCCAGGAGCGCACGCGCGAGGAGGTGGTGGTGTTGTGTTGGTGTGACAAGTTAACAAATAACAACGCGAGCGAGCTGAGGGACGGTACGGGCCGGGGTAAAGCTAGCGGCGACGGCGACGCGGCAACCGACTCGTTCACTAGCAGCGCAGCTCCTTTTTTTCCTGTGGCAAGGCCGGGGTGCTGCGTCGCGGGGAATCAGAAAAGGGGAAAGGGACGCTCGCGGCCGCCGGGGACACGGGGCGGGGGCCCTCGCGCTCGTCTCCTTCGGCTCATTCCGCGCACGCACGCACGCGCTGCTCCCGGCTTTGGAGTGATGGGCGCGTGAAGGGATAAAGTGCTGATCAGGCGGGGTAGGAAGAATGGCTAGGACAAGGGGTAGGTTCATTACTTCATTAGGGCACTACTAAGAGCTTTAGCAAACTTTCCTATCCGGCTAGAGCACAAAGAGCAAGATGAAAATCAAAGAGAAAGATGGATCAACGTGTTTGAAGAGAAGCAGGCCGGAAAACGCTGGAGCGAAATGAAAGCTCAGAACCCTAAAAGACCTCACTCACGGTGGAGTTGGTCAGCCGTTACATCTGGGAGCCATGCCTGATTTCTATACTCAGACCAGCATCGTCTCCAGCTCGCCTCACACGCATCTAAGAGAAATTTAGTAGGAGCAGTACCAATCACGGGGAGGCCAAGCAGAGTACCCACAGATCGATTTGGCCATGCGTCATTCTGCCGAGCAATTCACCATTGTGTCCATGCTCTGGGGTGTAAATGACTGAATGCGAACCTTCAGTGAGTGCGCAAGAGGGCAGTACCGTCATGCCTTCCAGTCTCAGCTAGACCAAGAATTCAAGCCCTACGCACTACGATTGACCAGCGCAGACGTTCATCGATCGGTTCGTGCCGTCGCTGTCTACTCGTTATTTCCTGTTAGCAGAGGAGGGTCCGGTAGACTGTTTACGCATACTCTTCTGCTACTACTGCTTATACACTGTTCCCCAGGTTCGGGGCTACACTGGGAACTCGCCTGTCATGCTCAGACAACTCACTCGATCATCAGCCATCCGTCCACCTGTAGAGAGAAAGCTGCGCCAAGCCACACGGTTAGATCCCAAATTTACTATGCAAAGAGAAGATTCCCATCACATCAAAATGTCATAGAATGCATGGAGTACTAAATGTAGATAAAATTAAAAACTAATTATACAGTTTTGTTGAACTCTGCGAGACGAACATTTTGAGTCAAATTAATAATTTTTTAGACAATTTTTCGTACATGCAAACGAAATGCTACAGTAATAATTTTTTAGACAATTTTTCGTACATGCAAACGAAATGCTACAGTGCACCGACTGACGCGCGTCAGCCGGCGCACGTAGGCCCGAATCGGGCGCCTGCTTTTTGCATCTAAACACGGCCTAACTGTTCAGTATCACTCCGTCGGCCGCCTTGTTTAGATCCAAATTTGGTAGGTCAAATTTGGGTGTATGATGTCTCTTTATAATCATTGCGCCACTATATCATTTTATTTGTATGTGCGAAAAATTGTCCAAAAATGATTAATTAGGCTCAAAATGTTCGTCTCGTAGAGTACAACAAAATTGTGCAATTACTTTTTGATTTTATCTACATTTAGTACTCCATACATGTTATGACATTTTGATGTGATGGAGAATCTTTTTTTATATTAAATTTGGGGGTGGAATTTTGGAACTGTACAGGCCGCGTCTACGAAGCTGCTTGGGTGCGCCGTAGGCCGTATACATTGCTTGCATCAAGTGTTTGAGGTAAGTGGCCACCCAACCCAAAGATATTATTATATGTCAGCAATGGAGGAGCATAGCATAAAGGGAAATATAAAGCGATTGTCCTGGCCTCACAACTGAATTTCGAAATTATACATACACTCTACTTTTCATCACGGATCCACCCCTTACTTTCATTGTCTAATTGTATATCTTATGTCCTTTTTTAGCCTAAATCCAATCTCTTGCTTTTTAGTTGCCTTGTTATTTTAGTTACGACCGGCCCTCTAGCTGGATTGATTAGCTCCTCTCATATATTTCCAAATTTCCTCGTGTACCCTCTATTTTTTTGAGTGAATTTCACTGGAGGTCCATGAACTTTTTCCGAGATCTCATCTAGGTCCGCAAACTAAAAAAACGGTTATCTAGGTCCATCAACTTTTTCCGATGTCTCATCTAGGTCCGCAAACTAAATATACAATAGAGTGTTTTAATGTGAGGCAAGAGAAATATAGGAACTAGAAGAGAGAAATAGGGATAGGTAAATGTTTCCAAGGGGTTGGACCTCAAGCTAGATATCTTCTCAAAAAACACAATGGGTTGAGCCATTCTATAAAAGAGGTTATGGAATTCAAGATAATCAATCGTTTTGTTTTCTTTGAACGTGCCTTAGCACCTTTTTCCTTAAAAGATTGGATGAACAACAATTTGTTCCAAAGGATTTATAAAGGAAAGATGTAGAATTTTAATCCTATGAAAATCCTCCATAAATATGTTCCAAGGTGATCTCATGTTGTGATGTTTGTAGAAGTATAATACTTTCTTTGTCCCGTAATACATGATATTTTAAAGACTTTAGAATATAGTAGGAAGATTGACAAAAGAAGCACATACCCCTGAGTGATTACGTGGGAAGTTTTATTGTTTGGTCGTTTTAATGACAATTACGGATAACAAGTAGCTAACTTATAGTATTTATCTACCAATAAATCAAACTAATAACACTAATTTAAAAGAACTTAAATGAACAATAATTTAAATATACTTCCTCTGTCCCTTTTTATCTGTCGTTGTTGGTTTCTGTGTCACGATTTAGATTCGATTTGTAGAAAATATGTGCAACATTTTAATCTCAAAAAAAAATTGTTAAAAAACTATATTCAAATACATATCTAATGATATTTATTATCTACTATAAATATTAATATCTATTTTTTATATTCAGTCAAAGTCGTTTCTCGAAAACCATAAACAACAGATAAAAAGGGACGGTGGGAGTAGATATGATGCTTTGTATTTGGATGTAATTTTTTAAACCTTTTATACTTTGTATTACAGTACACGACAGAAGGAGTAGTCATTTTAAAAAATGTTATGCCTCCGCGTTATAACATCACCAGACATTCAGGCCTTGTTTAGATGTTGAATTTAGGAGAGTAAATTTGGGAGTACGATGTCACTTCGTAATCATTGCGTCACTGTAGCATTTCGTTTGTATTTGTGAAAAATTGTCGAAAAATTAATTAATTAGGCTCAAAATATTCGTCTCGCAGAGCACAACAAAACTGTGCAATTAGTTTTTTTATTTCATCTATATTTAGTACTACATGCATGTTATGACATTTTAATGTGATGGGAATATTCTTTTTGCATACTAGTAAATTTAGGATCTGCTTTTTCATCTAAAGCCTCACGTCCGTTTGAAAACCTGGGCTACTGCGATGCAGCTGTGCGCTGCTGCACATTCTGCCTCTTGTCTCCCCCCATTAGGGCATGTACAGCCCGTCGATGTGTGCCGTCTGTAAAGAGGATGTTTTGCGAAAACACCCCCGCCAGCTGAAACCGACGGCTCGCGCTGTAGGACGGCGTCGTCTCGCATCGCCACGCACGCCGGATCCCGCGCGCCTCCTTCTCCCGCGCGCGCCGCGCCTCCTTTCCCCGCCAAGGACGGCAGAAGGTCGCCTCCTTTCCCCGTCAAAGGCTCTGCCTCCATGCGCTAAAGGGCCAAGGGTGTGGCGATGGTGGTTGCATCGACCTTCACCGAGGAGATGGTGGCCAAAATTAGAAGAACAGGGTATCACCGAAGGAGATGACTGCAAAAATTGGAGCTACCTGCAGGCCGTCGCAGGGGAGGAGACCGTTGCGGGGGAGGAGGACGCCTCCGTGGGGGAGGAGCTCGCCGAGGCCCCCCGTTGCACCCTGAGGCCGTTGGGATCCGCCCGCAGAGCTCGACGGGGACCTCACCCCTCCACCGCGGAGCTCGTCACGTCCGGAGCGCGGGGACGAGATCCTCGGGGCGGCGCAGTCAGGGCCCGATCCCGGCGGTGAGCTTCCCCAGGCGGAGCGGCTGGGTCCCCAGGTCGCCGAGGCACGCCGGATTCTGGAGACGAAGGGGATGGGCTCGATG
Source organism: Echinochloa crus-galli (assembly GCA_900205405.1). Classification (NCBI taxonomy): domain Eukaryota; kingdom Viridiplantae; phylum Streptophyta; class Magnoliopsida; order Poales; family Poaceae; genus Echinochloa; species Echinochloa crus-galli. The sequence continues at coordinate 1,425,024 of OAMR01000252.1, read as the reverse complement.
CTCAAACGGGCGACGGAGTTGAAGAGGAAAGTGTGAGAGAGAAACGAGAAAAGAATAGGATCGAGATCCAGTGATGCTTTTCTACCGTAGTCCACCGTAGAGATATTTTCCATTTTAACAATGTGACTCTTGCTTTTACACTAGCAGTTCTCAAAGAATATAGATATCATGAAAAATGTATTTAGACATTCAACAAGATATGAAATCAAATTTTAAATTCTACTATAGTCTTTTTTTTAGAATGGTATTTTTTTAAAATGGTATACTCCATGATATTTTTATTCATGCTAGCTAGATAATATTGTATCAAATAGCCACACAATGGTGTACATAATTGCATTTGTAGTTGATCTTAGACTCCATGCAAAGCATTAAACACCTTACAGACGGTCTTTCTGTTTGTGGGTTGTATGAGCTGTCTGTACATCTGTCTGTATGCTGAGTTCGAGATTCTGCAGACGGCTAGCCGTCTGTGAGCTGTACATGCCCTTAAAAATAAAGCTGTAAACTCTTGGTCCTGCAGTCAAAGCCTGTCCTTGGGGGTTCTTTAACCGCTTGGTTTAATGAAGCTGACTCCGGGCTCTTTACAGCTAAGCTTGAAGCACCGGCCGGCTGTCAGCAGAGGTGGTGCGAAACCATTTCTTGGGACCTCCTCCTGCCATCTTCTTTCCAGGACGCACGGAGAAAAAGAATTAGGAATTATTCCGAATGTAGGACGACAGCCCGTGCAACAGCGAGATGCCGTGCACAAGGAGATGCCTGTTTAGTTCCAAAATTTGGAGGCCAAATTTAGGAGTGGTCGGTCACTTCGTAATAATTGCGCCACTGTATCATTTCATTTGTATGTGTGAAAAATTGTCCAAAAATTAATTAATTAGGCTCAAAATGTTCGTCTCGTAGAGTACAACAAAACTGTGCAATTAGTTTTTAATTTCATCTATATTTACAATTAATTTTTAATTTCATCTACATTTAGTACTTTATATATGTTATGACATTTTGATGTGATGGATAATCTTCTTTTTGCATAGTAAATTTTGGAGTAACTTTTTGGATCTAAACAAGGCAGAAATTTGGGGAATCTTCTTTTTGCATACTAGTGGTTACTGGTTATTTACAATGCAGAGAACATATATAAGATCGCAGAAATTAACATGCCTATGATCAAGGAGCACACATGACAGAAGCAGACAGGCGTACAGGATAACATCTCATTCTCATCGAGTACGAGCACTCCATCTGGATCTGGCCAGGCTCTAGAAAGGCGCAACACACCTGTGCAACTCCCCGCGGTTTCAGCCCAATCAACGCCAAATCTTTTGGCCGTCACCCCCACACATGCATGCATGCCCCCCGGCCATGATGGTTTTGGAATTTGGACACGGCCACGGAGTACGTACATCGCATTCTGCAGCTCTGGACTCCTGGCTCCCACGGGCAGCGAGCAGGTTGCCACTTCGCCATGCTTTTGAGGCAGAATTCGTTGCGGCCAAAGGGGTAAACGGCTCGGCATCGGGGCGGGCGCACCGCTCGCATCGGAGCCGTCGGCTCCCCCCCTGCGCAAGCGCAACGGGGCAGGGGCACCGTGTCACCACTGCTCGTATTAAATCTTCCCGCCTCATTGTTAGCGTTCGCTGACTTGGTGGTTCAAGTGGCGGTGTAGCCAGTGGTAATACGTGCCACCTACTGCGAGCAAACCTTGTTCGCTTGCGCTTGGACGTTGCCCGAGAGCTCGGCTAATCATCGTAGCCGTAGCCGTTCGTTTCGGCCGCTAGCTCCCCTCCCCATCCGATGTGATTAGATTAGATGGATGCCGATAATACTCGCCACGAGTATTTTAAGCGCGCGTGGCGGTGACATGCCACTGACTCGCTGTCTGACACGGCTTGCGAACTTGCCATCAGCAGCATACGTGGTCATAGTAAAATGTCACGGGCACATGCGCAAGCCTAGAGGAGTAGAAACCGCCAGGCCAGTGGAACAGCTTGGTCCGGACTCCGGAGGAGAGAGAGAGAGTGTAGGTGTGAGCTGTACTGCCGCCCGCTACTGTGCCACTGGTATCTTTGGATCCCCTCCTCTTTTCCGGCGCCAGGAGCTGGATATGATCTGAACGTGCTTACCTTTCCACGGCACCACGCCACCACCACCTACCTTCCGGTCTCACTTTGTTTTAACTTTCAGGCATGTGAAGAAATAAGCGAAGCTCGTCTGTTTGTTCCAGGAACAGGGCAGTCAATGTAGCAAAAGCTCAACGGCGTTGTTGGCGGCGTCAAGGTGGAATCTTTGGCTGGTTTCCTAAGGAAACCAATGACATGTCTGATTGAGGTGTTAGCGTTGCTTAAGAGAAAGATCTTCGCCGCATGTCATGGTTTCTTCGGAATGGAGAAATCAGGAAGTGTTTAGGAGACTGAAACTGAATTTTGCCGGTGTGTCACTGTTTCATGAAGGATTTCCTCGGGTGCGCCTAGTGATTTCTCGTTTTCTAAAGCTTCTTTTCCTCCATATCCTTTTCGATCTACACACCCTAGGGGCCTTTCTGTTTACGACCATAGGTATCAGTAGGTGGTGAGCTGTTGCGAGTTTTACCAATCAGATTTGTACCGCTCCGTTTTTCAAATCACCAGCAGAGACCAGCAAGATTTTTCTTTTCTGGCTCCCAACGAAAGCAAGGCATCCGACACGAATGCAATGGCCTATAACAATCTTTTCCTTTTGAGACCGATAAACAACTGGCCTGGTGCTGGTGGTACTGCTGAAGTGCTGATTGGAAATTGCCAAGGATCGGATGGATGCGACAACAATGCATCAATTCGGCTTTCAGTTGAGTTCCGTGCATCATCCAGTGCACTTTCAAAAGCTGAATGCGCCTTTGGACGCTAGCGATGTTCCAACTGACGGCCCTTCTTGGTTACACTCGCCTTTGATTGTGCTATGCCCGTGCCAGGTTTTATAAGAAAAGATGGCTTGGTTGAGCTGTTAGTAGCAGATAGGAATGAATGATATAGATATATGGAATTATAGATGGATCAGGGACAAGTGTCATATATTAATAAACTTGCATATGTATATATCTCACCTACCGATTCGATCCGAGCTGCTGTCTGCTACTCAGTATTAGTAGTATCTTTTTTTCCTAAAAAAAAAAGAGCAGAACTCTATGCATAGTATGCCCAGACATCGGATATGACCAGATGCCGGAGAGGCGTATAACCGTGTGAATGAAGCAGGCGGCGCGCGTTGCGGCCGTTTGCTCGCATGATTTGCATGGGCAATGTGGCGCTGCTCTCGGCATCTCGGTTGTTGTGGACGCGGCGGCCCTGATCACCTGGTGCCGGCCTCCAGCCCCGTCGAACACATCAAACCAACTACTCGCAGAAGCATCAGATTGCACATGCTACCAGCACCGATAAAAATAGTAACAGTTCCTTCATTTCCCATCTTTGGGTTATTACTGAGATCTGAATTTGCATCCTATCCCGAGTTTCCAAACCGCATAGGCACAACAATTCTCATAGGCCTTGTTTAGATGTTGAAATTGGATGGTTGAATTTGGGAGTTTGATGTCGCTTCGTAATCATTGCGTCACTGTAGCATTTCGTTTGTATTTGTGAAAAAATATCCAAAAATTGATTAATTAGGCTCAAAATATTCGTCTCGCACAGCACAACAAAACTGTGCAATTAGTTTTTGATTTCATCTACATTTAGTACTCCATGCATATTATGATATTTTGATGTGATGGGGAATCTTCTTTTTCATAGTAAATTTGGAAGATGAATTTGGGATCTAAACAAGGCCATAGTGCCATGATAGGAAAATGGCAAAATAGTACGTGTAAATGCTGAGTATACGAAGCAGACTTACCAAAGTACAGCTCATTGTAGCAGACAGGCCAAGTGGTGACGTGTGACCATTTAGTACTAGTGGGTAGAGTACCGGTATGACTTTCAGTAGGCAAAATGATTACGAACTACCCCGGTACACTAGTGCCCTCACATGATGCCATCTGCTTCTGCAGTGTGAAAGTTGAATCTGATGATAAGTACTGCGTCCTCGAGCAAAAATTGACACAGTTTTGAAAAAAAAATCCCAAACCATAAACTTGCCTCAAATGGTAGTATCTTTAAGCAAAATTATCACTGTTCCAAGATAGTATTACTGTCGCTGTCAATTCCCTCTCTTTTGAGGTGATGTGTAATTCTCCGCTGCCATCACTCCCCCTCCCCCCTTCTCTTTCGTCTCTCCTCTCCTCTGTGATCTCCGAGTCTCTCTCATCAGAGCAGCAGCAGAGCTCCCCTCCCAACTTTTCCCCACTCCCCCACTTTCTTCCCTCGCCTCCTCCTCCTCCCTGCCATCGCCCCCCGCCCGCCCGCTTTCTAGCCCACCTACCGGCAGCAGCCGCAGCGCCCCCATAACAAAAAGCACCCGCACCTCCATTCCCCACCTCTCGCTCGCCCTCTCTCTCTCCCCGACTCCTCTCACCCCTTCAAAACAAAACCCAAACACCACCGGCCACCGCCTCCACCACTCTTCCCAGCAGCCGAGAGCCGCCCGAGAGGGAGAGCCGCATTGCCAAACCAGGCGAGCCGCACGCGCACGCGAGTACGCGACGGCCGCACCGAGCCGGGGAGGTACCAGCGCCAGCGCCACCAGCTACGCCAGCCTACGCACTTTGGCCTGGCGCTAGCGTTCGCAAGCACAAGCAGGGCTAGCAGCGGGGGGTGCGAGATTCCAAAGGGAAAAGGCCCCCGGGGAGCAAAAGGGGAGTCGAGCGAGGTGCGGAGGGGGGAAAAGCGGGAGTGGGCAGTGGGGGGAGGGGACTGACGGGGAGTCCAGTCCAATCCAATCCAGCCCCGACCACGGCCGACGCAGCGGTGACTGGCTGGAAGGGAGGGAAGTGTGCCCGGCAAGCGACGCGCGCCACCGACACCGACACCCCCCGCGTCAAGCCGATCGGAGCGGCGCGCCAGATCCAACGCCACGCCGGAATCGCGGTGGACTCCGGCGACCGCGGCGCCGCCCCGGATCTGCATTACGCGCAGGGCCGCCTCCTGACCGCCTCGCGCCCTCGCCTCCCCCGGTGAGCGCCCGCTTCCCTTTCGCCTTGTGCGTGCTTGCTTGGAGTATCTCTCCTGTTCTCCGTTCGTTGCTGTGGTGCGGTTGCTCTTCCCGTTCGTTCGTGCAATGTGTGTACAGTGCTTTTTTTTTAACTCGTCTTGTTCGGGATTTTTTTTTGTTGATCATGTTTTTCGACGGTGGAGCCTGGATGCGGCGGAGTTTCTCTGTTCATGTCGCCCTCTTTGAAATTTTACTGTGCAGTTTAAACCCAAAATTTCTCCACAGTTTCTGAACATCTCTCCCACCGCGCCGCTCGCTTGGTTGTTGGTTCCGCCCTCCGGGCTTTCCGCTTCGTGTTTCCTCGTCCTTTCTGGACGGAACGAACTCTACTCGGTTGCAGCGAGGATCACTCACGCGGCGTCGGTTGCACACGAATAGTTGCGCTCGTGCTCGGTGCTTCCCCTCTGCTTCGTCTTTCCCCTTCTCACGTCACGGTTGTCTGCAGTCTGCTTCTGATGAACTCACTCTCTCCTCGGTCATGGAACATTCCAATCCATACCTCACGCACCCTCGATTTTAGTTTACCGGCCTTTTTGTTTTGTCGTCCGTGAAAGAATCCACTGCTATGGCCGCTTAACTCCATGGGGATAACTGATAGGGGTTTCTAGTACTACTGCTGCTACTGCCAAGATTAGTAAGACGTGATGAAGAGAGGACGCGCGCCACAAGAACACGCAAGGACAACGATGCAACGAGGCATCTGGTTAAAAAGGCCAAATCCGCCGAGCGGAGACCGCCATCAATGTCCGTATCGAGTTTGGGGGCAGTAGTAGCTCCGAGCTTTTAAGCCGGGTCACGCGCGCCTTCTTTACGGCCGGAACCAGTGAACCACCAGTTCTTTCACCGGAACGCCGACTTTGCTAGAACCGGCAGCTGCAACAGAGTAACCATATTGATTTTTTGATTCGTCACCCGTGGCCGGGGGAGCAGTAGGCGTCCGGTCAGGTCATCTGGGCCGGATAAACATGTGCCGCCCCCACGCTGGCAATTACTTCCACGGGCGTCTTAGGTGCCCGTCTTAACTGCGGTTCTTGCCGGGCGGGCTGGTCTGCCTGCCTGCGGTTGCCGTTCGCGCTAAGCTCTACAGCAGTACAGCCTGTGCGCTTTGCAGCTGCGTGCAACGCGCGATGATGGACAGATGGTCCATGCGGAGAAGATACCGCGTCAATTGAGCTCAGTTTGGTGCGCACACATGAGTGAGGACAATTAAGCTTACTTGCCCGCGTCAATGCCCTGGCCTAGTTCTGGCATGACGGTGATCGGATCGGGCGTACTGTGCTGTGCTCGCAACTTGGCCACTAGTGGGGGCCGCCCGCAACGACGCGTGCTGATTGTACCGGGCCTTCTTGCTTGAAGGATTGGTTTCCTGCAGGGATTCGATTCTTCTGGCCTGACTGACCCTGCCCTAGCTGTGTCTCCACTGTGGCAGAAGCTTCTGCCTTTTCATAATTGAATGTGTACGCGGCCTGCCAGTGGAATGTTAAGATACTTGAGCTGGTGAAGTACGTTCGGATTTATGAACCCTACACGTCCACACTCTTTGACTGATTGGAGTTGTTGATTGCATTATTGATATTATTCTATAGCTATATATGGTGGAATGATTGTGAACTTAACAACAGGTGTTTCACTTGTTTCTTATTTATGATATGCTAATTGGGGTTCTTGCCTGCAGTGCCAATTATGGAAGTTGTATGGAGTAGCTTATTTGTCTGATTGCTGGAGCCATACATTAGTTTCCTGTCCAATTCCAAGCAGTTGTAATAGTCGTCTAGCTTACGCTCACTTACTTTTGATGTTTGCAGTCTCCAAAAGCATATATTCGCTTTACTGTGTGTATTCTGCAACGAAATTTTGTTAAATTTGGTACCTGATCTCAGGTTAATACTGGTTGTATCTTGTGATCTTGCTTTGAAAATATAATTTTTTGAACTAACTATTTGTGGAAACTTATATGCATATCACAACGGTGACTAAAGCCATGTGGTACAATGCATGATAATTCATTTTCTAGACCTGTGCTTTGGTTTCATGAAATACCAGTTATTTATTTGCTTTGTATTGTTGTCAAAGTTAGTGGGCGAATAATTTAATTGAGTTACTTTTGAGCTTTTCTTCATACTAGAGGCTTGCTTGCTCTATTTATGCAGAATATAGAAAGGCAATTTATCACATTGGTTTCTGATCACAAATTTTCAATCTTATATTAGATACTCTGCAACCAATGGATCGAAGGAGCTGGCCTTGGAAGAAGAAATCATCTGATAAATCGTCAAATGCAGATGCGTTGCAGAATTCCAATCAAGAACAGGTTTGCCGAGCTTTCTTGTGCAGTATTGTTTATATTGGTCTAAGTAGTATTAATTTTTCTGCTTGATGCTGCCAGAAGAAAGATTTGATAGGTGCAATACCATAGGGGCTGTTCTGAGTTAACTGACGCCACAATCTTTGGTTGCGGGTCTATGCAGTCATGTCTCTTTAGTTCATTTATTTTCCTTTAGGAAATGGTTCTTGTCTTGATCGTGTGCCTTCTAACCTATGCCATCATGTCCCTTGTGATCTTTCACATGATTCTTTTCTTTTTTTTTTCATTCTCCTTCGTGCACCTGCGTTGTGTGGCCAAAGAGTCACATGACATTTAAAAAAGCAACTGTTGGCACTAGTTGCACATTTTGTATCATTTTAAATCTCAAAAGCTGGTTGGGCAGTAAATTTGTTCATTATGTTTAAGTTTTAAGTAATAAAGTTTCTTTACTTCGCAGGAAGATAAAGCTCCAAAGTTTGTGCAAATTTCACCTGAAACATATGCACATCTTACTGAGTCAGAGGAAAAAGTAAAAGTTTTAGAAGAAAATGTGAACGACTTGAATGAAAAACTCTCTGCAGCACAGTCTGAGATCACAACCAAGGATGCCCTAGTGAAACAACATGCAAAAGTTGCTGAAGAAGCCGTATCAGGTGCACATAAGACGCCCACTTTAGTTCTCTTTTTGAAATATATTTATAATGAATCATTTTCTTGTTTGAATAGAAGAACTAGTTTGTGTAGTAGTTGGCCTGTTATTGGGTCCATGAAAGTAGGCTGGCTTCTCTAGACAATTTTTCTCTGGATAGTATTTTCGACACGCTACAGCCTAGTTTATGAGATCACTATACTAAAGTAGTGGTGACATGATTTATGTTTTATCATGCTAGGTTGGGAGAAAGCTGAAGCAGAGGCTTCTGCACTGAAGCTTCAGCTAGAAACTGTTACATTGTCTAAACTAGCAGCTGAAGAAAGAGGTGCCCATCTGGATGGTGCTTTGAAAGAATGCATGAAGCAAGTAAGAACTGTTAAAGAAGAAGGTGAGCAGAAGCTACACGATGTAGTTTTTGCCAAAACCAAACAGTGGGAGAAGATAAAGGCCGAGTTCGAAGCAAAATTACTTGAATTTGAACAGGAACTCATAAGGGCTGGTGCTGAAAATGATGCCCTCACAAGAGCACTCCAAGAAAGGGCAGAATTGTTGATGAAAATTGATGAGGAAAAAGCTCAAGCAGAAGCCGAGATTGAAGTCTTGAAAAGCACAATACAGTCAGGCGAAAGAGAGATAAATTCCCTAAAATATGAACTGCATGTTGTCGCCAAAGAGCTTGAAATCCGCAATGAAGAAAAGAAAATGAGCGTGCGCTCAGCTGATGTAGCAACTAAACAGCACCAGGAAGATGTCAAGAAAATATCAAAACTGGAAGCTGAATGCCAAAGATTACGTGGCCTTGTTCGGAAGAAGTTACCTGGTCCCGCTGCACTAGCTCAAATGAAAATGGAGGTGGAGAGCTTGGGCAGAGAGTATGGAGATCACAGAGTACCACGGCGATCTCCTGCAAAGAATTCTAGTTTCCATCGTCCTATGTCTCCAATGTCTCCTGTTCCTGATTATGCCATAGAGAACATACAACACATGCAGAGAGAGAATGAGTTTTTAACAGCTCGTCTATTAACAATGGAAGAAGAAACCAAGATGCTAAAAGAGGCATTGACAAAGCGAAACAGTGAGCTGCAGTCATCAAGAAGCATGTATGCTAAAACAGCAGGCAAGCTCCGAAGCTTGGAGGTCCAAATGTTGACTGGAAACCAACACAAGAGTCCATCAACTCCAAACATGGATATGCACTATGATGGTGCACTGAGCCAAAACGGAAGCAACCCACCCAGCATGACTTCAATGTCTGAAGATGGTGTTGATGATGAAGGAAGTTGCACGGAATCTTGGGCCAACGCTCTAGTATCTGAACTCTCTCACTTCAAGAAAGAGAAAGCGTCCACCGCGGCCTCCATCCCCCGCTCGCCACCGCCCATGGTGCCCGCCTGCTGAACGCCCCCGCGCCGCCACCGCCGCCATGCCTCCCGCGCAGGTACGTGAGCGCGCGCTCCGGTGATCCAGCGGCTGGGTTCGTGGCGATTGGACTGGTTTATGTGGGAATCGGGGTTGGATTTGAGGGATTAGACCCGCGGGGATATGTGGGGGGCGTGATCAGCATAGCCTGCGTAGGTGATGGATTGGGGTTGTGGCGTGAGGACTGAAGTGTCCAGAACTCCAGATTTTGGTTTAATTTGTTGATTTGCAAGTTCGTATTTGCGGTTTTGTTGCGAGGGCCTGAGCGCGTGGGTCGTAGGGATCATGGTTTTGCGCGGTAGAATGGTGGTGGACCGTGTTTTCCCGCTGCCTTCTTTCTCAGTGCAATTTGCGGATGTGTTTTCTGCTCGAATTGGTTTTATTCGCTTGTACCAAATAGTGTGAATTTGTTTTTAGCTATGATTCGTGCAGTTGGTGGGGGTGTTATAGGTGTCATCTAGCCTGGTTTGATTTTTTAATATCTGCTAGGAATGGTTGGAAATCAGTAAAACTAATTGAACCATATAGGTGACAGTGAGAAATCAAATAGCTTGAGTGAGACGCAGTTAAAGTGTATGGCCGAATCCTACAAGTCACTTGAATCAAGAAAAGTTGAATTAGAGAACGAGATAGAAGTGTTGCAGTCTAAAATAGATACCTTGACAGCTGAACTCACTGATGAAAGACAAAGTCATCAGGATGACTTAGCCAAATACAAAGATCTTGAGGAGAAGATGGAAAGGTGAAAATCAAGTCCTTGACATGTAAATTAGCATCTGCTCCATTTCTCTGCTGACCTTGTTTTCTTATATGAAGGTATGAGTTGGAGAGTTCAATGTTTGTAGATGAGGATCAAGATACCAAGTCAAAGCAGGTACTATAATCCAAAAACATCTAGTTTTCAAAGTTTTTCACATTGCTATTTCCTAGTACCTTCTGCTCCCTCCTTTCCAGAAGTTCACTTTAGCTTTGTCCTAAGTCAACGCGTCTAACTTTTGATTAAGTTTATTGAAAAAAGTATCAGCATCTACATCATCAAATTAGTTTAATTGAATCCACCCTGAAATATGTTTTGATAGTGCATATGTTTGGTATCGTAGATGTTATTATATTTTTCTATAAAATGGTTACACAAATTTGACTTAGGATAAAACTAACTATAATTTGGAACGGATGAAGTATTCACTTGTAGCTTCTTGATGAAAAGTACTGGCAGTACACCTTCTGATTTGAGAATAAAGGGTTCCAAATCGTTAAACATGACAGCGCAGAATCACATAATATACGCATGCGAGCATTTTTCATGATTATTACTCTGGACCGTAGGTTTCTATGCTGAACTACTGAACGTTTCTGGATACGGAATACTTTTAACATCTACTTTTTGTATTTAAATGATGACAGGAGAAAGAGATAGCTGCTGCAGCAGAGAAGCTGGCAGAGTGCCAGGAGACAATACTGATTCTTGGCCGTCAACTGCAATCTATGCGTCCTCCAGCAGAGTCTTTAGGTTCTTCACCCAACCGGCAACTTATGGAGGACTTTCTACAGGATGCTGTTGGAACAACCGCAGTAGAATTTTCCCAGAAGCCGTCAGGTCAGCCTGATACAGACCACGAAATGCCTGGGACGGGAAATGAGTCTCCCGTCAATGGATTCAAGATGCACATGACCCCTTCTGACGTGGAAGGAAGCCCTTTTCCTTCTCCAAACAGCTCCAAGCGTCCCAAGCATCGACCGAGATCCTCTTCATCTTCGTCGTTCGCTAACCACCAGCTGACAGAGAAACAGAGTCGGGGATTCAGTCGGTTCTTCACAAAGGGCAAAGAGTAAAAATTATGTTGGTTGCAGCAATGCAGCATCAGATTTGTCGATTATTGGCGTCGAATGGGTGGGATGGTGGAGGCCATGAATTTCTGTAGAGCTAGTGCGGCAAGCCTGCTTGTGTATTTCCCTCAGGTGATGCCTTGGGTTGCTGGAATAATGCTCAGCTTGCAGTGGAGCAGGTTGCTGCCAGTGTGTGTGGGAATGTAAGCCATCGGTATCTTCTGCTAGAGCTTTTCTGGGTTGCTGTGTTTGAAACCACACTAAAACCTCACTGTACATGTGCTTACTTGCCTGAAGAAGAGCATGGTTGTTGGTTTGTGTTGAATTCTCTTGTGAAGTAGCCTGTGTACTGAGTACTGACCTTGGACTGGTTTGATGTACAGTTAACCTGGGATAATTTCCTTTTTTCTTGAAGGAACAAGCACGTACCTGGGTTAATTTCAAAGGTATCGATGTATTTTTCTTGACCAGTCTGAAATCCTGAAGCCTGAAGGCCCTGTACGATGCAATAGAGTTTGTGCGCTGTGTATACCCTGCAGCGACGCGTTAAGACAAGCAGAGACAAGGTAGCTCCAGCGTGCGATTTTAGATGGTGCTAAGAGGAAAGAGAAAAGAATGAAGGAGGTGCAATACACTCCAATTTTCTAAACTTCGCCCTAATAATGTGTTCCAGCTTGCCCTCTTTGAAGTTAACAAACACTAAAGTTGCCCATACACACTGGATGGGCTGAGGTGGGAGATGATGGGTAGGTCCCATCGACCAGAGAAATAAAGAGAGGCAAAGGAAAGGGGGACTAGTGCTGGGCATTTTTTTTTTTGAACAACTGGCAGGAGCACTGCCTATTCGCATTTAAGAAGATAGTGCTGGGCATTTGAAGTGAGATAATGGTAGGAGCAACGTTGTTATTTTCTGTGGCTCCATACTGGCACGACGACTTGGCTTGCCCTGTTAGTTAAAAGTAGCAAATGTGTAGCCTATATTTCTCTACTACGAAAAATCCGTAAGAACCATTTTAAGAGTGATTTTCGTAATAGCACCATTTGTAAGAATGATAAATAATTAAATACTAGTATATCTACACTTGTTATCGGCAAACCCCCCACCAGGCCGGCTCCGCCCAGAACTTCACAGCAGAGGGTGTGTTTATAGTTCCAAAAAGAGAAAAGCTGTGTTTAGTACTTTACTTCCATCAAAACCCTAAAAATTCTATCTCCAAACTTCACTATCCATCTATCACATCAAATCTCTTTCTTCATGCATAAAACACTAAACGTGGGTAAATAAAAAAACTAAGTACATAGTTTTGACGTACACGGCGAGACGAATCTTTTGAGCCTCGTTAGGTCATGATAGGACAATGTTTACCGCAAACAAACGAAAGTGCTACAGTGTGCTACAGTATCCGATGTGACATTTTCACCAAACTTTCTCTTTGGGCGAGTTTGGTGAAAATGTCACATCGGATACTGTAGTGCACTGTAGCACTTTCGTTTGTTTGCGGTAAACATTGTCCTACCATGACCTAACTAGGCTCAAAAGATTCGTCTCGTCGTGTACATCAAAATCATGTAATTAGTTTTTTCTTCTACCCACGTTTAGTGCTCCATGTATAAGGAGAGAGATTTGATGTGATAGGTGAATAGTAAAGTTTGGAGAGAGAGTTTTTGAAAAATTTATGGAACTAAACACAACCAGAGTCTCTCACCTTGGGTCCTTAGCTCCTTGCAGAGTTACATGCTTGCAGCCCCAGACCTAACTCCCTAGCTAGGCATTTTGGTCATCGTCTTAAAACTCGCCGCCTTGGAGATTTGGAGGTGTGGTTAATAAATGAAGAAAAATAATAAGAAAAATGGGCTTTCCTTGGGCCACTCTAGGCCAGTTGGGCCGAAGAGCCACTACTCTGAATGAAGAAGGCCCAGGTGCGCGCCCACTCCGTAGGGTTTCGAGACCACATCGAGCCGTGGTCCCGCACCCTCAGCGAGGTGCGACCTCACGCACGGACACGGGACACGTATGCCGCCGACGCCCGGTACAGAGACGGGCTGCTTGAGCTGCTCTACTTTTTCTCCTGGTGAGCGGGAGAGAAAAACGAGGTGCTCCCATCTTCCTCTAATCACATCTGTATGATCCGTTTTGCATTCTCTGATGGCATGTTTGGATCAGGGTAGCCTGACTAATTTTAGCCGCTAAACTTTCGAAAATGTAAGGCTAAAGAATGGCTAAAATTAGTCTTAAAACTAAAATTTACTAGTAGGGATGGGACAACTAAAATTTGCTAGCCTGAAGACTAATTTTTAACTAAAATTTAGTAGTTTTAAGACTAATTTTAGCCCCTTTTTAGCCTCATATTTTTAAAAGTTTAGCTCTGGTAAGAGATTAGACTAATTTTAGTCATCCTAATCTGCTCTGATTCTCTCTTGTTGCGCCCGTGTTAATTTCTGCTTTCTGCTGGCTCGTGCTAACCACCGTGTACTGGAGTCTGGACGTCCTCAAGCTCGCCGGCACCGTGCTCTGCTTCCTGACTTTCGAGATGACAGCGTGTTTTTTCTTTCGCGTGGCGCCGAGGCTCGGACCAAAATCGTTCGCTCTTTCGATATGATTGTGCGTGATTAAAAAATTATCTAAATTGAGTAATCTTCAAGGACTGATCCATAAAAAGAACACAAAGATATTTCCATGCTCCCCCAAAGTAGTCGCCAACCCCTAATCTCCCCGGCCCGCCAGGGTTTAAGGGCCGAAAAGGGGCAGCGCGCAGCCACGAGCAGCAGAAATGGCCGCTCGTTGGTAGGGTTTTGGCCCCTCTGCCCATCTCCGCCGTCTTCCACCCTACACCCTCCACGCACCATTCCCGCGGCGCCAATTCGCCTAGCAGCCCGCCGTTTCCACCGCGGCCTCCATACCCCGCTCGCCGCCGCCCATGGTGCCCGCCCGCTGAACGCTCCCGCGCCGCCACCGCCTCCATGCCTCCCGCGCAGGTACGTGAGCGCGCGCTCCGGTGATCCAGCGGCTGGGTTCATGGCGATTGGACTGGTTTATGTGGGAATCGGGGTTGGATTTGAGGGATTAGACCCGCGGGGATATGTGGGGGGCGTGATCAGCATAGCCTGCGTAGGTGATGGATTGGGGATGTGGCGTGAGGACTGAAGTGTCCAGAACTCCAGACTTTGGTTCAATTTGTTGATTTGCAAGTTCGTATTTGCGGTTTTGTTGCGAGGGCCTGAGCGCGTGGGTTGTAGGGATCATGGTTTTGCGCGGTAGAATGGTGGTGAACCCTGTTTTCCCGCTGCCTTCTTTCTCAGTGCAATTTGCGGATGTGTTTTCTGCTCGAATTGGTTTTATTCGCTTGTACCAAATGGTGTGATTTTGCCTTTAGCTATGATTCGTGCAATTGGTGGGGGTCTTATAGGTGTGATCTAGCCTGGTTTGATTTTACAATATCTGCTAGGAATGGTTGGAAATCAATGAAACTAATTGAACCATATAGGATTGAACCATATAGGTTTGGGATGTATCATGTTGATACGTGGGCATGATATTTTGTTTGATCCACTCATTTGTCAAAAGAAATTTGTCATATAGTCATAGATTCGTTACCAGTGCTTGTTCTAGCATGAGTAGTTGTAATATTTGCTGATCAGTTGCAATCAGTTTGTGTTGGCATTGTTCTTAACATTTGAGCTCATAACATGAGTTCAGGGGTTATTATCTTCTGGAGTTGGGGTTCTGGGTAGTTTTGCTATTTCTGTAGCTTATCTTGTCGAATACTAATTATGGCCTTGTTCAGATGGTGACCAATGGACTTGGGAGAAGAAGGGAGAATGCAGGGACAAAAAAGTCCCCTGAGCAAATTCAGATGCTGGAGAAGTTTTATGCTGGTAATTGTACGCTAATGTTTGGAAGTCTTTTTCCTTCGACTGTGCTATACATTTCATTGTTGACGATATATCTTTCTATCCAGATGTACAGTATCCAAAGCCAGAGGAACTGGGCCAGTACGCAACCTGTGTTGGTTTGACTTACAGTCAGGTTCGCATATGGTTCAAAGAGAGGAGGAGGAAAGAGAGGAGGGAGATGGAAACCATTGGGTCTCGCATGGAAAGGCAGCTTAGTGCACCATCAAGTGGACCTAGATCCAGCAGCAGTTCGTCCTCTTGTAACCTAGGTCCCATGTATGGTATTTCATGTTCACAACCAGAGTTTGACAGTAGGAGTACCAGCATTGGAGGAGAGGAAAGTACATTTCAATCACAAGTTCTGTTCCCCAAGGATTATATTTTGAGGAAAATCTTCCGCAAAGATGGTCCACCTCTTGGGAATGAATTTGATCCCCGCCCCCAAAGAGAACGTGGTTGTATCAGAGGTATGACTTTAGCAAATGAAGATTATTATTTGTTATTTAGACAATCATAGATTTCTTCCACCAATGGGTGGATGTGGCCTGATCTACTGACAGTTATGGTCCTTTCTTGTTTTGCTTGGGATAATAAATATGCTTTCATTTATGTGCTCATGTCCACCTTAATGGCTGCACTGTTCACTTTGAATTTTTAATGTTGGAGCTTCTGACTCTACACATTTCTGTTTGACTGATTCAGCTGTTGTGTCTGAATTTAGAGTCACTCCTGTGCTCCTGTGCTTGATTTTGTTTGTTACTCTTCACCGGTTCTGTACAGTGGCAGTTGCTTGTTTTCTGGTGCAGAAATTTTACTAGTCTATTAAGTTAACAAAGGAAACAACAATGATCTGATCCGCAAGTTACTCCTGGTTTGCAGTTAATGTTTTCTAATGCTATTGCTGCTAACAGTTGCAACCTCTTCCACAAGCTTCATCTTTCTCTTTTAGATGCATTTAGTATCCCAATAGCGCTGTGTGCAACTGATATAAATGCCCCTTTTGTTATTTGTTTTTACAGATACTACTTGCCATCATTCCTCTCAGAACCAAAGAGCTGTGAAGAAGAGAAAGGTACAATAAGTCGACACAATTAGGCTATTTACTCCTATTACATTTACTGGTCAACCAGACCTATGTTTCTAAGTTTTATTTTGGGTGTAGCAGTTAGGGGTATAAATGTAAGATCTGGCCTCTGGAATCAAGTGTCTGCACAGTTTGTTCAGTTGGCACAATAGGAAATCAATAGGAAATCCTATTAACTATCTGGATCAGTTCGTAATCACCCAGATTTGAACGGCTCCCACTTTCATTCGGATATCTTTGTAAACATTTGGGAATTATTAATTTCCAGCCATTTTACTTCAATTGTAAGATTGGGCTCTATTATATGTCAGAGCCCTAGATTTTGTACTAGAAATTTTAAGTATCGGGCTCAATTAGGGCCGGGCCAAAATACTACTAGATTTTGAGCTAAAATTAACTAGGGCCAAGTTGGATTGTGAAGGAGACATAAGTGCCATGATCCATTTCCACCAATCCTTATTTTTTTTTCTTTACTTCAAATAATGTTTAAAATTTTCATATATTTGGTGCGAGCTAGAAACATGTGCCACTGCCTTTTTATTTTGATAAATTTAGACCATTATTGTTTCGCTTGGAAGTTTCTTAGTCTTCCTAAACTAGAAATCTCAACTAGTTTCTATTTCCACATTGATCTTTCTAACGTGGCACCATTCGTGTGCTTAAATTGTTCATCTGTAGATCATGGAGTCTACCAGCCAGAGGTCTGATTTGCCGTATGAGGATACTGTTCCTGTGAGGAAACATGGAATTGGCAAAGGTCTGATGACAGTGTGGCACGCAATGTATTCCCATAATGTGGAATGTCAAAGCGGCCCAAATTTCATTGATGAAACTGGTTGTTTGAGGTCCCTGAGACCGTTTGATGATTATGATGGGTTGGGAGATAATGGAAAGACTACTCAAGTAAAGTTTCAGTTATTTGTTTTGATTTGATGAAAACTATGTTACTTCAAATTGTCATGTTTGTTGTTATCATAGAATTAGCCATTCACAAAGCTTCTCTGGTTCCTCAATATATGCAGAATCAAGGTCTGGCACAGAAGAAGGTAGGCAAAAGGAGTAAACCTCCATCGAACAAAAGAAAGGTATTTTTTTTTTCTTGCTTGGAGTAAACCTTCTACAGTAGCACTACCTCACCTGCTAAGTTGGTCGTTTGGAGGAAAAGCAAAACTGTCCAGTTTCGCATTTTTCTTTCTGATTCAGAATAGTGAATTATGGATTTCTTTTACGTTGAACCATAATAATGAATTTTCTCTATAGGTGCCATGTAAGAGAGTTACTGGTCCAAAGGAGCATCCTCCAATTGATTGCCATCTTTCAGTTGGTAAATCGGAATCTTCAGAACTACTGACTGAGCAGGTGACTTTGGTGGACGATGAGGAGCTTGAGCTCAGTGAATTACAAGCAGGTCCTAATCCATTAAGATGTTCAGCTCATTTTTCATCAAGTGGGAGACATGGCTGCCCCCTTTGTAAAGGTTTGTAGTGCCACTGCCATCTTGTATCTCGATGTACCCACATTATGTAGATAATTATTATTTACACAGGTAACATCTTTATTGTGCAGATTTACTTGCTAGGTTTCCTCCGCAGAGTGTCAAGATGAAACAGCCATTCTCCGCAAAACCTTGGGACTCATCACCTGAAATGGTGAAAAAGCTTTTTCAGGTCATATGAAATGCTACTATTTTTCTTTTTCTATTTTTGCATCATTATCACTATCTTGATGGACCTGATCAGGTCTTCTTGCATTAAGAGCAGTTAATATTCTCATTTCCATCCTAAGTTTCTCTTGTGAATTAGTAGGCATCACATTTTCAATGAAGTATGTAAATTATGCTGGTTCAGATTCAAGAAGCCAGACTGAGTTAGAACTGATCTCACAGTACCCAGAGGCTTTTTCATTTTCATTGTAATTACCTTTTGTTTGCATTGGAAATCAATACTTGGACATAGTTAGGAATTTGAATAACCTTTTCCAGGCAAAAACTGCTATTAAGCATTGCTTTATTGAAAGCAGAAAGGATCACAAAGTACTAACCGGGGACTCTTTATATTGTTAGTATAAAGTTCGTAACTGAAGCATGCCTACCATCCCAACTGACTTCTCCATGATCCTTTACTTGCTCGACTCTCCTTTCTCCATGCATTTGTTGTGCGCAGATCTTGATGCTCCAGGGGCATTATAACTTTCTGGGTATAATCAGTTAATAATTTTGAAAGGAAAATAACTCCCCAGCAAGCACCACACTGCTTCTATCTGGGTTTAGATGAGTCTGATAGACACGCTCTATGTACATGTTTTTAGTAGATTGCAACAAATAATGGATATGAAAGAACTAGCCAAAAGACACTATTTTTTCATGGAGGATTCTTTCAAGAGTATATAGCTTCAGCATAACAGCGGCCTGCAAAACCTTCATATGATACTCTGGGTTTAAATTTTGTTCCCCTGAATAGGTGGACACTAATCTTTACGAGACTCTTAGGGCCTGTTTGGAACGAAGGAGTACGAAACACAGGAAAGGGAAGAAACATAGGAATCGGACAGGAATGCAGTAGCAAAACAGAAAATTGGAACGCAGGAATGAAAAAAGTTTGAATAAAACTAGAGATGGATAGTAATTTCATGTTCTTGGACCCCTTGTGCGTGTTCTTCTATTATTTAGCCACCCATTGTGTGGGGATATTCAACCATCACAACTAGTTCCTCCAGTCCTTTTCTACATTATATATATTTCTGTGATGGATATCTCTCCCTCTTTTGGGTTTCACCTCTAGCCTACCACAACTTGCTTGGGACAAAAGGCTATGTTGTTGTTGTTGTTGTTGTTGTATATCTCTCCCTCTCTTTGTGTTGGTGTTGTCTTGTGGAGATAAAACAGCTAGCGGCATATCTTCTATGGCTTGATTTGGGAGCAAGAATAGCAGTGATTAACAACATCAACTAATGCCGTAGCGTCGTAGGAAAATTTCCCAAGAGGTTCGAGTGGATTTTTTGCTTCCTGTGAAAGTGCAGGTGCAGGAACCTGCACAGGTGAAAGTTGTTCACCGGTTCCTCCATTCCAAACGCTCCAAAATTTGCCATTCCTCTGGAACTATGATTCCTTTGATTTTCCTTTGTTTCTCCTTCAATCCATTAGTGCTCCTACAAGCTCCGCCAATGGAAGCTCTTAATAAGTAGACTCCAAAGCCTTGAGCTGTCACTTAACTAAGCAACCTAAACAACTAGAAATGATGCACTCGATAAGGTTATGATGAATTTTCTCTCTCCCTCTCTCCCTCCCTCCCTCTCATGGTCGTCACCCTGCAGTTTTTGGCTACCGTCCATCTTTGTTAAATCTTAATCAGGAACTTATCCAAGAATTCCCTTGCAAGTAGTAAGAAGCTATCAGCAGTCTTCAGCTAATGCCACGAGTTCTGTAACTTACTAACTTGCCAAGAAATGAACTGAATTGTGTTAATAGACTGATCTGCAGGCATTTGTGCTGTTGAAGGTGTACATGTATGTGACCTAGTGATGTCCTCATACTGCTAGGTGCCTAGGTGTGATCTTGGATCACTTAAAATATCTCAGAAGGAAGCATTTAGCCCAAAAATCACCCAAGGGTGTAGGTAATTAAGTAGTAGCCACAGGAACCAACAAACATGTGATTAAACACCAAACACCTGGATGCTCACAGTGGTTACATTATATATGCTCTTTATGTAGCAGTATTTCCTCTTATCTTATCTTATTTTCATTTTCTGATAATTGATACACATATTGATTGGAGAATTATTCTTGACAGGTTGTCCGGTTTATATATGCTCATTTTGGTAGTATTGATGTTCACCCCTTCACATTTGATGAGTTTGCACAAGCTTTACATGATAAGGTGCAAAATTTTAATCATTTTTCTGTAGAATTTAGCATGATTTCTTGTAATACTTTCCCATAACCCTAACATAATTTGCAGGACTCTTTGTTATTGGGGGAAGTACATATTGGTCTTCTGAAGCTTCTGTTGTTAAATGCTGAAATGGGCAGTGGTGGTGTATTTGCTCCACGATCTTCTAAAGACTGCAGATTTCTTAGTTTCCTGAACTTTGTAAGTTTCGTAAAGTGTCTATTTAGTCTTCTTTAAATGCTGAAATGGGCAGTGGTGGTGCATTTGCTCCACGATCTTCTCCTGCAGATTTCTTTGTTCCCTGAACTTTGGAAGTTTCGTAAATTGTATATTTAGTCTTCAGTCCAATAAATGAGTAACCATTTCCCTGAAGGGTCTAATAGATTATGTCTTCAGAGTTTTGGAGGAATTTAACATTATCCAGTAGTGTAAAGTTTTATTTTGATGACTAGAAATGGTGTGCAAGAAGCACAGCATAACACTTTTTCATGTCGTATCGGTTTTACCCTCCTAGGACCTGGTGAAACTGTACTAGATTCAATTGAATCAAGTATGCTTTTTTTTATGTAGTTGTGCTTTTATGCAACATTTTGAAGCCAAACTTCTGAGGTATTTGTCATCTGAAAGAATGCCAGCTTAGTGATTGATTTTTTGGACTTACCTTCTTACTTTATAATTACTTTCCTTGGTAGATGCTAGGTTACTCGATTATTGATTTTGAGATCACCCGAGTTGGTTATTTGTTCAGATAAAAAATAACATGATAGTTGCAAAAGCTTCTGTGATGGGCCTGCAAAGCTTGTAGCTGGCGAAAAAATAGAGAACCTCTTACTTTTCAAAGAAGATATTGAATTAGTAGAGTAGTTAAAAAACACTATGTAATTGAAATTGCAAACTCTTCAAATATGTGTTGTCCTTGCACGATGCCTTTTCTTTTTTCCTTTCTGAAGATGGTTCCTTCCAGGTTAGGGAGCAAGAATTCGATGTTAATTTCTGGATCAGGTCACTGAATTCTCTTACTTGGGTTGAAATACTACGTCAAGTCCTTGTTGCTTCCGGCTTTGGGTCAAAACAGCATATGCTGAATCGGGATTTCTTTAACAAGGTATTATGGGTACCTCAACATTCTAAATTATTTTGTCAATTTATGTTGTAACTGTGGATTTTTGTCTGCCACTCCACTATTAATTGTTATGGGAGTGGGACCAGCTAGGCCTTTGGGCCATATGGGCCTAGCTGGTCCCACTCCCAAGGCCATATGGGCCTAGCTGGTCCCACTCCCATAACACTAATTCAAGTATGTTTTGAAGTAACTCTTTGGTACCTTTTTCTAGGAGAAAAATCAAATGGTTAAATATGGTCTGCGTCCCCGCACACTAAAAGGTGAATTGTTTGCCTTATTGTCTAAGGCAGGAAGTGGTGGATTAAAGGTTTCAATACTAGCTAAATCATCTGAGGTACTTATCTTGTTAATTTTGGAAATAAATCATTTTTGTATTGATGATAACTGTATATTTAACAGAGTTTGTCTACAACATTTCCCTGATTTTTCTATTTTCAGATTGTTGATCTTAATGTCTCGGGCACAATAGAACTAGAGCAGCTGATATGTTTAACTCTCTCTAGTGACATCACATTATTTGAGAAGATTGCACCTTCTGCGTATCGTCTCCGTGTTGATCCCCAAATTAAAGGGAAGGAAGATACTAGATCAGATAGTGAGGATTCTGGAAGTGTTGATGATGAGGATTCTAGCAGTAGTGATGATGAATCTCATGGTTCACAAGAAATTATCTTGCCCGAGCATGATACTGGAATTGCTCGAAGGAAGAAGCAGAAAAATGCACTTGAAAGTCCAAATAAATGTAGTGAAATTGATGAAAGTTATCCAGGTGAACGTTGGCTCCTGGGATTGATGGAAGGCGAGTATTCGGATCTAAGCATTGATGAGAAGTTGGATTGTTTAGTTGCCTTAATAGATATTGTTTCTGGTGCTGGTTCTGTTCCAAGACTTGAGGTAATATTCATTAACTGTTCCGGTACTTCTCGGTTGCAGCATGTCATCTTTATTCTTGAGAACGTTGCTTTAACTTAAGCTTTTTCTTGTGGACCAATGTTATAACCTCTTACCACTAAGGTTCGGATTAAATACTAAGTGATTAATTCTAGGCTAATACAGTTTGCAGATACTATATGTATCTTAGTATATTATTTTTGCATATCACAGACGCAAGTGTCTTTCCAGAATTCCTGTGATTGAGATTGCTCTATAATTGTCTATTTATCTGTTTTGAATCAACTCTAGCGTTTATTTTTGTTTTATGTGCAAGTTCACCACTGCTTTCTGAAAACATCTTCTTTCTTGATTGTATTCCTATTGGATAATCACATAAGCTTATACTTATTTTTCACTTCTATAGGAACCACAAAGAGTCTTGAGTAATATGCCAAGAGCGCAGCCACACCAATCAGGTGGGAAAATAAAGAAATCAACAAAAAATCTTTATCAATCTACTAGTGATGAGTCCTTAAATGGACCAGGAAACTCGTACAACTTGGATTGTTCTCAGCAAGGCCGATCAGCAATCCGAAGAAATCAGGATTACAACATTGAATCTGGAAGGAATGATCTGTCTGGAGTTGCACATGAACCACAGGTGGTTCTCTTAGGATCAGACCGCAGATATAATAGTTATTGGCTCTTCCTTGGCCCTTGTAGGGCAGATGATCCGGGGCACCGTAGGGTCTACTTTGAGTCTTCGGAGGATGGTCACTGGGAGGTGGTTGATTCACCACAGGTTGCCTGCCTTCCAACTTTTGCTGAGCTTGTACCTCTTACCATTTTTTTTTATTTTGTAGATAAATTGACCTTGCCATTTATTTTGCTGAATGCAGGAATTACTTTCATTGCTCTCTGTCCTAGATAGCAGGGGAACTAGGGAAGCCCATCTCCTTGCATCGATGGAAAAGAGACAAGCCTGCCTTTTTGAAGCCATGAAAAAACATGTGGAAGGAGGGACATTCGGGCTTCCAGCCTCATCTGATTCATTTCGCTCCGAGACAAGTACCGGAGATGGAGCTTCACCCAAGACAAGTAGTGTATCTGGAGCTTCACCTGTATCAGATGTTGAGACTGCTTCAGTCCCTACAAACCTTGAAGATAGTAACTTGGATTCATCATCTGCAATAGTAATTGAAAGTGGAAGGAGAGGTGATGAGCGAATATTGATGTGGGATAGGTTGCAAGCGTTTGATAAGTGGATCTGGACTTCTTTCTATTCTGTCCTTACTGCTGTTAAATGTGGCAAGAAGTCATTTAAGGAGTCGCTAGTTCGTTGTGAAAGTTGTCATGATCTATATTGGAGAGATGAGAAACATTGCCGAATATGCCATTCAACTTTTGAGGTTGGTTTTGATCTCGAAGAAAGATATGCAGTACATGTGGCAACATGCAGGGAGCCTGACGATGCACATGAGGTGCCAAATCATAAAGTTCTGCCTTCGCAGCTACAGGCACTAAAAGCAGCCATTCATGCTATTGAGGTGAGTACTTCAAAACATGCAACTCCTGTGCAGTTTGATCATCTGGATCGACTTGATCAGACATGCACATGCTGTGCCTATAGAAGTGAAAAGTGTCTTGAGAAACACATGACATGTTTAATTCTGCCCCATGTAGGCATCGATGCCTGAGGTAGCTTTTACTGGTTGTTGGATGAAGTCTGCTCACAAGCTGTGGGTTAAGCGGCTGCGACGAACATCATCTTTGCCAGAGCTTTTGCAGGTCAGTGAAATATTTTCACATCTTCTATGTTAATATCTTAACCTTGTTTGCATTGTTAAACAATTGTACTTGCTTTCTACTGCCTTTTCTTTACAATATGGATGTCCACTGCAGGTTCTTGTCGATTTTGTTGGGGCAATGGATGAGGATTGGTTGTACAAAAGTTCATCATCTGTAAGTTTTAGCTCGTATCTGGATGACATCGTCGTCTACTTTCAGACAATGCCACAAACAACATCAGCAGTTGCACTTTGGGTTGTCAAATTGGATGCCCTCATCACGCCTTACTTGGATAAAGCTGATGCCTGCAGAGCATTGGCCATCAAAGAACCAGCACGGACAAGTATGTTTCTTTCTCGATAGCATAGCTAATCCTCTCGAAGTCTGTCTACACCGTATTCTCAGTCTTATTCCCTGAAGTTAATGTATTTTGTATTTTCTTGCTATCTTGTCTTTGGAAAATAACAATTTAGATCCCGCTTTTACATTTTTCTTTCTTAGTGCTTTATCAATCACAATTAGATCTTCGTATCTTCACAACTGATATTCATGCTGTTTGAAAAATATATGAAGCCTACTCCTCTTCCCGGAGTAGGCTTAATTATATCTGCTTGAAAAATATGGGACTCTACTCCTCTTCCTGGAGTAGGCTTAATTATATATGTTTTTGTGTGATATTATTAGTACTAATGTTTATGAACGAGTAATTTGATTATTGGAACTTTAAATTTTGAGTTTTTGATAGGTTGTGCCTTTTCATTTGCTCTGTTATTTCACCAACTTATGTTTCCTTTGCTCTCTTATTTCATCAATTTACATTTTGTCAGTTTATGATACAGGATTACAGGCTTGTCCAAGGTAGCTAGGAAGATGGTCTCTTTTGCATGATGCTACAGCAAGCACCCAGCTGACTTCTTTTTCTGGTATCATTTGCAAGTTTTTGCTTGATGTTCAAGCTTTTCCTCTAGGCAAGACAGAATGTGACATTCCCTTTGAGCTTGAGAACTAGGTCTTGCACCTGTGCTGTACCTCCCAGCAGAGCATTGTGCATCTATGTACAAGAGTAGGCAGTAGGAAAGTTTTTGTCAATAATCATCATTGCTTCGATATGTGAAAGTTTTTGGCTTTCCTTGTAGCGATGGGCGGCGAAATGCACAATTGAGACATAGGCCATTTCTGAAACAGTTATATATGTAGGTGGTTGTTGGCTACTAGCTGTGCCCCCTTCTTTTTTAATGAAATAAGGGGGGTTATACAATTTTCCACGTAGTTCAGTACGCTGTGTAGCTTGTTTGCTTCCAGCGATTTGCTTAACAAGGCAGGTAGGTTGGTTCCCACTGGTTTACTAGTGGTGTACAGTAGTGCTTTTGTGGCCACCTTTTTTTTTACCTGTAAACCTACGTCCCCATATATACTGTTTCAACAGCAGTGTTTACGTTCTTTCTAATTTTGAATTTACGAGGTTTTACTGTTGTATTCACTGTTTAGTACCCCGGAACCAGGCTTTTGGAGTTTGACTTGTAAGATCAGGATATCCATTTGCTTTTTTTTTTTGTCAAATTGACCAATGTTGCATAACACAGACTAAGGCCTGTTTAGATGCAAATTTTGGAGGGTGAATTTGGGAGGTAGATGTCTCTTCGTAATCATTGCGTCATTGTAGCATTTTTGTTTGTATGTGCGAAAAATTCTCCAAAAATTGATTAATTAGGCTTAAAATGTTCGTCTCGCAGAGTACAACAAAATGCAGTTAGTTTTTGATTTCATCTACATTTAGTACTTCATGCATGTTATGACATTTTGATGTGATGGAGAATCTTCTTTTTGCATAGTGTATTTGGGAGTTGCTTTTTGATTAATCAATTTTTGGAGAATTTTTCGCACATACAAACAAAAATGCTACAATGACGCAATGATTACGAAGAGACATCTACCTCCCAAATTCACCCTCCATAAATTGAAACTAACTACAGCCTTAGTCTGTGTTATGCAACATTGGTCAATTTGACCCAAAAAAAAAACAAATGGGATCCTGATCTTTTAAGTCAAACTCCAAAAGCCTGGTCCGGGGTACTAAACAGTGAATACAACAGTAAAACCTCGTAAATTCAAAATTAGAAAGAACGTAAACACTGCTGTTGAAACAGTATATATGGGGACGTAGGTTTACAGGTAAAAAAAAAGGTGGCCACAAAAGCACTACTGTACACCACTAGTAAACCAGTGGGAACCAACCTACCTGCCTTGTTAAGCAAATCGCTGGAAGCAAACAAGCTACACAGCGTACTGAACTACGTGGAAAATTGTATAACCCCCCTTATTTCATTAAAAAAGAAGGGGGCACAGCTAGTAGCCAACAACCACCTACAGTCCTATCATGACCTAACTAGGCTTAAAAGATTCGTCTCGTCGTGTACATCAAAAAAACATGTAACTAGTTTTTGATTTCATCTATATTTAGTACTCCATGCATGTTATGACATTTTGATGGGACGGAGAATCTTCTTTTTGCATAGTGTATTTGGGAGTTGCTTTTTGGAAACTCTTGGGAACTAAACAAGGCCTAAGTTAGGTTAGGTGAGTTTGAGTATGTTAAGACTGTTAGTAACGTGGCAAGAGTACGGAGGGGATTGTTGCAGAATAGAGCACTGCTGGTACTACAAAGGTACACCTGTATTTGTAAGGTGTGTATGGCTGCACAAATGAGTTTTTACACCGGCGCATGAGCATGTCTGGGGTTTTCGGAAAGTTGTATTTGGTAGGTTGTAGACTTGTAGCAAAGGATGCCGAACAATTCTGATTGGTGGGCCTAAAATAAAACTGTAATGGTTGGTGCAATATGCTCAGAAGGCGATCGTTTTCTTGTATTTGGTGGATATGGTGACTTCGCCCTGTAAATCCTAGTTGGAGGTTTTATCTTGATATTTACAAGATACATAAGCATGAAACAATGCAATGGTTTTTGAAGCTATCCCTCCAGTCGGGCACTATATAGCATTTAATTCCATCGCTCACACACGCACGCAAACCCTACCCCTATGAATGCCTTCAAAAGACTGACCACCCGGCAGATCTGGAGATTTCTGAAGTCACCATTGGCACCTCGTTGTTGATGAGAACGCCGTTTACCAATTAACGCATAGCGCTGGTAAATCCTAGAAAAAATGCGAGCATCAAGATTTGAACCCTGGTGGGTAACGTTTCACCGGACCGTCCTATCAATTCACGGTCAGAGGGGCATTCGTTCGTCACAAAACCGACATAATTAGAGCTCATGAGTCATGACCAAAATGGTTTGGTCACAAAATATTAATATAATTTGAATAAACATTAGCCGTTTCCTTCACCCGTCACCATCCCCTACTCGGCAACTCCCGAACATTCATGACTCCATAGTGCGAAACCAATTCTTCATACCACTTCTACTCTTCAACAAACGGTCACACACCATGTGCGAAAGAAAAGGGGGGCAGGGCACGGCCTTACATAAAGCTGCCATCTCTGTTTCAACTTTCATGAAGCAGCTTGTTTTGTAATGAAATTCAGATATACTGGCTAAGAAGGAAAAAAAAGGACAAGAGGAACAAAACCTTCCGGAGCTTCATGTTCGTCTTTCGTAACCATTTTTGCCATCTCAGAAGTTCAAATGGGCTCATAAAAGTTATTTTGAAGCAGTTTATTGTGAATTTGCATACTTATCTAACATGTGGTATTCGAATTTTAACAAAGAATGGTACGATGTTCCAATCCATAAATTTCTTGTGCAAAATGTCTTACGCAGCACCACAAGCCAAGGAATTGGTACTCAATAAAGGATGTAAAACGTCTAAAGAAACTATTTTGTTCAGTACCTTGCGAACAGGATGGGCACAATTTTAACTAAACTACCATACATAATTCAGTCCTCTATAGCAACATACACTCCTCCCGAGGCGAACAAGAAAAGAATGTAAAGAAAAAATGATCTGCAAGATCAGTTTGTCGCACCAATATAAACTTCCCCAGACCCCAGCAAGTAAAAGATTAACAGAGCAAAATGGGGGAAAGGAGGAACACAATGGGATTCCACTGAAACAAAGAATAACTTACATGTGGATGTATAATACTATGTATCACATGGTTTTCACTGCTCAGCATCAGCAGGACTGGAGCACAAGCGGTCCAACCCAAGTGCTGAACATGTCGCTCAAGGCCACCTGCACCTCATTCGAGCCATGCTCGCAGCTTATGAGGCCAGCAAGGAGGGGGAAGAACTGGCCAAGGTTCTTCTCGAAAGATGAGTCACCTAGGCCACTGATAGCTTGCAGGGTTGCAACAACTAGGGGTGCTCGAGCCGCGAGCTCTCTCCTCTTCGATGAACCGACGGGGATAAGCCAGTGGCCAAGCGGCTGCGTGCCACTGGAGAGCTGGGCAGGTCTTGCTGTAGTCAAGTATACCTCAAGGACCTCCTTGCACAAGCCAATAAGGTGATCCTCCACCACCTCTGTGCTTCCATGGTTAGGGGCGCTGTCCAGGAATATGTTCTGGAGGATAGTAAGGCACAGCTGGTACGACTCATTCTCAAGACGCAACAATGGTGGGTCCTGCATTTGAGTCATGGAGCCCAATTCTTGCAACTTGGACCGCAGGTCGTTATCACTGTTTATTTTGTGGGCATGGGTAGCAACAGTGTGCAGGGCCTCGAAGAGGATTACTGTATTCTGTGCTGACAACTGTGCTCTGTACATGTTATATACCTCCATCACAGCCTACACAAGGGAAATACATAAGAAATGACTGAGAAAAGCTCTACAGAGGCAGGGAATATTCTAGAGAAATTTTACCTATTACATTCAGTTTATCTCATAATATAATGCAATTAAGAAATCATCAATGTCATCAGGAAACCAAAAAAATCTACCACATGATAGAAGATGATGCAGGAAATCTTAAAAATCATTGAGAAGTTAACGAGGCTGCCTTACATTTTTTTTATTTTCCACACTCAATCTCGATTACCCCTTAACAGGGTTGATACCAGTTTTAAATAATCAGAAGTCTGAAAAAACAATTTGCTTCCAGATATAAGAGCAAATAAAAAAAATAGCACATACCTGGATCAATAGGAGTTGCACAGCAGCTCGACACTTGGCATCACCAATTGCAAAATATAGGTTCCTAGATCTAGAGGATTCTTCGTCGCCATTCTCTAATGATTGAGATTCATCTTCTCTCTGTTCAGAAGGGCCTCCATTTTCTGTTGGTACACTTTCCAGGTAAGCTCCAGACGAAATATAAGTGAAATTTGGAAGCGTCTCAGTGGCAGCTTCTTTCAAGGATAATACAACCTCTAGCCATTTTTCATCCACAAACATAGATCCAGCACTGCTCATCAAACGGACAAATGCAGCAATACCTATGCCAGCAAGACTCTGATGAGGACGCTTTATGAAACTAGTCAAGAGCGAGAGAACCTTCTTTAGAAGCGGGTTAACCATGTCATAGAACCTAACAAAAAGATCTACAACTAGCTGAAGTGCCAAAGTGCATGTCTCGTACAGCCAAGCATCCTGATCAAGTTCTGCAGGATCATTTTCCAAATTTTGTCCTTGTGCAGAACTACCAGATGGATCAATAGCATGACGTACATAATCAAATATTGGGAAAAGCACTGAATCGAACACCTTCTCCCATAAAGGCAGAGAGAAAAGATGGCCATGATTTCTTAATGTGTCAAATAACACCTGCAAAGCACTTTTTCTGATTTCTGGTCTTAAGTCAAAGGTAAGTTCAGACAATCCTGCAATGTTAAAAAAAAATATTACCTCAAGCTGTAAATATAACAATGCCAACTGAAAGCAGTAGAACAATCGCCAGAATAAAAAAGTAGAAATGCAATTACCTGCTAGTAAAGGAAACCAGAAGTGTATATGGTCATCCTTATCGGCAAGAACTGCACCTTCCTGCTTTCCATCACTGGCCAAATGCGGTGAGGGTGGGTTACTGTTTGAAGTGGGATTGTCCTTCAACCGTGAGGATCCAATATCACCTTCGGCCAACTTTGCCGCACAGAATCGAAGAAAGCCAATTGCATTAAGGCTTATATCCTTGTTAAATCTACTGTTAGTAAATGCGATGAGACAGTTCACACAATCATTGAAAGTCGTTGACTCAGTCTCGGTGATGTAGGGAAAGTACTCCCGCAAAATTTTTTCTATAATTTCAAAGGCCAATAGTACAATGTTTTTGTGATCATCATATGAAGCTGTCGCAAAAACCTGCAACATGTACACCAGCAATCAGTATTCAACAATGGGAATGAGAATGTTCCAGATAGTCTTCTGATAAAAGGTATGGTATATGAGTATAAGTAGAGGTGCCATACCATAAACATGCTCTTCCACCCTGACTTCACATGATTAACACGGGCTAATACCATTTGAGAGACACACCTAATGATAAGTTCTCTGATCTCAACAGCTCGGCTCTTCCTCATTACAACAACAAAAGGCTTCATAAATTCATTTTGGAAATTGTAGTTAGCTAGCTCTTCCCGCTCCAAGAACTTCATAGACAACTGACGCAAGGAGTCCATAGCAAATATTGCAATTGAAAGATTTTCTGAGCAGCCAATAGTGACAAAAAAATCAGACAAGACATGCCATATGCTTGACCAGACAAGCCTGATGCGGTTCATATTGTAATGCCTACAATGAGGGGAAAGTAATCAAACAGTGCCTATAAGACAGAGCATAAGTGTAAAGAAACCTATTGCAATGTAATAATGGTATGAAGCCTTAGATTCCTTACGCTATCTCCACTATCTTTGTCAGACTAAAAACTCGTGGATCAGATGCGGACCGTAATTCCTCCATCGAAACCTTACAGAGAGCCTTCACGAAATCAATTATACCCTCACTGTTGAGCTTTTGACTTCTTACAAATACACGGTTCATTTCAGCCATTCCAACTTGCTCCAAGAGGTTTGTCACCTCATTATTCATTTGATCGACACCAGAAGCTTTACCACCCACACCAGCACTGTCATAGGAGCCCCTTTTAGAAGCTGATGAAGCGGCATTGGGGGCCTTCTTTTTCAGAACAGGAAGAATTGATGACTTGGCCTGTTTTGATTTATCAAGATCTGGTTGCTGCAGTGCAAAGAATGTGGCATCTGGAGGCGCTCCTTCTCCAACAAGATGTAGATTTTCAAAACGAGAAACACAAGTCAATATATGCTCCCATGCTTCTTGCAAGTAATTTCCATCTTCATCTGCAATTAACAGAATTGCCTGTGAGGCAATCCAGTACCACAACAAAAGACATGAGAATGAGAAAGGATTTTATCATGATTCATAAACTAACATATGGCAGACTGCAATGCACCATGACATATGGCATATAAATCTCAAAAATGTACGATAGAATACACAAGCACTCCATCATAGAGGTCAAGAATCACAACATGACAACAGCAGTGCTACAAATGTTCAGGTCATCCCATTATCAAACCAAGCAGCCCTGACTCGGAACAAGCTCTGGCTGCATCCCAACGTCACTGCATTGTACTATCAAAAAGGACCTTTCTGAAATTTAGCATGAACCCGTCACACACCAAAGTATAAATCAGTTAACTTTAATACATTATGTAGTCATCAAAACAAAACAAGCCTCTAACTTCTAAGCATCATGGTTTCAATAGATATCTTTTATCATCTTTTCAGAAAATACTAAGAGGGATAATGCTCCAACCAGTAGAATAGCAGATGGCTTAACATTTACATCTCAATATACACAACAAACCTTAATGGCTTCGACATTTTTCTGCCTTATATCCGCAGCAGAGTGAAGTGATGTAAACTTGGCAAGTGAAGTGATAAATGCATCCCTTTGAGTCTTCATCGACATTGCTGCAGTAACATGGATTGCAGAGCGAAACCCTTCAAGGCACTGGGATATGACAATCTCATCATCACTCTGGTCAAGTGGAACACTGAAGGCAGCAAGCATAGGAGCCCAGCAAACCTCAACCATGAACTTCAAAACAACTACGTCTGTGGCAGGATAAAATACTGACCTGATTGTTCAAAAAAAAATCCTAGATAAGCCATTTATATGATTAAATAAACCACAAAAGGCAATACAGAAGCATAAACACATGGGTAGCAAAGTAGAAAAATATTCAAACGAAACAAGCATCTTAATGTAATTTAGCTGATATGACTATCCATCTAAATGTCTCATAACTTACTCAGACATGCGGGCTTTTTCTTTAAATTGCTCCTGCATATGCTTAATGAGGTCATCACTAGTCTCCATAGATGAACCTCGCTTGCGTACAACAATGTTAAGAATGTTATCCAACCCAAGAATTTTATTAGAACTTGTTGACTGTTGCTGGTGGGGAACAAATTCATCTTCTTTCATCTTAATCTCCTTTTTCCAAATCCTTCCATACAAGGACCTCATAAATTCTTCAGGCAGGTCTTTCCCATCATCAATACCACGATTGTTTCTAATGAAATCTTCTGGTGACATCTGCATCAATTTACACGTTACAGAATTGCAAAACGTAGAACTCCATGAAAGAACCTTAAACACAAGAAAGTACCTTATTTTTGACCATTGGGTTATGTGCATCAGTGTTAAGCATTATGACCGAATAAGCAAGGACGTAGGCTGTATCCGCACTGGAAAAGGCCTTAGGGTTACATTTGCAGTAACGCTCTGCAAACTTCTCCATAATCCGATCGATCTTTTGAGCTTCTCCAGGCAATCTGAAGCCTTGAAGGAAAGCTCTAATTGCTTCATCAAACTCCATTCCTTGAAACTCAAATGAGTCCACATACGCATGCATCACTTTGAGCGACAAATCTTCCCTTTCCCCTAAATAATCACCGATCATAGTCTTGTTCAAGCCAGAAGCACTTTTTAGGAAAGCAGCTATTTCCTCTGGTGACTCCCCCACCTTGCTCGCGTTTACTAGGAACTCAATTCCCTTCTTTGGCTTCCGATTAAACAAAGAGATACCCTCCTGTTATTCACATGTAATCAATCAAAGCAAATAAGAACAAGAAAGGCATATATAATGAAGAACTGGAGATGCAGCAAGTTGTAGAGCAAAGAACAGTAACAAGCACATTCCCACCAAGCAGTACAAGCAAAAATAACTTAAGGTACAGTATCATCCACCTGAAGCTCCATCTTGTAAGCTCGGCGCTGCTCCAAAGATGCAGCCTCTGAAATTCCATTTGATAGTTCAGAATGTGAATCAGATGCTTCACTAGACTCATCTCCATTGTTATCTGTCTGGGGAAGCTCACTGCCCCCATCATTGTCCATTTTCTCTGATTCTACATTAGGAGAAGCAGGATCCGGAATGCGTAGCTGCTTATTCATCCAATCCCCCATGGATCTGAGAATAGCAACTAAGCATTTCATTGCTTCACTTTTCATTGTGGTATCCTGAGGCGGTACCAACGTGGTAGGGACACCAGCAGGAGGCCCTTGAGCCGTCTTTAGTAGACCATTCACCATCCTATTGGCCAATCAAGAAAATGTCACAACAAGAGTAGTAAATACAACTAATGCTAAACTAGAATATTAAGAAAACTTAACGATCCAATACCTCTCAAATATGTTTGATGAATGGACATCACAATCGTAATTGAGGAAAATGTCAACTAAGATTTGAGAATCACCGCAGAGTTTCTCCAAAAAACGAAGAACAATCATCTTTGCCTGATAATTTGGCTGTGCAATATTCTCCAAAACTCTCAAAATGATCATGGGAAAGAATACTCCAATCTCTGCCTTCAATCCTGGCCTGAATCTTGACACTAGGCTAATAAAAATAGAACAAGATAGCTGAAAAACAATCATATGTGATGAGGCACAGTTCTTCAAAAGTGATAGGCATAGATACTGCTTGATAGCACCAAGAAACCTGGACGTGTTGAGAGAAAAAAATGTTAATAAACAGTGATCTTTCAAGAAACATAAAAAGCAATCAAGAAAATGGCTACACCTCTAGTGTTGCTTTGATCGAGTGGAAAGATAACTATGGCACTACAAATATCAATTACCAAGTATATCAAGTACTCGGAACAAAACTAGAAGAGATGCTGGTGTACATAGAATACTGAATAGTACTTAAAAATTATTGGTAGGCTGGCTATCCATATGACCCTTCCCATCACTTTAATATACAAAACCATGATTCGTGGCTACATAATTAAAGATACCAACATACCAAAAGCAACTGAAATAAATGACACGGTACCATAGTTTGCATCATATTTTGCAACTCAAGGAGGTTATTATGATTGCAAAAAATGGATGTCAACTTTGCTGTTGTAGTTATTACAAATTTACAAGTCGCATGCATCACAATTTTACCATTTCTGTTCTGATGAAAACTGCGCACTGTAAGCTAAAGCATGTTCCCTATTGGCAATTCCAACATCATTCTTCTAGCTACTGATCATTTTCCCCCTGAAGTAATTTCAAATCAACTGCCTGTGCCAATTCTTTTATTACAATAAAGCCAGATGGAGCATGATTGCAATAAACTAAGAAGACAATAGAAGTGCATGAAGATCAAAAGGCATAGCGAATTTGGAACTGAGACTGGATTTCAGTATATTCTCATAAACAGTCATGACCAAAGTAATAAAAAAAAAACTTCTAACCAGCAACACAAGACATTTTGTAGCCACAGAACCATTATGATTATGGGAGTAATTATGTAGGTATATTTTATGTAATAAAATTAATAGCTCCATTCAAAATTCCATCTGCACTAGACAAACCGATTGTATAGGTAACGCTTATGGAAACAGAGCGGACACCATATAGGCCTACAGTACATGATGGCAAGTGCATAATCTAAATACAGTAATCCACAATGTAATCCGTGTTTCAGTGCTGAGATTAAGTACATTTCAACATAAATTCATGGTGCCACACACTTGGAACTCTTGGAACCATCAACCATTGCTTAGCCCCATTTCAACTGACAATCACAAATGTTATGACATATAGTTGAAACCTGAAATCTACAATCGATCTGATGCTCAAATTCTTCCTCGTGCATCCTTCTTGACTAGAGCATGTACTGCTTTTCAAAACAATGGCCAAGAATTGGTGATATCGAATATAACTCAATGGTTCATTTCCAGGTCATCAGGAAAAATTCAATAGATTTCTTTTTCAACAACCAAGCAATAAGCAATGTACCTATCAGTCTAATCCAGCCAAAATGCAATTAGGGATTTCGATATTTTTAGTAAAAGTTTATTCACATAGACATAGAAACAATCTACATATCAATCCAACAATATCACCACATTCAATTCAATGCCTAAATCTTTTAAGGGTTATTGATTAAAAATGTCAATTCCTCACCTTGCCACCATTATGCCACTTTCTCAATTTTCATGCAATAAAGTGGTGCAGAAATTATCATTCGAAACTGTTAACGAATTTTGAACAAATTCTGAAGATCTATAGCACTATAAACATGTCAAACAGGTTTCAGTAAGGGCATATGTACCTCTCGCTGGTCCGGAACACGGCACCGGCATTTTCAAGCAAGATCTTGAGAAGTTCAAGAGCAAGGATCTTGCCCCGCATCACTATGGGATCTGCTGGTGCATCTTTGGGTGGTGTCTTCATTGAAAGCTTACACAATGCCCGGAAAACTAAGAAAGCATCCCTCCGCAGCTTATTTCCAATCCTCACATCGGCATCATCGTCCAAGGTGCCCACCACTGCCCCCTCAACACCAAGTTCATCTTTACGACCTTCAATAGCTGTTTTATACATGCTGATCTCCCAGTACTTGGCATCAAGCATGTCTTTATCTGTCGAATCAAGCAGATCTGCTGGGTTCGCCCCTTCCTCTGCTGCTGCTGTTGTCTCAAACGCACCATCATGGGCCACGGTTGCCCCTGTCCCTGCTGATGAAGTTGTCCGTGCCAGAGGTGTGAGTGCGCCATCAAAGTCCCCGATGATCTTCGAAATGAATCCCTGTACAACGTTGGGGTCGGCAGTTGGCGAGGAGCCAGAACCAGCGTCAGGGAGCTCAATCATGTCAGCCACGACTATGGGCTGCACGGGCACTGTCGACGAGTCAGCCTCCATGCGGCGGAACACGATCACCAGCATCTGCACCAGAGACGCCTTGGCAGTGGCCTGGTTGACGGCACTGCGGCTCCCGAGGTACATATCATAGCACGCCCGCACNNTTGGCTGTGTGCGAGAGCTTGGAATGCGCCTTGTTACGCCACGAGGCGTTTTTGATGAGCTTCTCGAGGAAGGGCGTGAAGACCTCGACGAGGCGCGGGTCGGCCTCCGGCGGGGTCGGCGGCGGCGCCGCGGCCGCGGAGGCCATTATTCCTCGGCGGGATCCGGTGGCCGCGGCCGCGCCGCGCCGGGTGGATCTGGATCTGGGCGGGGCGGGGCGTGGCGGGGGTTTGAGGTGGTTTGGATCGGGCAGTGGGGCGTCGGGGAGAAAGCCACCAGGGAGAGAGGTGCTGGTCGTGCGCGTCGTAGATTTGCGACGGGAGCTTCCAAGTGACGGATCTGTCAGCAGTGTATGACAGGTGGGGAAAAGCTTGAGTGGGGCCAACGTGTCGGTGAGTTAATAGTTGGGCTGCCGCTTGCAACTTTGCTGCATCCTGCGCGCAGTCGATCGATCGACGGGCGAAGACGATGCAAGTGTGACTGGAAGAAGGGCAGGTGATGAGCGCGACGGACCCAGATAACAGAGGCACGGAGTTAAATGGGCCGGATATTAGGCCACAAACGAGGCTTGTACAAAACGGGTCACATTTGCTATGAAGAGTCTTTTTTTTCTTTTCTTTTATAATATCATCACTGCTAGGAGTCTTGAGATTATGATAGGGTGTTGGAACTTGCACATTGCAATGTTTACCTTTCTGATTGCGAAGAAATTATTCTACGTTCCTTCTAAATAGGACTGGCAGAGGCTCCCTTCTGCACGCTTTGTGGGCCGATGAGATGGTCATGGGAGGCAGGAGTAGGACTGCCAGAGGCTGTGTGGGCCGTGCACTGAGCTCATTGGTTCGGCCGCGGAGGCGGAAGAGGAAAAGTGATACGGGATGGGCCGATGGGGGCAACAAAAAAAAAACGAAGTCAAGTGGGGATGGAATGGAACTCGTCTGGAGGTTGAAGATGTCGTGCATGTGAGCTGTTGGATGTGCATCTGACGGTGTGTATGCGGAGTCACTTGGGAAGTAACATCATTTTTTTTAAAAAAAATCAGACTATTATTTAGAATATCATGCATGCAACAACGAATTACAGCAGAGCACATATGTTTGTCACAAGTTGTGCATGAAGAGTGTCTCGAGGGGTTCTTAGGGTTTTAGTACTTGCTGAGTTATTAGTGTGCCAGGTTAGGTTTTTTATTGAATGAACACAAATATTGGCTCGATCTTGCAAGATCTTTTTAGAGACCACAATAATTAGCAGAAAAATATGGTGGGATGGCTTGCCACAGTAAGGTGTTATTGGGTATCAATAAAAGAAAATGTATTGCACATTATAAGCGTACAGCTCATGCATGTATAACGAACGCATCGAGCAAATTAAGAATAAAATTATGAAGGCGTCGCTCATTGTAGAGTCCTACACGCTACTGTTAGTATGTACTGTAAACATCAAAGCGCACTTGATTTGTTTTTCTTTCGTAACAGCAAGTCTCACAGCAATAATCCAGACTAGTTAGAAGTACTAATCATTCATTTTGTTTCTAGGGACTTGGCTTGGGAATCACAAAAGGATGCAATACATCGATCGCACAACACTTTAATTGTTATTAGTAGGAGTAAGTGAGTAACCAGGTTATAATCAACATATAGCTAACTGAATTATAATGCATGAGACTTAAAACCGCACATGAAATCATACACAGTTTATTCCCTAGCGTTTTATGCAAATTCAAAAGCAAATAATCCGACCATCAAAATTGATTTGTCTATATGTTTTTTCTTTAACCTTGGAAGCAGGTAGAACGAATCAGAAAACGAAGCGTGACTGGAGTTTCAAGAGAGTTGCACACATCTTCCACTTTTCAACGACACAGTGGAAACCGGCCCCAGGAAACAGGGGCAGACGTAGGTCTACAAGCAACATCATCTGCAGTAGTAACATGCATGCATGTAAACTATTTTCCAGTCAAAGAAATGCATGCTTGACCCACTGACCAAAACCATATGCCTTTTCCATCCTATCAGCTCAAACCGAGGAGCCACATATATACAGTACCCTTCTAGAGGAATGGAGTTCATTTATACAAGTCCAAATCTGAAGTGACCCATTCATATACAGTAGTGTAGTGCTAGCTATTACTGCTGGTATATATATATATATATATATATAGCACTGCCAATCATCTGCCAAGTTTTAAATTAATTCTGAACTTGTATTTGTTGAGTACAGCTTACTATCGATAAGTTTGAGATAAACAGGGAAACAGTCTCAATTAGTTTTGTCGTAATAAAACCCAGGCTAACTGTTGAATGCTACTACTATACACATGCAAATGGATTATATATGATGCTGTATCACTGTTGATGCATTTAGACTAGGAAAGCATGAAACAAAGATTGTAGATTTTTTAGCAATTAGCAGTAAGTATATATATAGAACCATAGGACACTTGGCTTTCATAAAATCTTGCAATTAATGGAACGGTGACAAAGGTAATACTGTTCCTACTACATGTCAATTCTAGTACTAGTCTCGATCCCCAGCATTCTTGTTTGTCTTGGAGGAGCAAATCCAAACCGGAGCTTATATCAAGCAAGTGGGCGCCATTGCACCCCAGCTGGTTAACAACAAGATGGATACGCGAAAACCGGCCAATGCTGCTTACCTACTCCCTGCTCGCCATGGACCCGTCACCGACCCTATCTCCCTCGTTATTGCCGCGCGCAAACTCGATCGATCTCTCCATGCCACTGATCATCACCTTGTTCTCCGCAATGTTTGATTGCTCCCTCCCTCCATCGATCCAGCTCATCTTGAGTGCGGCGGCGGCGGCGGCGGCGGATGCTCGAGCTTCACGCCGCCGGACCGGTGGCGGTCCAGGAGCTCCCTCGCCAGCGCCTGCAGGTCTCCGCCGCCGCCGACCGAGCTCTCCGCCATGCCGGCGGTGGCGCCCCTGACCGGCGCGCCGTACGCCGTCGGTTGCCGAAGCTGGTGGTGCTGCTGCTGTTGATGGTGGTGGTGCTGCTGGTGCTGGACCGCCCACTGCGGCGCCGCCTGCTGCGGCGGCGGCGGATCGAAGAGCGCCGACAGGTCGACGGTGGTGGGGACGTTGGTCGACGACGGCAGGTCCGAGATGGAGAAGGGGCCCGGCATGGGCATCTGCGGCGGGGCCGGCAGCGGCGGCGGGGACGGCAGCTCCAGCGTGGCGAGGTGGGTTTGCAGGTAGGTCAGCTCGGCCTGGAGATTCACCACCTGGGGAATGTGTCACAGGACGTGACATTCATGCACCAACAGTAAATAGTTACGTGCAAACTTCAAACCACACAATCATGTACAGGCGCATATAATATTGAAAAGGACGAGTGCATCACGCACAAATGCAAGAATATGCAATGAAACTGAAAGGTGTCAAAAGATCGCAAGATTGGCAAAAAGAATGCAGGTTTTGGATCTTCTAGGAAGACTAGAGATTGGCGCTGGGGGGCTATTCTTTTCAGGGCCGAGGGGTCAGTCAGATCGAGAACCAAGCGGGTACTAGTGTACCACCAGTAGCGGCAGTGTACTTGTTGGTTTGTGCAGGGCCCAAGATACACATGCATACGCATGCGGTGTCTACGTGGCTTGACGGATGGGGGAGTCGGACGGCTGGGATGTGATGTGACGGATGAGACGTGCATATCATTCATCGCCGGGTGCAGGCAGGCCTCCCGGATTAGCGCTTGGCGTGCTTCTTTTTGCACTGCCGTTGCTTGGCTTGGCAGTGTTGATTTCCTCATGAAAGGGGACTTGCCTTCCTCGAGAAAGAAACACGCCTGGCCGCTCCAGAATCTTTATCCCTCTCGGAGCCGATTCAGAAAACACCCAGATCCAGACGCAAATACGAAGGAACGATGAAATCATGCAAGTACTGGCAGGCCTAGCTGGGCGCCGTATCTAGCATCCATCATGATCGATCATGCATGCAAGGTTTCGCAGAGCCCGTCATCGTCATGGATGGACCGATGTATGGATCGATCGAATAGTGAGTGAGTTGGTAATCTACCTGCTGCTGGAGCGCGAAGATGTGGGCGACGCAGCCGTAGACGGGGTCGCGGAGGCGCGCCTGGGCCTCGTAGCAGATGGTGACGACGGCGTCGAGGCGCTTGTGCGCCGGGATCTGGAGCAGAAGCTTGGAGACGTTGCTGGCGCCGAACACCTTGTGCACGGCCGCGAAGTGCGCCGCGCCCTGCTCCGAGTCGAAGTAGGGCGCGAAGATGCAACCGCTGACGCACTTGCGCCGGAGGAACTTGCACGCGCCGCAGGGCCCGCCGCCGCCGCCGCCGCTTCCTCCGGGTCCTCCGCTGCCGCCGCCGCCGCTGCCGCTCGGGCCGCCGCCGCCGCCAAGCGTGCTGGTGCCGCCTCCCGCGCTCATTGCCCTCAGGTGCCTGCCCTGGCCTCGAGGACCTTTTATCTAGTAGTATCTCCCTGCCTGCCTGCCCGCCTGCTCCACTGACCGGGGGTCGGGGGCTTACTAGTTATAGGGATAAAAACAATGGCGAGCTGAGGGCAGGGAAGGCAGAGAGAGAGAGGAGGAAGAATGGGGGGAGGGCTGGCAATATAGAACCGGGGGCGAGGGCATATGTGTAAATAAACACGGGAAAAGTCTATCTCTTCCCTTTTGGTGTTTGTCCTATTGGTGGAAGGTCATAGGGGGTCACAGCCCCATTTCCATTTTACTTCACTTTTATTCCCGTTTATTAATTCCCTGTTCCATATAAGCATATATTCTTCTCGAAGTAGCTCTACAGGGGGTTATATATGTGCCGGTTTGTTTTCGTGGTATTGATAATTGATTGATGAGACTTTAAAGCCACGGCATGGAAGAAGCCTAGCGGCAGCTGCTGCTGGTGCTGGTACCACCCCTCTCTTCCCCCTTTCCCTCCCTACACACTTCCCTTTCTGCATCTTTCGCTCTCTTAAGGGCTAGAAGATTGCGTGAAGCAAACATGTAATGCTTCCATCTCTCTCCTCCGCTCTCGCACACAGAACAGAACGAAGAAGCTAGCTAATTACTGTAATTGTTTTCTCTCTAGTCTAGAAGGAAAAAAAAACATTCACTGGCTCATGGGCTCGCTCGCAGTCGCAGCACACAGCGAGAGCTGAGCTCCTGCCGATCGAGGGGTCTCTCTCACACACATTCCGCTGCAACAGTGGCCCAGCAGCTCTAGTCCCCCCACGTGATCCGAACATGACATCCTTTCAGTCCACACGCCATATGTGTGCGCTTTTATTGCTTCCCGGGGCCAGCCGAGCTCGCTCGTCGCATGCTGGTGATTTCACTTGCCATGCGCCCTAGTCGGAGCAAGCAGTAGAGGCTACGGCCGGCCGCCCGGGGGCTTGACGTTTCGGTCAAAGACTTGGCCGCCGGCCGGCACGCACGCAGCCGGGGCACTGTGCACTCGTTCCGCCACACGTAGGGTGATTCTGATCGATCGCTCGGAGCCCTGCTGCTGCTGCATACGGAGGCTACCTGGTGGTGGCGACGTGTGTACGTCCGCCACGTTCACTGTTCTGTCACAGGATTTATTTACAGTGTGTTTATTTATTTATTTATTTATTTATTTGCATCTTCTTCTCGTCTATATTTTCCTTTTTATTTTTGTTTTATTTTTGGATGGGATTTATTTGCAGCTTGAATGAACACGGCAAATAATTACTGGCCCGTATGTGATACCGATGGGAGATTAGATTGGATCGGTTAACTTACAAGCGCCGCCACCTGCCTATTTGGCAATGATAATGTACAGGATACTTTTGCCGATATATACATCGGTACGCATTAGCCCTCCTAATGCCGTTTCGTACAAACAAAAAGAATGTGGCGGCCACGCGCTCCGCCGATCACCCGTTTCATCCTTTTTTTTCTCGTTGCAAAGCCAAGGATTCTGAAAATGCGAGTAGCTTTATTTAACCCAAGCGACGATCGACGACCACCGCCTTGCGTGGAACTTACCACGAGATCGATCAACCGACGCAAGCGAGCCGCGCGCGTCACGCGTGCTGCATCGATCACGCGCCCCGCCCGGAAGCTCAAGCGCGTCGACGACACTTCGGTTTATTTTGACCAAATTTAATTGAGAGGCCGGCGCGGAGTACACAACGGAGCCGCCGCGCCGCGCGTCCGATCCGCACCTGGCTGGCTTGATCCGCTTCTTCTTCGATGATCCAAGGCTGCTTGGAAAGCACGGCAGCTTTATTACGCGCCCCCAAAGACTTGGGATGAACTGTACTCAGGTGCCAGCTGAAACGGAAAACAACTGTTCGCCGCGTACGTTTTGCGATATGATCACTGCACTATGCTGCGTGGAGGAAGAAACCGCGTCGACCTCTCCCTCCTTACGTGACGTGCCTGATCAAGCTCCGATCGATCCATAGACGCGTAGTACGTAGCACTCCAGTTGTTTTGACTAATCGATCACACAAGTAAAGTAAAGCTAGTGAAGTTCGTTATCGATCGGTCTAGCCAGTGAAGTACCTAGGCCTCTCTAGTTGTGGAGTATGGCCCTGTTTAGATCCCAAATTTCACTCCCAAATTTACAATGCAAGAAGAAGATTCTCCATCACATCAAAATGTCATAACATGTATGGAGTACTAAATGTAGATGAAATCAAAAACTAATTACACAGTTTGTTGTGCTCTGCGAGACGACCATTTTGAGCCTAATTAATCAATTTTTGGACAATTTTTCACAAATACAAACGAAATGCTACAGTGATGCAATGATTACGAAGTGACATTATGCTCCCAAATTCACCCTTCCAATTCTAACATCTAAACAAGGCCTATATGTCAGTTAGTGTGTGTTTTGAAAAGTTGCGCGCGCGGTTACACTGAACCTTTTAGTCGTAGATCATGGGGAAACTGACGTGGCAGCCTCCAGGAAAACAGGGAGCGAGCGAGGATGCTCGGAAAGCTGCCTTTGTAACGTTGCTCTCGTTCGCTTGCAGGTGACCTCGACAATCCATGTGATGTCAGGTACCTAGAAGAACAGGTACCTGCCAAAACATGTGTGGAGACCAGAGTAAATTTTCACCAGCCAGAAAAAAAAAGAAAGACTGTCATGCAAACTGTCGAATAATTTACTACTTCTTACTAAGAAAGCACTCTTCAAGCATACCACTTTTGCAGATCGGCGGGGCTATTGCCTTGCTACGTATCCAACGGATTGCCCACAAGTCTCCCACCTCCATTTGCTTGCATGGAGGTAGCCAAGCCACCACACGGGAAGTGTAAGAGCTGACACGTCAACTTTGATTGCGTGACATGGCGAGCTTCCTAGGGTCCTAGGGAACATGGCCGTAGTGACTAATGAGGGCCAAGTCAAGTCAATAAAACTCCTAACTGTGAGGACGCACCCCAGTAATGTGAACACTGCTGCAAGTCTACCTCTACCATTATATGTTTCAAAATTAAAGCTGTATAGCTATACTTTCAATGTAAACAGCAGTAAAATCCATAGTTTTCCCGAGCAAAAGAAACACTTCCAACTTCCAAGGCTCTCTGTTCCATGATAATTTATATTCGTACGCAAGCACATCATTATTCCTCATTATTATGGATTGCTAATGGGTGTTTGATTTGATCAAGCACCTCATCATATTGGTAATATTAATAGCATAATCATATACTCATCATTATTTTGATGGGATTACATCATTATTTCTCATATTGTTAACTAACATTTGCTGACGTGAAAGTGGCATGCCAGTTTCAGTGGGGGGAGAGTAGTGCTCAATCTGATTCCTCAAACGTCATGTGAATTATTCCGTATTTTACGGAGTATAAAGTTACTTCCTCCGATCACAAATGCATGATCTCCGATATAATATTTT
This sequence comes from Echinochloa crus-galli, assembly GCA_900205405.1. Lineage (NCBI taxonomy): Eukaryota > Viridiplantae > Streptophyta > Magnoliopsida > Poales > Poaceae > Echinochloa > Echinochloa crus-galli. The sequence continues at coordinate 1,380,964 of OAMR01000252.1, read as the reverse complement.
GGCTAACAGTGAAAAGAGATATATATTATGATATAGTTTTTCTTGAAAACTTAGAAAAAATTGACTTGGAACAAAACCTATACGATTTTTTATATGTGATCAGAAAGAAAGTGGTATCTCACCACATTATACTACAAATTAAGTAGTACTACTGTAGTGATTACAAATTCATGTAGTTTTGGACATACACGCGACTAAACTTTTGAAGCGTAGATCATGAGCATCATTTCAGTTTCTATATTGTTAGAAACATAGAGATCATTTTCAGATACTCACAATGGTTCAGACTACTTAAGCGGCCTAATTAAGTTATTTTTAAGGGACTTGACCCTAACCAAATTGGACATGTTTAGCAACCGGAGGAAAGTACCCGACACGGCATACATTCACACATGCCATTTGAAATACGGAGTATAGTAGAAAAAAAAAGTGCTGGCCAATTTGGCAGTTTGCATTACATGACCCAGAATTAACAGATCCACACAGGGGAAGTGATCTCGGTAGGAGTAAGCACAATTGTTTTAGTTGTTCCTTTCCATTCGTGTGGTCAGCGCATAGAAATCACCAAAGCTTAGCTGCTGAGGTCTGAGGCGTGTGGGCCTGTCACCTCCCGCGATTTCTCTATTGCTTTCAGTGAGCTGGGAGTACCTCCTCCCTGAAATCCTGCGGGAGGTAATGGGTTTCAGTGACAAGATGTCAGCTCCGAACGCAGCAGGGTGACCATCTGTTTTGCCGACAGCTATCGCAGAAAAGAGGAGCCGCATCAGCTCTAGATAGCCTAGGGGCATGCCCCAGCCCCAGCATGCAAGAACAAATATATAAGCTGCTACTGGCAGTACCTCCAGTTAGATAACAGAAATGTCTTGACTTGATAATTCTATTGCATACATGTCCCTTCGTCCATGTTTTCATGGAATTGTCGCGATTTCGAACACATAACCTGTTTGTGCTATGTCCCTTTGTTCCAAGCTGAAGTGTGAATATAGGCAAGGATGCCAACAATACGTTGGCAAGAATGCAAGATCACAGTCATGTTTATCGCCATTGAAAAAATGTAGACAAAAGCCATGTCATGTCTATACCAAGCTAAATTGATGGAACAGTGCCGTCAGTAACCACACAATGAATGCTGAGGCGACTGAGACACCTGAATGATTGGACGAAGAGTGCATGCAGCAGGAGCCGGTACACCTGGAGGACGTGAGACTTTGAAGGACCAAATCCAGACGCCGTTCCATTGGCAGTAGGGAACCAGAAGAGAACCTACTCGGTGCTTCCTACTGTACAACCTTTCACTGCAGTGCAGTACACCCCTACATGAACATGACCCAGTAGATGGCACGTGCGAGACTGAAAAAACAAAGGCAAGCACGTGCACTGCCCATTCCGTGCAGTTCTAATAGTCAAACCATTTTAGCAGCTAGATGGAGGGTATGGTCTTCTTTACACTTGAGCTATGAAATCTAGAGGCCTACAGTGCTCATGGATGCATCATTCGTGCATGCTCGTGGCAGAGAAACTAGAGATTTGACAGTGATTAGTTTAATGTGGAGGAGACTTGGGATGTTCACTGGCCACTGCTCCCAAGGAGATCTGAATTAGGACCCAAGGGAACTCCAACCAAGGAATAAACAAGCAGGGGTACTACATGCTTTTTGATGCAAACATTCTAAGGAACTGAAGAAAAGAGACGCTGGAAAGAATACTATACACGCTTGGAGAGAACAGAAACTCTCCTCTTGTTTATAGCCTGCCATTATGCCCCTACACGCTTGGGCATGTTACATGACAGGGAAAAGAGTCAAGTCAACACGGAGTTGCACACCAATTCTTGCTTGTTTGTTCGTCTTCTAGTGCTCATTAAACTTGGAGGTTTGTTTAATCCCAGCTAGCAGTACTTAAGCACGAGGCTTCAAGTTTACATTTCCCCTGCGGCAGCACAAACACCTGCATACCCAGCTCATAACTAGGCGCATGTAATGTCAGAAGCTTGGAAGGTGGATTCTTCAGCTTGTTTTGACGAATACAGATCCCAGGGGCTGAAATGACAACGGATTTCGTTCAAAGCGTCTGTGCGGTTGCTGACACGCAAGAATAATCCGCCATTAATCCTGTTGCTTCCATTGCTAACCCAGACGGGAAGCATGAAGCGCGCACGTGCTGGCCGTTCCATCCATCTCCCCGAGTTCCTACCCAATAGGAAGGGGATGTTCTTTCGATGGCAGATGGAATTGATGCCTGATGGGAACCTCGCAGCCGAAACCTAAGCGCAGGACTGCGGCAGGCCACCGGCATGGCGTCGGCTTTCAGTCTGTGCATGCTTCGTGTCAGGGCATGACGCTTCTCTGCTGTCCACGAACGCAATGTGTACGTAAACCTCCCGATACAGTCTCCGTCAGCTGATTAGCAGTGTGCAAATAAGCAGACGCACAAGGCAGGGTGAATAATGATAAAGAAATGTAAAAGATGTGGAGATAGGTGTTCTTGGAATCAAAGCATAGCGTCAAGTACCAACCTCGTGCAGATTTGGTGTAAAGTGAGGAGGCTTCCCCCGCCTGAACCTGAATACTAATAAAAAGTTTTTTTTTTGCCAAATGGCAAACAATAATTCTTTAAAAAAGACCTCCATATGGCATGTCACGTGTCCCATATCTTCCTAAAATTTGTGGATACGGACTGTCAGTCACTTTCGGCGAAATGCAATGCATGTCAGGATTCAGGATGTGAAGCGGAAACTCTGAAGGAAGCATTGCGTCCACTCAAATCCAGTTGCGCAAGGAACAAAGCTTCATCGTGCAAAGAAATCGCAATGCCTTTACAAGCATCAGCAACAGAGAATACAAATATCGGATTCAGCCTAACAGTTCACAAATCCAGCTGCGCAACGAACAGAAGCAGTCATCGTGCAAAGAAATCACAATGTTTTTACAGGCATCAGCAATAATAGTGGTAGTACAAGTATCGGATGCCACCAAACTTACCGTATCTCCTAAATTTAGCAGAAGCAACCCTTGTAACTTAACGCACGTCTACTTGAGCCGCCAGAGGTTGCCAGGTGCACATCAACAGCCTCAAAGAAGTTTAATGGTCCTCGCTTTGCTATCTAGGACTCATTGCAGCCTCTTCCGCGGCCTGCAAAGGGTAAATAGATGATATGAGAAACCACGAAAAGATCCATTACGAAATATCTACCTTTGCATGGAGGACAGAATATTACCGTTTTGGCAAGTAATCTGGCCTTCTCATCATCAAACCCAAGTGAAGCCAGGATTTTATGACCAGCTGACTCCTTATCTGACCATATCCCAAGCAGCAAATGATTGGCAGTTACTTCTCCATCCTCACCTAAAGCACAGAAGGACATCAAAGAAAAATGAAATACAGAATAATTCAAAACTAATTATGCTCAACTGCAGGGCTCAGCAACATAAAAACCATTGAAGTAAAGTAGAAAAACAATGATCCAAAGTACACATGACGAGACATAAAAATACCCTCAATTACAGTAACCTCCAGGAAAACTCCAGAGTCCAGTCAAAACTAAGCAGTGTGACTTTCTAAAAAGTGGGGCGATGGGCCTTTGGTCTTGAAAATTCACACGGGCCCTCCTCTAATCAATAGACTAGTCACTAGGCCCAAAATATAGCAACAGGCCTACTCAAACAACAGCAAGCACCCTTCTAGGACACACTGTAGCTACAGTTAGACATTGAGGTAGTCATTTCGTGCACTGTTTCTTAACAATTTAAAACTGCTGCTGGCATTTTTTTATGAAAAACTACTACTGGCATTGAAGCCAACCAAGCTTTGCAATACAAAGAGTGCATTACATAAATTCCAGGCCCCTACTCCTAGGTATATGGCAAAGATGGCATCAGGACAGAAACTGTGCTCTAAGTACCTAAAGGCAAACAACCTTCTCCACTCTCTTATCTAAGGATGCCAACAATACGTTGGCAAGAATGCAAGATCACAGTCATGTTTATCGCCATTGAAAAAATGTAGACAAAAGCCATGCCATGTCTATACCAAGCCAAATTGATGGAACAGTGTCGTCAGTAACCACACAATGAATGCTGAGGCGACTGAGACACCTGAATGATTGGACGAAGAGTGCATGCAGCAGGAGCCGGTACACCTGGAGGACGTGAGACTTTGAAGGACCAAATCCAGACAGTAAAAGAAGGATGAGCAGATGTTATTGGCACAAGCATGCCTGATGTTCCACCAACCCCATAACGCCATTCTGGCACTGTAGGTGGATTTTCCTCATCCAAATGCAATACATGGAACAAACATGGCCCCACAAAAAACTGGGCCAAGCGAAATCCTTTCATCCAAAGGCAACACATGAAGCAAAAACAATGTCCTAGCGTAAGTTTAATGGGCACTCATCTTGCAATATATCATCAAATGGTACTATGCTGAGCTGAAAAGGCAACAAAATGTAACCTCAGTCTGGGTTGCATACAAACGCGTAGTACCATGAGTTCTAATCCCTCTAGCCACAAGCAGGATGAGCTAGTCTTCAAGGATTGGAGGTGGCATGCGCGGCAGTAGGTTCCCTGGCAGTTCCTGAAGAGTTTCGATTGGCTAGCTATTTTGGTTGCATGGTGGTTGACAACCACCGGAATGCCTGCATGTTCGAAGGAAGGTGGTCATACGCTATCTTATCCAGAGTGGGGGCTAGATTGTGGTGTATGGAAGGTGCAAAAGAGCTTAGTGCTTTCTGGCCCTAGGTATTTTCTTCACGGTGGTGGTCATTTCTTGTTAATTGGCGGTGCTTCTGTTTTTCTACAAAGGCTGGTGTGTGTGTGTGGTGGATGGGCATGTAGTGTAAGGGTTACATTTTTTGCCCTGCATGTTCAAGGGAAAAAAGATCCATTTATCCACAACTATTTCTGCCAAACAAGAGTACAAGACTATGGTGTAGCTTTACCAAACCATTGCAAGCTTGGAGTTGGTAAATCTTCCATGCAGGTGAATTAAGATTTTAGAACCACCGTTGGGAACACAGTAAGGTCTGGTGTTTGTCGGATATTCCTTGGAAAATGTTTACAACACTATCGGTGTTCTTTTTGTTTTGTGCCAACATTTGCACCACCAATTAAGAATAAAATCCTTTGAGAAAGATAAGTTCAGGTCTTCAGGATGACCAAAGCTTGGTTCCAACAAGATATATGTCCCAGAGCCAACTTATACCTCCAGATGAAGTATGAATTAAAAGTTTGAAACAAGTTCTCATAACTGAATAAAATGCAAGTGTTTGTGTTTGAACACAACTCAGCTACCTCCAGTGTGGAAACTATAGCTCCAAAGAAATTGTAAGAAAAGTACTCCTGTTGCACAATCAAGCCTAGGCAGTAAACCATATAGCAAACAATGTAGTCAGCAGGGTGCATAGGTAGTGCATATGCAGAAATTAGTTGTGAAACACCGTATATTTAATCTATGTTATCTGAAAGACAAAATTTCAGAATACACAATGACCAGGAACCCTTAATGCTGGGGAGAGCATTCCTAAACCCTGAATGGAGGGTCCTTTTTTGCAGTCTCCTGTAATAGGCATATTGTTGAAGACCCGGATACAGTCTCCGTCAGCTGATTAGCAGTGTGCAAATAAGCAGACGCACAAGGCAGGGTGAATAATGATAAAGAAATGTAAAAGATGTGGAGATAGGTGTTCTTGGAATCAAAGCATAGCGTCAAGTACCAACCTCGTGCAGATTTGGTGTAAAGTGAGGAGGCTTCCCCCGCCTGAACCTGAATACTAATAAAAAGTTTTTTTTTTGCCAAATGGCAAACAATAATTCTTTAAAAAAGACCTCCATATGGCATGTCACGTGTCCCATATCTTCCTAAAATTTGTGGATACGGACTGTCAGTCACTTTCGGCGAAATGCAATGCATGTCAGGATTCAGGATGTGAAGCGGAAACTCTGAAGGAAGCATTGCGTCCACTCAAATCCAGTTGCGCAAGGAACAAAGCTTCATCGTGCAAAGAAATCGCAATGCCTTTACAAGCATCAGCAATAGAGAATACAAATATCGGATTCAGCCTAACAGTTCACAAATCCAGCTGCGCAACGAACAGAAGCAGTCATCGTGCAAAGAAATCACAATGTTTTTACAGGCATCAGCAATAATAGTGGTAGTACAAGTATCGGATGCCACCAAACTTACCGTATCTCCTAAATTTAGCAGAAGCAACCCTTGTAACTTAACGCACGTCTACTTGAGCCGCCAGAGGTTGCCAGGTGCACATCAACAGCCTCAAAGAAGTTTAATGGTCCTCGCTTTGCTATCTAGGACTCATTGCAGCCTCTTCCGCGGCCTGCAAAGGGTAAATAGATGATATGAGAAACCACGAAAAGATCCATTACGAAATATCTACCTTTGCATGGAGGACAGAATATTACCGTTTTGGCAAGTAATCTGGCCTTCTCATCATCAAACCCAAGTGAAGCCAGGATTTTATGACCAGCTGACTCCTTATCTGACCATATCCCAAGCAGCAAATGATTGGCAGTTACTTCTCCATCCTCACCTAAAGCACAGAAGGACATCAAAGAAAAATGAAATACAGAATAATTCAAAACTAATTATGCTCAACTGCAGGGCTCAGCAACATAAAAACCATTGAAGTAAAGTAGAAAAACAATGATCCAAAGTACACATGACGAGACATAAAAATACCCTCAATTACAGTAACCTCCAGGAAAACTCCAGAGTCCAGTCAAAACTAAGCAGTGTGACTTTCTAAAAAGTGGGGCGATGGGCCTTTGGTCTTGAAAATTCACACGGGCCCTCCTCTAATCAATAGACTAGTCACTAGGCCCAAAATATAGCAACAGGCCTACTCAAACAACAGCAAGCACCCTTCTAGGACACACTGTAGCTACAGTTAGACATTGAGGTAGTCATTTCGTGCACTGTTTCTTAACAATTTAAAACTGCTGCTGGCATTTTTTTATGAAAAACTACTACTGGCATTGAAGCCAACCAAGCTTTGCAATACAAAGAGTGCATTACATAAATTCCAGGCCTCTACTCCTACATATATGGCAAAAATGGCATCAGGACAGAAACTGTGCTCCAAGTACCTAAAGGCAAACAACCTTCTCCACTCTCTTCAAATCTCAAGACAGATTCGATCAAGTATCATATTCAACTCATCATCTATTGCACTTACAAACTTCAAAATTCATAAATTATGACCCTACAGAACAGGACAAAGTGGAGATAAGCCTTCAGTTCTGCATGATGTTCCACCAACCCCATAACGCCATTCTGGCACTGTAGGTCGATTTTTCCCATCCAAATGCAATACAGGAACAAACACGGCCCCACAAAAAACTGGGCCAAGCCAAATCCTTTCATCCAAAGGCAACACATGGAGCAAAAAACAATGTCCTGGCGTAAGTTTAATGGGTTCTCATCTTGCAATATATCATCAAATGGTACTATGCTGAGCTGAAAAGGCAACAAAAGGTAACCTCAGTCTGGGTTGCATACAAACGCATAGTACCATGAGTTCTAATCCCTCTAGCCACAAGCAGGATGAGCTAGTCTTCAAGGACTGGAGGTGGCATGCGGCAGTACAATCCCTGGCAGTTTCTGAAGGTTTTCAATTGCCTAGCTATTTTGGTTGCATGGTGGTTGGCAACCACCGGAATGCCTGCGTGTTCGAAGGAAGGTGGTCATACACGATATCCAGAGTGGGAGCTAGACAGCTAGATTGTGTTGTATGGAAGGTGCAAAAGAGCTTAGTGCTTTCTGGACCTAGATATTTTCTTCACGGTGGTGGTCTTTTCTTGTTAATTTGCGGTGCTTCTGTTTTTCTAAAAAGGCTGGTGTGTGTGTGTGTGGTGGATGGGCATGTAAGGTAAGGGTTACATTTTTTGTCCTGCATGTTCAAGGGAAAAAGATCCATTTATCCACAACTATTTCAGCCAAACAAGAGTACAAGACTATGGTGTAGCTTTACCAAACCATTGCAAGCGGGGAGTTGGTAAATCTTCCATTCAGGTGAAATAATATTTTATAGAACCACCGTTGGGAACACAGTAAGGTCTAGTGTTTGTGGGATATTCCTTAGAGGAAAGTGTTTACAACACTAAGGGTGTTCCTTTTGTTTTGTGCCAACATTTGCACCACCAATTAAGAATAAAATCCTTTGAGAAAGATAAGTTCAGGTCTTCAGGATGACCAAAGCTTGGTTCCAACAAGATATATGTCCCAGAGCCAACTTATACCTCCAGATGAAGTATGAATTAAAAGTTTGAAACAAGTTCTCATAACTGAATAAAATGCAAGTGTTTGTGTTTGAACACAACTCAGCTACCTCCAGTGTGGAAACTATAGCTCCAAAGAAATTGTAAGAAAAGTACTCCAGTTGCACAATCAAGCCTAGCCAGTAAACCATATAGCAAACAATGTAGTCAACAGGGTGCATAGGTAGTGCACATGCAGAAATTATGTGTTGTGAAACACCGTATATTTAATCTATGTTATCTGAAAGACAAAATTTCAGAATACACAATGACCAGGAACCCTTAATGCTGGGGAGAGCATTCCTAAACCCTGAATGGAGGGTCCTTTTTTGCAGTCTCCTGTAATAGGCATATTGTTGAAGAGGTGGTGGCCTGGTGGGCACTGGCTGTCTAGACACTGGAACAGACATGTCTGCCTTGAAACTAAATTGTTGCGAAGGTTAGTTGGCAACTAGATACCTCCTGTAAAGAAAAGGGCCAAACAACATGCCTCTAGGGAATCAGGGAATTGGGCGGCAAAATAGACTATACAATGTGATGAAAGGACTTTCGTATTAAGAGAAGTACTCATTCTTGCTTAATATCTGGCGGGTACAACACACATCTCTGTACACTACATACAAGCAATTTTGTAGCATGTTGAACAGAAATTACCTGACTTCAGTTTCTCATTGACAGCCCAATCAAGGGCTCGTTGGGCAGCTTCAGTCAATGGTGGATACATAGGACTAAAGTAAAACATTTCCGA
>OAMR01000252.1:1319532-1343033 GCA_900205405.1 Echinochloa crus-galli | reverse complement strand
TATTTGGTATGGGATACGGCTGCCTGTTTAGCTGGCCCGCCCATTATGGTTAGAGAGAGATGAGGAGATCTCGTTTGGTCCTGTTTCTATAAGCCACGAGATCTCCTTGGCCCTATATATATGTACATAGGTTCCTCTAATCAATCTAATCCAATATCCCACGCAATCTCTATTGCTTTATTTCTTTTTGTGCTACTTATTTTGCTCAATGACTCTGTGTGCTCACGCTTGCATGTGAGCTTATCAACAGTTTTAGTACAATTATTTGAGTTTTCAATTTACTTAATAAAGCTCTATCAGTCTCATTGTTCCCACTCGGCTGCATCTACTATATTAATCATTAACTGCTAAGTGTCTGTGCTTAACTGTTCATTTCCTTGTTCTGGACATACCTTGAATGCAATGATTTAGAAACTTGCTCGTGTTTTTATCTTCTTATTGCCCGCTACCCTTCTGAATTTTAAAATTAAGTGTGAGATACTGATACAGCATTTTGTGTTATGCATCTACTGAATTCTTTAGCTTAAATGATTCAGTTTTCCTTCCATATTTCTTCCTTCTGGTCAATGTGGTTGATTGGTTGGTTTTACCATAACACTTGAAGGTTCCTATGTCGAGGCAACAAGAGAAACGTGATTTCTTAGAAGAAAGTTTTATTTGGATACATTTCAAAGGTTTCATGCCCCTTTTCCCCAAGAACCTCCAAGACTTCTCCATGCCATATTTATTAGGCAAATTTTGCTACAGGACACTATTCGATTTCGATATTGCTGTGGGACACTGTAAAAAAAATTATTGGTCACAACACACTAGGCGGTGTGTTTCAGCAAAGAAATTAGTGTGTTCCAGCAAAGAAAAAATATCTTAGTGTGTCACAACTAATTTCACAAAAGTAGAGTGTCCCACGACAAATTTTTCCTATTTATTAAAGTGTCTTTGCAAAGTTCAGGCAACTCTTTTTTTTTTGGGTTGTGTGTGTGTGTGTGTGGGTGGGTGGGTGGGTGGTTTAGGTGAGGTTTTCTGCCTCATTTGAACTTTGGATAAATCTTGCAGTATAAAACACACTGTATGTTTCACGGTGAAGTGGGATTGGGATCCACATATTAGAGCTGTGGGCCAACGTCATGCAACAACAGCAAATCCAATTCTCTTGCATAATTTGGCATAGTAAAAGATATGTACATGTTCGATTTGTAACCTTGGAGAACTGATGATACAACAAATAGCATGAAAGAACTTGCCTGTTCTAACTCAACAAATTTGCTCCCTTTTTTCAAGGAATGGCAATCTGCATAACTTATGTAATTTATGTGGAAAAGTTATCTCACTCTGCTTCTCTGCCATAGAAGTTTTGTCTTGGCCAGTGCATACATGGATTTCCAAGGGATGGCTTTAGTTCCTTAGGATGGCTGCATTGTACCATTTCCTTTGCTGTACATGTTTTCTACCCTGGTGAATTTACCAGTACTATTGACAAACTATGTCAAGTGACTCACTAATCATTTGTTCTTGACCTTCAACATATAGGTCCATCAGCAATGTTTGAGATGTGCAGCCTTTCAGCTTGGGAAGTCCTTCACATTATTTTCAATCACTAGCATCAGATGGCATGGCATTATTTGAGGTTAGTAGAACCTAAATTCTGTGCCTTTCCCATTTTATGATGCGGCATTTATTCAGGGGCTATAAGTTGTTGGCAGGTTAGTAATTAAGGGCCTGTTTGGCAGAAGTAGGAGCTGTGCCAAACAGTTTTCTAGAGAGAAGTGGTTCTATGTTTCTGTTTCGCAGAGCTCCTAGAGCTGCTTTGATTCAGCAGGAGCAGCCCAATAGGTTTTCAGAGAGAAGTGATTCTCTGAAAAATGAACCAAGAGGCTCGGAGCTTGAAAAGGTAGCTTCTCTTTGTGAGGTGAAAAAACTAAACTAGCTTATCCCCGATTCACTTCACATAGAAACCCTTTCTCCATAAAGTTATCATAGAGAATCACTTCTCTCAGAGAATCAGCTCCCACAGAGAATCAGCAGGTAGAGCCCTAGCAACCAGGCCCTTAGTGTTCTTATTTTTGGCCCAACTGCAGCTAAAAATCAGGCAGCCAGTGCTAACAATGGAACTAGTATAGTTAAACTCTTATATGATTCAACTAGATCCATGGTTTTCAGGGAGGAAATTCATAACCATACTTCAAATTCATTGCTGAATTGTATGAAGCATTCTGCTGAGTAGAGTCAGGATTAAGATGCTAAACTGAATATCTGGAGATAACTTTATGTGGTATCTAATATGTTCTATGCTTTTCCCACTAACAGCATTTGGCACTTGCAGTGGACTTTGAGCAATTTTCATACAGCATAATCATGGATGTTAGTTACAACTTACTCATCATGGTGATGAAAATTGCTTCCATCCTTGCAGCCATTTGAAATGTGGATTCTGGAGACATTCCTCCTTCAGCAGTACTTATGGAATCGCTATAGTATTCACAGCGTAATATGATGGTATGACTATGGTGTATTCAAGATGGAGGTTCCTGCATGAGTTAATATATCTGAAATAAGGTAAGAAGCGGCTAGAGTCTTTTTCTGCACTCTTCTTGAGAATCCAAGGCCTTATCCAAGATTCTACAACAAGTCTGTTTTATTTATGGACTTTTGACGGAAGCTAAGCCCTTCTGAATAGGCAGTATTCAAGGTGGAGTTCCTGCATGAGTTGATATATCTGAATTGAGTCAAGAAATGGACTAGAGTTTTTTTCCTCCGCTTCTGGGAATCTAACGCCTTCCCAAGAATCTACAAGCTCTATTTATGGGAACTTTGATGGAAATGAGGCCTTCAAAATAGGGCATAAGGTGCATGTACTGAGGATTTCTCCAGTTAGATATAGTCTTATTAGCATATAATATTATTAGCTACTTACCCAGGAAACCTTGTTTCGATTGTGAGATTGTTGCCATCATTTAGGTTGAGGAATGGATTAGTCCTCTGAAAACAGTCTCATCTTCTTGGTTGCTCTTAGGAGTGGTGGAAACTGGAAAGAGCCAAGCTAGTCCATCCTCATGCCATTCCTCATGGCAACAGTATGAATAGAGAATTACAAATAATATCCCACAAAAAATATGTGCTGTACATTAGAACTGCAGAACAGGGGTAATCACAACGTGAAATATTAAGAATAGCCGGTAATTGCTGCTAAGTGAGGGATACCTAATATGTGCTGGGGCCATGAACTGATGAACATATATATAACTCTGCTGGAGCAGTTTGTTCTGCCTGTCAGCAGTGGAGATATGGTGATCTGGTCACTGATGTTTGCTATCAGTGAAAGAGCCTTATAAAGCTGAAGTGATGTGAGGGATTGACAGACTTCTGTTCCTTTTGCTTCCAAGTTAATTATTGATTGCTATTGGCTACATTAAATCATTGCATTACGCCATTACATTCCCATTTTCCCTGTTAGGGCTGGCCAGCTATTTGAATACTCTGATGTCTCCACATCGGCTAACAATTCCAATTTATATGATTGCTGAACTTATCATATGTCTGCAGCATAGATTCAGTTTATTTAAGCCTGGGTAATTGTGACGATTCACTTAACAGTTTTTAGCTTTTCAGTGCATATCCCAGAAGGCACATGGTAGACTGCATACCAGTTGACCCTGACACCAACTGAGCAAGTGGTGCCTGAAGATATCCTTACTAAATGCAACCTCGAGCACTCAAATCTATGTGCCTATCTCTCTACTCCACAAGTGTGATATATAGGATATTACTTGTGATCTGAGGGGAAACTAAAATTTAACAAGTAACCTATGTTAGTCATTGCCTACTGCTATTATGGACCAGTTCGTCTAGTATCTATATATGGCTGAAGGTCTCCACAAGTGTAGCACACTAGCACTGCAGTGAGAGTTAGGTCCAGTGAAAGCAAAAGAGGCTTTTTCTGGATTCTGAAGAGACAATCAAGCAACTGCAATTGCCACCATGAGAGCCAAATCAAGGGTCGCCGCCGTTGTGTTCCTGGTCATGTGTGTTGTCTCTGCAGCTGCCAGTGACGGCGATGAGCTGCCTGCATCTTTCAACGTCCTGCAGCGGTCTGAGAATGCCGCATGTGTTGGCTTTGATTGCTATACTATGTGCACAGCCGGTTGCTCGCAGCGGGGACAACTAACGATTACTCTGCGATGGTTTGCAAGGAGGAATGCACCAAGGATGCCTAAAAACAGTGGAGCTGTGTCTGGCCTTGATCATCAGATGGATCCATGGCCTTCATGTTTTTTCAGAATCTCGTATGACAGTATGGGTGTATTTGGGCCTTTGCTAGTTGCCACTATGTTCGTGTACTGATACATGGAAGTGCAGCAGAACAAAAGTGATATGGTCTGTAGCAGACTAAGATGTGCTGTGGTTGCCTGTTTCATTGATGATCGCTTTGAATATTTCGTGTTTGCGAAATGACGAGCCTGTTAGTTTTTGCTTTGCTGAAGTCATGACGATGCCACACAATCACCAGAACTGCAGTAAGGGTAAACTCCATAAGGCAACAGATGGTATTCGAGTCATGGTTCATGCAATATCAGGCAATTGATGTTGAGATAAGTCCAGTATAATATGTGGTATTGTGAACATTTAAATAACTATAGTTTGTTTTTGCAAGTATCTGAATAACCATGCTGAAGTAATTTCCTTTGTTTGCCAGCAGTGGAAATATGGCGATTGAGTCATTCATGCTTGCTGTTCATGGAAGGGCCTTGCAAAGCTGAACAGGTGAAAGGGATCGGCAGGCTGCTATTCCTTTCGCTTCAAGCAAATCATTGATGACAGTGTTAAATAGTTACACTGCATTGCCTAGTTTTCTTTTTGACTGGTCACTGACTTGAATCGTTTGATGTCTCCCAATTGGTTAACAAGTCACATTTGGATGAGAGTCGGGCTTATCATTTGTCGGCAGCTTGTGTTTGGTTTACTGAACCCTCCAATTGTGACCATCCTTTAACCCTCTTCATTTTCCATATTACAGTAACAATTGAGTGCATGGGCTTCGGTAAGCACATGGTATACAGCAGTTATGCAAGTGGTGTCAAAACATAGCATTTGTGGAATGCATCCTCTTGCACTCAAGTCCATGCAGCGGTCTAAAGAAAAGTCCACAAGGTGTGATTTGGATGTTTCTTGTGATCACGGGGGTAAAATTATCAAGAACTTCCAGGACCAAGGCCATGTTACCTATATAGCTATATTTACCTAGTGCTATGGAGTATGGGCCTGTTTAGCCTACATGGCCGAGGATCTCCCCAAAGTTGCGAGTGAAAGCAACTAGCTGAAGCTATTCGTATTGCCACCATGATCGCCGAACCATGGGTTGGGTCACTACAGTCGTGTTCCTGGTCATATGTGTTGCCTACTTCTACTTGCATCTGCAGCTGATGGCGACGCCGATGAGAAGCTTGCAGCGGCTGGAGCATGCCGGAAGGGCCGTCTACTGTTGCTTCGCTCGAGGTTACTAATCAACTTTTCTGGATGGGCTACTGTTGCTTTGCTTCAGGTTACTTAATCAGCTTTCTGGGCGGGAATTCTCTGGTGTTGCCCGGAAGTAGTAGTACTGGAGCCGGCTCCATCTGGCCTTCATCAGATGGAGTCTTCCTTCGGGTCAATCTCTGCATGTGTGTTCAGATACGTTGCAGGGGGGGCTCCGTAGTAGCAGCATCTGTTGCATGTGTGCGGCCAAATGGAAGGCAAGGTCTGCACTGGTCTAGATGCCCCGTCGTGGTGGTTGCCTGTGTTGTCATCGGTCGCTCCTTTTCTCTGCCATATTCCTTGTTTTTTGAAAGTAACGAACCTGTTCCGTTTGAAGTCGTGCTGTGTGCCTGTGTGTCGTATAGCTAGGGATGAGCTGTTCCAGTGACCGAATCTTGAAGTCGTCTGTTGCTAACCTTGGACAGTTGGACTCAACTTGCAGTGTCTCTAAATTGGCATCTGTAAAGTGTTACAATTGATTCAGGGCTACATTGTAAAAGGTCTTTCAAAACTTACAGCGATCGGACCTAATCACTCCTAAGCGAGTCAGCAGGCCTAAATATTCAGTTCTCATTTGAAGGTTGTAAAGCTCCAGTTAGTGTTGCTTCAAGTCGGTTCTGAATTTCTGTCTGCAATCCAAACCGGAACCTTCCAAACCTAGTTAAAAATTCAATTTCTTAAGTTGAATGTGTGTTCTTACTTCTGGCTTACAAGTTTGCTTGATCCGAGCAGTGAATATGTTTGTAGGGTTGGAAGATTCACTAGAGAAACGTATGGCGCGCCAGTTTGAAATATGGAACACGGATTCTGAGCATGCAACAGGTCCGGGTCTTCAATTGATGGCAACCCAAATCAACCTCAAATACCCAATCAAAGGGATGGCGCCGATCATCTGCATGGGCATGGCGCTCGAAGCGGTTGTTGGCGCCGACGCGCTGCACCATCGTGACCAGACGGATGCTATATCGCCGGGCGTCTGCAAAAGCTACATGGTATGCGTCGTACGTCCGCTGCGTCTCTTTCGGGGCCCCGCCGGAGCTGTGAGCCATGCGTTCTGCGATGACGAATATGATCCAGGTGAGGTGCCTACGGTCAAGTCTCACCTGGAGTAGGTCTTTAGCGGTAGTATGTCTGTGCACTGGTTGATCTTGTTTCGAAATGACCAGCGAGCTCGTCATGTTTCTGTTGAAAATCATGAGTGGTGGTTTCACGTCTGATAGGTTGATGTGCCGGCGTATGTCTGAACTTTTCCGCAGGATGAGCCCTCACCATATCTCCCAGTTGGGACATTGGATAGCCAGCCTGTTTCTGACAACGAACGAGGCCGGACCGCAGAGCTAATGCGACTACGGTGTAGCTTTTGCCTGGTGTTATGCTGATACAAGTTCGTTGTTGGTGCGTGTTACATTACTGACGAGCCAAACAACACGGCCATCGGAGATGTGCTAGAGCCTACCGAAGGCTAGAAGCGCATCCATATCCAGCAGTGTCGCTCCGGTGCCATCGATCTATCAACGTCGCCGGCGCCGCCCAGCTGTGACGAATGACGAGGACGCTCGATCGGGCGAGGGAGCACCGTACCTGTGCACAGTTCGCAGGGAAGCTGCATCTTCGGAGGGAGAATCCGATGGGCAGGCGTATTCCCAGGTGGGCAGGTGAGAGTTTTACCTGTACGTCATCAAGAAAGTTGTCGGTTACCTGTGTGCCACTAAAAAGTTCGTAGACACCTGTATGCCATCGACCGAACTTTTTTTTACCTCCACGCCATTCCGTCCATAGTCTGTTAGACTGTTGCATCTGACATGTGGGCCCCACGTAGTAAAAGACCATTTTACCCCTGTGTCTTTACATCTCCCTGCGACTGACACATGGGACCCACTTGTCATATTCTTCTTCCTCCTCTCATCTTCTCAGGTGCAGGTGCCGCCGGCGAGCTCCGCCTGGCGCGCCGCCGCGGGCTGGCTCCACCGTGGCCGGCCACCGCGGCCGGAGCTCCGCGCCTCCGCCTCGCGCGCCGCCGTAATACACGTAAAAGCCTCTCCCTTCTCGTGGGCGTCGGCGGCCTCTATCGAAGAAAACGCCGCCAGCTCCTCCGTCCTCTCTCGCGCTGAGCCGCCCCCTCGGTGCCTCCCTTTTCACGCCGCCACACCCGACCTCTCCTTCGACCCCGCGCCGCCCAACCTAAAATGGTCATTTCACCCTCCAGTTTGACACCGTTAGCTCACAAAGTGGACGGAATGGCACACAGGTAATCGAAAGTTCGGTCGATGGCATACAGGTGTCTACGAACTTTTTAGTGGCACACAGATAACCAGCAACTTTCTTAATGGTATACAGGTAAAAGCCTCTGGGCAGGTGCATTGGCCAAAGTGGCCAGAGCATCAGCATCACGAACCAAACGTGATCCAAGTTCAAGCTCCTCAGCCATTAGGCCCCTAGCAGCCATCGTGTTCGTCACTCCTCGGCCTCGCCTTGTTGCCCGGATTCGCCTCCCGTGGAATACGAATCCAACCGCCAAAGAATTTGTTCGATCGGCAAAAGTTCTCTTTCCCCTGAACTGAATCTAGCTCAGACGACCCGAGACGCACCCGCCCTGAATTCTACCCCTTCCCGCCAGTAGTTTTTTTGCAGGTAGGAAGACGCTTAGCCACGCCGCAATGGCCGCTCGCCAGCACGCCAAGGAAGAACAATTCCACGACACATGCGAGCGAGCCAGGCCATGCACGAGAATGAGACCGACCGAGACGGTGGCAAGCGACGGACAGGGACGGAGCCACAGCAGAGACGACGACGGGGTTGGTGAACGAACTGGCACCAACTTGGCTTGGGTGTAACAGGTAAAGGTAGGTACGCGCAGAGGCCTGGATCCTCCGGCCACGGCGCCGGCCGGGTAAAGAAAAGCCCTGAAAAAAGCTGTTGTTCGTCCAGCTGGGCCACATCGCCGTCGCAACCGAAAGCAAGCACGAATCGGACCTCGTGCTAAACCGCAATTAATCCTTTGCTTCGCTTAAACAAAGGACCGCGAGGGCGAGGGCGTCGCTGTCCTCCGAGATTGTGGAGGATTGATCTCCTGTATACGCTCACCTCAGAATCATTAGCCCCCCGGCACGCATCAGGTTCCTTAATCATCATCATCAGAATACTAACGCGAGTACGGCGGTCTAGCACCATCGCTTTCCCAGATGATGCGGGGAAATCGAATTTTTAATTAATTGATCCCCGGACGCGATCCGGTGAAACAAGCGCACATGGGGAAAAGAATTGATCAGAGACGCCACGGGGTCAGGATAGCTAGCTAGGCTTGGCGCGAGGTGAGAGCGGGTGTGCACGCCGCGGCGGAGGCGGCAGCCGGCACATGCGCGGCGTCGCGTGGTGCCGCGACGACCGCCGCCCACCGTTCGGCCGTGGTTCCGGTGCCCCGGTGGCCGGTGCGATCGCGTCGGTTCCGAGGCCCGCGATTCGGGCGGGAGAGCGAGAGCGAGCAAGCCCGTCGGCCCCGGGCCCCGGCGCGCTTGCGATTTGGGCGCCGCGCCGAGTCCTCCGTCTTTTCCCTGTTCCGCGACCCGACCGCCATCACATGGCCCGCCGCGCCGCTGGCGCCCGGCACATGCCGCGGCTCTGGCGCCGGCCTCACGTGAGCGCGTGGGGCGTCGACACGTCCGCGGCGGCCAACGGGGAGGCGCCACGCGCGAACGTGCACGCGCTTGCCTCCTGTCCCCTGGCGGCGTGGCTGCTGCACGACTGCACTAGGGGTCAGGCGGACGCCGCCCGTACGTGGCGGGACGGCATACGCCCGACGACGGCCTACGGTGCCCGCCCTGGAATTGGGGGTCGCAACAGCCAAGCTAGGGGGTCCAAACTCCAAAGCACTCTGCCAAAGACCAATCAGCAGTGGCGACGTGGCGTCCAGAGCCCAAGTGACCGGCGACGTGCCGCTGCGCGCGACGAAACGGTCGAGTTCATGGCGGAGCCGGCGCAGTGCGCACGCAACACGCCCGCCGATCCCGCTGCGGGCGCGTTAGTTTCCGGGTGCGGCCGCCGGCCTCGACGTGGCCTTGCGGTCCCAAGCTCTAGCCGTACCCCAGCCTAGACTAGTGAAGTAGTGACGAGCAACTTGGATATGATTACGGATCCAGTAGATAGGAGGGGTCTCGCTACGGGGGGATAAACATCACATGCATGCTGGTGAGTTGCTGATCCAGTAGCTCTAGCAGCCACGATGATGTAGTAGTACGTACGGGTAACATTCTTATATCTTATCTCACTCGTACGTGTCATTGGGCCAATAAATAACGCTCGGTGCGGCACTAGCTACATGGCGTGCTTTCCGCCTTCCTTCCCCCACCGAACTTATCAGCTTGGCCGTCCGCTTTTGGAGAGAGTTTTGGGCAAGAATTGAATCTTACTCCCCTAGAGTGCCTATATGCAATCTTAAAATGGAAAACCACTGGGAGCAAGCAAACGAGCAAGCAAGCACCGCTGTAAACCACAAGTTTGCACACCAACTCGGCAAGGATTATTAGCATACCATCATCACGGATCTAAAAAGACCGGCAAATGATCCACTCTATGATCTGCATGTGTTGATCCGTGACAAACGATCGGCATTGAAAACGGATGTCTGTAACTTTGGAAGGAAGATCACGTGCGATGTCCCTCATGATGAGCGAAAAAGTCGTAACCTTGTAGAACTAACCTGAAAGGATCTGCAGGACGGGGCGAAAATTGTGCAAGGAAAAGAAAAAAGGCATGTGCGGAAAGGACAGCATCATAACGAGCTGGATCTGCAGGGTCATACTACTTGAACGGCCTCATTATGAGATCTCACCGGATTTCTCCCACCTGCTGCCCCCCCTGTGCATCTACACATGACAACGTGTGCTTCACTCGCAAGCAAATCCAGCTGGGGGAAATCTAACCCGAGTCCGACTGGCCATCGAGAGCAGCAGCACATCCTGATCGATGGGAACCGGGCGGCGGATCGGATCGGGGCGAGTCGTATGCATGATCGACACGCTAGGACGGCGACGACGATTGCCTTTCAGAGCAACCGCAGGTTTGCAGCAACAGAAGCACTGTTACCGGATGGGTTTGGCGCCAACTAACACTGATTAATTAATGATGATACACGTCTTTTCCCTTTCCGATGAAAAGAACATGTGGGAAAACTCTAGCTTCCTGCTCTGAATTCTTTTGGCTACCACTGATAGTCCTTGGAAGTCATGGCGTGTTTAGTCTTTTCTAAGTCCAGTCTCAGTAGGGGTTTCATGGGTTGGGTTCCGGCTCCGCGCCGCGCCGCGCGTGGGCGTGGCGCCAGGCTGCCAGGTGCCTGGTGGCAACCACGCACGCATGGGCCAGAGCCGCAGGGCGCGGCGATCCCCGCCCGCCCGCCTTCCCCACGACACCGCCAGTTTTTAGTAACTCGTCACTTTCTTCCCACCGAGATCCCAGAAGCTTTTTCCACACGGCAGCGTCTCCCTTTCTCATGTAGAGTAGCCTCCTACCCGTACTAGTAGTAGTAATGCCACAAAAAAGAAGAAAAAAAATCCCAGCCCGGACCCGTTTGGTGATTCGGTCCAACTCCGGCAGTCCAACCACGAACCATTCCGTTTGCCCGGTCGTCGCCCGCGACCCGGCGTTTGACCCCGGAGCGCAGCCCGCCCCAGGCCACGGCCGAACCCGCGCACCAATCCGTGGCAGGGATCGCGTGAAATCGCCGGTCTCCCTCTCGCCCCGCCCATTTTAGACGGCCGCTGACCGAGACAACCCCGGCCACCCCCTCACACACACACAGGCCAGAGACTCCAGAGGCCACAGCGAGGCGCCCCCGCTCCCGCTCCCGCAGCCAGCACCAGACAGACCAGAGCGAAACGCACCCAATTTTGAACCGGCGCGACGCTCCACCCATCCCAACCAAATTTACGATCTGCCCCCGACCGAACCGAAATCTCCGCCGGCTGTGCCCAGCGCTGCCCTGCCCAGGAGGAAAGAAACGCACGCACCCCACCCGCGGCAAAGGGGACCGTTCGTTCCGCGAGAGCCCGGGAAACTGAAGAGGAGCGGCGGCGGCGGCGGAGAGGCCGGCGCGAGGAGGAGGAGAGGAAGAGGGTTCCGGCGATGGAGCGGTGCCATCCCTCCGAGGTGTACGAGCTCTTCGTGCGCCACATGAACACCCCGAGGTAAGGGGAGGGTGGGGGGATTTTCTCTCTTTCAGGCGGTTTTTTTTTCTTCTTGTTCTTGGTTTTCTGGGGCGGGGGGCGGTGGGTGATCGATCGGTCGGCGACGTGACTGCAGGGTGGTGGTGGACAACGGGGTGTGCGAGACGGCGACGCTGGTGCAGGTGCACAGCGCGCGGAAGCACGGGGTGCTGCTGGAGGCGGTGGCGGCGCTGTCGGACCACGGCGTCTGCGTCCGCAAGGGCTACATCTCCTCCGACGACGGCCGCTGGTTCATGGACGTCTTCCACGTCACCGACGCCGCGGGCCGCAAGGTGGCCGACGCCGACGCGCTTCTGGCGCGCGTCGAGTCCTCGCTCTCCGCCGACGCATTGCCGCCGGCAGCCGGGGCCGCGGCGGGGGCGCTCACCCTGCTCGAGCTCGTCGGCGCGGACCGCCCGGGGCTCCTCTCCGAGGTCTTCGCCGTCCTGCACGACCTCCGCTGCGGCATCGTCGACGCCAGGGCGTGGACGCACGGTGGCCGCGTCGCCGCGCTCGTGTTCGTGTTCGTGCGCGACGAGGAGACGGGCGCGCCGATCGACGACGCGGCGCGTGTCAGGCGCGTCGAGTCCAGGCTCAGGCACGTCCTCCGCGGCGGCGCGCGCGGCGCCAGGACGGTCCTCGCCGACGCCGCCGCCGTCAACCTGGACCGGAGGCTCCACCAGCTGCTCAACGAGGACGGGGAGGCCGAGAGCCGCGCCGACCAGGCGCCCACGACGACGGCGGTCGCCGTGCAGGATTGGGGGGAGAGGGGCTACTCGGTTGTCACCGTGAGCTGCCGCGACAGGCCCAAGCTTCTCTTCGACGTCGTCTGCACCTTGACGGACTTGGATTACGTGGTGTACCACGGCACGTTCGACACGGACGGCGATCAGGCGCAGCAGGTGAGCCTTCTAGCCGTTTCTTTCTCGATTCATCCCCAAAGATCTTTCTTCGGATGGAAGAGGTTGGGGGCTGGGCTACACATTTGGAGTTCTTGATTTTTATCCCCGATTTTTTTTTCTCTCGCTGATTGAGGGCCGTGTTACCAAATTCCCCTCATCTGGAGTTATTGGTCGGCGATTCCTGTCCCGAAACGCGATGTTTCCATGAGTGAACGATTGCGTTTGGCGTATGACCATTCCGTCAAATTTTCTTACTTTTACGCCACTTTTACCTTTTTGTTTACTTTGATTGTGATTCTTGTGTTAGGTTGAAGTTAACCAGGTTAAATAACATTTTGATGACTTAGTTCACGGATATGTCCTTTCACTGATTTTTTTGGACTTCTAATAAAATGGAGGGAGTAGTATCATTGTTACACTGTTCTGTTTCATGACTGCATAATGAGCACTGTCCTGCAAAACTAACGGAAATGCTGCTGCAAATTGAATTCACACAGTATGAACCTATGCACGCGCGTGGAGTCCGTTCATTTCCGTCTCTGAATTAGCCGAAACTAACATGTTGTTGCTTGGCCTCGCCGCAGGAGTTCTACATCAGGAGGTTGGACGGGCGGCCAATCTGCTCGGCGGCCGAGAGGCGGCGCGTGATCCAATGCTTGCAAGCGGCCATCGAGAGGCGCGCATCCGAGGTGCGTGATCGCTCGCGCTGAATATCTCCCTTCCTTTCCCTCCATGCCACGCCACCGCGGCAGGAAAGCACACGATTCCCCCCGCCTTCACCACACTCCCGAGCGCGCAAAGTCCCTTTCGTTCTGCCCAACTTTCCACTTCACCGCCATGTGTTCGGCCGAAAATCCCACCCCGCGGCACGCTTCTAATCTAATCCGATGTCTGTCTGCGGCGCAGGGCGTGAGGCTGGAGCTGCGCATCACCGACCGCCGCGGGCTGCTCGCCTACGTCACGCGCGTGTTCCGGGAGAACAGCCTCTCGGTCACGCACGCCGAGATCACCACCAGGGGCGACATGGCCCTGAACGTGTTCCACGTCACGGACGTGGCCGGCAGGCCCGCCGACCCCAAGACCATCGACGACGTGATCCAGAAGGTCGGGACGGAGAGCCTCCGGGTGGACGAGGAGCGGTGGCCGCGCCTCTGCTCCACGGAGGGGGGCGGCGGCGGCGGCGGCGGCGCGGGCATCTTCTCGCTGGGGAGCCTCGTGAGGAGGAACCTGGTCAGCCTTGGCCTCATCAGATCCTGCTCGTGAGGACGTGGTGTGCCCGGTGGGACCCTTGTGTAAATATGGGATGGTGCATGGGTTAGTTTGTAAATGGAGTAGGAGTTTAGTTTGCCGGTTCTAGGTTTAGTTGCCACGTGTACATAGTAGTAAGTGGGAATGGAAGGCTTTAAAAGTTGCTGGTCGGCAACAGCTTGGAGCTTTTTAGTGGGGCCATGTATATATCTTCCTTTTACATGGAAATAGACAGATGGATAGAATATAAATATACTCCGTATCCATGTACGCCCTGTTCGTTTGGCTGGTGGCTGGCGCTGGTTTTTGCTGAGAGAAAAACACTGCTGGTTGGTGGCTGGTGGCTGGCGCTGTTTTTCGCTGAGAGAAAAATACTGTTGGCTCGCTGGAAACAATCCAAACGAACAGGGAAACGAACAGGGCGGTAGAGTTGTACATAATTTAGTACCTTATGATGGCCCTCAATCTTTGACTAGCGGGCATTTCATCCGGGCATACACATACACATCCAGTGTCAAGTTTTCTGATCTCTTTCATTAGCCTTGTGGCTTACCACAATAGTATATGTGAAATAGGTATGTTGTGTGCATCCAAGTCAGGCAATTGAATATGGTATGGCGTAGTGGAAAACAAATGCCGTGATGCTATGCCATGGAGTTCTGTTAGGTCCTAAGTATTTAACTTGACTACATGTACCATTATCTATGAAAACCACAAATTCAGCAGGGTCCCTGTAGTCAGCATCTGCATCTTTGTGTCGCCATTATGCAACGAAAAATTGAGCATATGCATTAGTATTCTTGGTTCCGATGGAACCGTGAAACGACCAAAAAGGGATCTGCCGAAACCGTGAGCTTGATTCACTCAAATTTAAGGTGCGACTACATGGCCAAACAAGAGTAATCGCAATATTCCTAAACTATACTTATTCACACCAAAAATTCCAAATTCGAGGTCACGCAACCTAATAATCAACCAAATATGACGGTTGAATTTGACAAATTTCATTTGAACTTTCAACGAGCAAACCGCCCTCGTCAAAAAGATCTGTATAAGAACTGCAATTGGTCTAGCATCTATAAGATCGTCAACTTCAATTGGTCTAGCATCTATGAGATCATCAGTTGGAGTACAAATTTCCTTCCGGCTACCATTTTTCAACGTATTTACCGACATCGTTTCGCTGTCCGCTGAAAACAAAACCATTTGACCTGCTACAACTGCATCAAAGATTTGGTTCGAGCAGACCATTGATCCCCTGCCGTGACATGCTCACGGGATCACGGCTCGCCTTGTCCCCTCAATAAGAAACCAGGAACAAAAGAAAAAAGAACCACGCATGCAGCAGCGCGTAACGGTAACGCACCGGCCGGCGCCTCGCTTTCACGGGAATATTCGCCGCCCCCCTTCCTCTGTGTTCTCGAAGGCGCCACCGCACCGAGCCCTCATACACAGTGACGCAGCTGTTGGTTTCCCTGGTGACGTTGGAGTGGAGTGATCGACGCCGACGACGCTTAAATTTAACCGGGTCATGCATGCGGGAACGGAACTGATCCAAGCAGCGTTGCCGGCAAGAAACGCGAAGCGCCCCCAACCACCGCCGACCTACCGCCCAACTGCCGCGGGTCGGACCGAAAACCCTGGTACGAGACGCGCGGCGCGGCCCGCCGTTGCTTTCGGGGCAGGCCGCGGCAGATATCAACAGGGGAAAATGACCGCCCAACCTTTACCAAATTTCCCTCGATGTCACCAGTGTCACCACGGAGTCACGGCACGGGCTCGCCTCTGTCTCCGAGGTGAAGGAGAGATCGGATTCAGATAGGCTGGAGGAGTACGTGTGCCCGCCTGCCCGGGATCGGAGTTATGCTACCTGGGCGTTGGTTTGGGCGAAGCCGTTGCGTTCGTTGCCGGTTTGATGCCCGCGAAAACGACGGGTTGGTTGAGGGTGGAGAGTCCAGGGGAGCAAAACGTGCGGGAAACTATCTCGTCTCGTGAGTGTGTCTGTGAATATGGGTTCGGTGCCGGTGCGCTTGTGCCGGGGGGCGGCTACGATCGCCATCACAATTAATCAACGTCAAGTTGACAACTGGGCGAAAGGACGCTGTGGAATGGACCACTAGCCGACCGTACGGAAACGGGGATCTGCAGCCTGCTTGTTTTCACGAGCAGGGTTTGCAAATCAGGGGGTGTTTAGTTTCTGGAAAAAGTAAAAAGTGAAGTGACACATCGGATACTGTAGCAATTTTCGTTTGTTTGTGGTAAACATTGTACTACCATGACCTAACTAGGCTTAAAAGACTCGTCTCGTCGTGTACATCAAAACCATATAACGATGTGATAGGTGAATAGTGAAGTTTGGAGAGAGAATTTTTATAAATTTGATGATGTGACCGGGAACTAAACAGGACCTTAGTGCTAATCCCTCTAACTCTAGATTTCTTTTCTAACGAGAAAAACGGCCTTTTTCTTTTGTTCGAAGCGTCAAGTACTCTTCGCTGAATGGAAGTCCCGGAAGTCCAGAGCCCTACTGGTCCAGCCTGTCTGTTTCTATAGCTGCAAGAATTTAGTATCGGCTATACTCCCTCCGTAAAAAAAAAATACTCTAGAATTCAAAATTTGTCCCAGAAAACAAGTCATTTTACTATCTTTAGTATTTAAGTATGTGCATGTACATGCAACAACTAATTAGTGCCAAATATGGCTAATAATTAGGGACAATCAAGGTTATTTTACTTTCTTGTTAATCTGTCCTAAAATTTCTAGAGTGTCTTCTTTTTTTTTTGACGGAGGCTACGCCACGCCGATACGTTGGTCTGCCGCCGTATCGCGTATCGCGGACGTTTCCGATACACGATACGGCGACGATACACCACTGATACTTATTCAGTACTACTACGCTTACTTTTCCTCCCTACTTTCTTAGATCGATTTTTTTCCTTTAATTAGATGGTAGCAACAGGTATCATCAGTGTATGTGCAAGTGCTAAATGTTTCTAACACCAATCCAACTATTTAAGACTTATTTTATAAATTAAATTATTCTATTTGAGACTTATTTTATGTATTAAATTTAAATTCTAAACGTATCGACGTATCAGATTAATTTGAAAATGACGTATCATATAAGCGTATCTGTATCTGATACCGATACACGTATGTGAATCGGCGTGGTGTAGGGAGGGAGTATGTTGCGTGCCTACGAAACCTACTTTCTTACCTATCAAAACGGCCTCGTTTTTTCAGGACAACGATCTTGATGGCTTCGAGTTCGAGCTTTCTTACCTATCAAAACGGCCTCGTTTTTTAAGGACAGGATTTTGATAGTTTCGAGTTTGAACTCGACAAAGAGAGCTAAAGCTGGCCTCCATGTCTGGCTCTCAAGAGGGCAGAATCACCAGTGATGGATTTCCGGTGCCTTAATAAAACTGAAAATTTCGGGCGGATTCCGTATCTGCATAGCTGATAGAAAAACGTTGTAGAAGCTACAGCGGGATATAAATGCGAGCTTATTCAAGTTCATATTTCAATGCGAGCTTATGCAACTTGAAACAGCCGCAGGTACGAACGATAACCAAGATTTCCAAGCACGCGTTCCAACATGTAAAAGAATGATGTTTCTATCATCCCCACCCTAAACAGAGCAGGACGAAACTATATACAGAGGTTACTGACCTGTACAAAAGAATCTGTGGCTGTTTTGCCGATTTATGAGCGAGACGTGCCCTTTTGTTTCTGATGTGATTCACACAACGAATAACAAGAGCGTACAAGCATTAACTAGTCCTATGAGTTTAACCAGCTTACACAGGGTCACTGCTTCTAGGTATTATTCTTACTGGAAGGCCAGCTGGTGTAGGGCCCTTATGATTGGCAACCAGGTGCCGATCATCTTCATCCTTACGATGGGCATCAGCGAAGTGCAGGCTCAGCCCTTCCTCAATGTCAGATTCATCCATGTACCTTGTCTTGGACAAGGCTTGGGGGCTTCTCCAGCTGCCACTGCTTCTGCAATTACTCCGCTCTAGATCCTCTGCGCTTCCCTCCGAAATATAGCCACTATGACTACTGGAATGAGGATCTGCCATGTATCGATTTCCAAAGTCCGGAGGCTCGATGAAACTGCCTTGTGGACCACCTGAATCTTCAGGCGCATGAGCCCACCAACGGCTGTTCGAGTTTTCTTCTATATCATGTTGCTTCCCTGGAGCGTTCTGGAACAGAGCACTTGATGTTGATGCCCCCATATGACTTTGAACTCTTTCATAGAACTCGTAGTCCCAGTTTCCTACTTCTCCAATTTCAGATGTTTCCTGTGCTGGTGGACTTGTGCTCACACCAGTCTCAGGGAATGTTTGCTCAAACTGGGGAGTCTCAGCTCTATCTGAGTGTGGTGGATGACACATGTAATACCAGTCCAGGATATATGGATGAGTTCTCTGGTCTGTTTCAAGCAATCCCAAGGGCGCTAAGTTATAAATAGGAGGCAGGGCTGCCTCAGCGTGGCTATGGATACCACTTTGAAGTTGTCCTGCTGCCACAAAGCCTGAAGCCTCCATTGCTTGATATTGTGCAAGAGCTTGTTGACGTAGTTGCCTTTCCTTGAACTTTTGGAGGTTTGATAAGAATTGCTTACCATCAGCATCTGGTTCCCATGATGGATACACACTCTGAAAACTGAAAAAAGAACATATAATGCAGTTAGAATTCATAAGCTGCTCCTGGTTTTGCAATGTCAACACAAAACCTTGTTTGAACAGCTGAGCACAGGTAGCTTATTCTGATATTGACCACCCAATGATGCCATTATCCAAAGAATCGGGGGAAAAAATAAAAATGCATTCAGGCCTGTATAGCAGCAGCCAAAGCCAGGACATGGTAGGAAGTGTATAATATGCAGAGTAGAATAAATTAAATGGTGCTTGCCATATTTATTAGTCGGTGTTTTTCCACAACACCTAGTGAGCAGGCTACATAGAATGGTGTTTGCTTGGAATATCTTCTGATTGGTACTAAAAAATTTGGTCAGTGCCTATATTCCATTACATCTATAGCTTCGACAAGGATGTACCGATTAAAGACACGGCAATAAAAAGGGAATGCTCTTGGCCATCTGCAGGATTAAAGCCCTCTATTATATGCTACTGCCTCTCCAATGAATTAAAGTAAAAATACTGGAATTTTTTATTTCTCTAGGCAACATTTTCCACGAAATCCCCTATTCAGGCCTGCTTTGAATAGGCAGAATGTTCTAGCAATTTTCAGGATTTAATTCACACTTCAATTAAACCCTAAGGATTTGAGTTTGACCTGGTTACAGTCTCGAAAGGCTTTTATTGTTTCTCAAATAGGCAGGTATAACTACTCTTGACATTAAACTACCAGACATCACCTCAAGGGGTTTATGTGGGGGTGCTTCGGTTCATCGATTTCCTAAAAATCCCTTTCCAAATTGTTGATTGGTGCATTTTAGATGGACATTTTACAGGAGCAAACAATTTAGGTAAACTAAGAGAGTAACACATAACTTTGCAAGCATTGAAGTACTCCAAGCCATCTAATCAACCGTTGACAGCACATATGATGCCTAGTTATTAAAAAAAGAAACACTTATGTACCTTAAGAATGATTTCTCCATTTTCCCTTGGGAGCTTCTGAGGCTTTTAAGAGCATTGAATGGTGACCCATAGTTTCGATTCCCATGTCTTTTGAAGTCAAATAAGCTTAGACTATTGAACACAGAGAAATAACAATGTTAACTATTGCAAAGGCCCAAGTAAAAATAATCATCGAGGAACTAACAAAAGAAATGGCAGCAGAGAACCTGCATACTTCTCCCACTCCGTCTACATAAACTGTGAAGTCTGAGATGAAGCGCAGAATGTCATCAACCCGCTGTGGATAATATGAATCCACAGCTATCAGTGAACTTGGTTTACATGAAAATCACTGTTGAGTTGGTTCAGCGCACATTACCTTTGGTACCTCAAAAATGAGCAAGTAAGGAGTGATGAAAATGGAGGCCATCTCCTCAAGTAGCATAAATATAGTATACTGCATGCAAAAATTGTCATGACAATCCTTAGTCATATAATTGAAGAAGCAAACTACATAGGCGATTTGAACATACCCATGATGTAAGAGAAAGTCGTATAAGTAGAACCAACCAAGATCTTAATGCAGGATATAGATTTCTAACCACGAAACAAAGAATTTTAATTTCACCCTGTGGATTTACATAGCTAACTAAAATAGTTTATAGCATAGATCCAAACAGCCTTTTATCCCCACTAGAAGTAGTATACTCTACTTAGAAAAATTATTAAAAGTGGTATCTCTGTATTTACAAGGCATATTTTGATTAAAAATCCTCATAAGCATAATTTCACCACTATTTACTCCTACAGTGTCAATTATAGCCAGATCAATATTTCATTAAAAGTAATTTGTAGTACGAATCTAGATTTTAAACTTTTGTAACTGAACTTTCATATAATTAGACAAATCGTTGGAAGTTTGACCTTTTCCAATCAAAATAAACCTAATAAAATTGAACGGAGGTAGTAGTAGAAAATGAGTTAGGAATAGCTTGTTTTAGTACTGAAATGGCAACGGGAATTTCAACAAAGGAATCAGTGTATACAAATAAAATGGTTTGGAACATTCACATTTAAAAGCCAGATGGTATGTCACATAGTACAATTTTGTAATACCCTTGCCTGCTGGTAAAATTTGGCATTTGGACAATTCTTTGCCTACTATGCTATCTTAAATGAAATGAACTGGAGTTGAAATAATTACCTGAAATAATGTTTCAAATTCTCTTCGCACAAGTTCACTGCTCTCTTTGCCACGCCACCGCTTTGGCATGTAATGTGTTTGGTGAACAGCAAGGGACATGGCCCCTTCTGGATCAATTACTTGAAGCTCATCAGCCACTACTTTTCGACTTATAGCTGCTATTGCTCCAAAAACAATAGTATACCAGAGCAAATTTCTTCCAAAAATCTGCAAAAGTAAGACATAAGATTTTCTAAAGCTAGTAAGATGCACACAGGGGCAGAGTTTATTGCTGGTAAGAGGGAGCCATGGCCCCTCCTGGCTCCTGGTTTTACATATTGCTTAAGCGAAAGCTGAACATCCCTACTAGCTTACAAGCAAAAGCACTATTAAGCTGTTGTCTATAAGATTTGACCCGTCTGGAATTTTGTTAGTTTTGTTAGAGATCCACCACTGGATACATGTACTACCAAAATATAAAGGAAATGCAAACACGATACCCCCTACAAGTCAAGTCAGGCTGACGCCATATCAAGTTGATTCCCTATATGTAAACTAGTTGCATTAACCAACTTATGTGAAATTCTAACTTGATGCCATATCAAGTTGTAACCTCAAGCATTCCCCGCTAGTTCCCACCAGCATGGAAATGTGCACTGAAGTTAACTATGTCAAATGTGCCCACCTAACGTCAAACCCTCACACGCCCTCTTCCTTTCAGTGGTTGCCACCAACATGGCACACTCGAGTTCACATTAAGGCAATTATGTGGATCCCCATCAAGCAAGAATCCAAAGGTACCAAATGGATGGGATTATACTTGTAGGCGATGAACATAGTTATTTTACATGCAGGGATGTATTTGCACTTGAAGTGGCTTGTAGCAGGGTATTTGCAATTTAGCCAAATGAAGAATTCAAAATATAATGCTTACATGTCCCTCGAGAACAGATTCACCCACAAAACCAATGATTATAAGAGCACCAGCCAAGCCACCAGAAACAAAAGATACAAATTTTGCCATGATGGAAACCAGTGGGGTTGGAAATTGCTTCAAGTAATTTAAAGAATGCACGGCACTGTTGTTCATTCTGTGTCTGAAGAAATGATCAACCTGCAATGTGAGTCATGTGAGTTAGGAAAACAATGCTCACAGATAGAGATTGAAGGACAGAAATTAAGAAAGGGAAGCTGGAGAGATCAAAGACTCATTAGATCATCTGTTGCAGCTACAATGACAGAGAAAAAATGGGTACTGAGAATCTACCTCATTATATTCCCTAAAGATCCATCTTGATAAGTTTGACCATCGTCGAGATGATGCTGTACTGGGGTGATTATAAATTTCTTCAGCATGTCTTAGAATGACATACACCAATGGAAATATCACAAGGCAGGGTGACAGGATAAGCATTGCAACTCCAACAAACATAAGTCGCTTTTTCAACACATCTGGGCTTGTCAAAAACTCTTTCCGTATGCAAAATTTACTGAAAAAGGAGGATAAATGCTCAGTAAAAAAATTCAAAACAACAAGGGACCAAACCCTAGCAAAATAGAACAATTTAGTAAACTGCATGATTTGAACCATCCCAAATCAATATAAGAATGCTTGGCAGAAACTAGAAAGCTACACAAATGGTATACAAAGTGGAGGTGCTAACATGTAAATCCTCACATGATCTGTTAGAAGAGATTCAGACTTAAGTGGGATCCATCAACAACCTTTTTAGGGATTGACTATTTAAGCTAACGGAAGTAATATGAGACATTAAATCTGGTAATCTAGGTTTTAGCAATGCACAATGTAGTGGTACATGACTACGTGTTACGTCAAAAGAATATTATACAAGTGCCTTATAAATGAAGGTCAAATAATGAACATTGCATTGGCAGTTAACTGATTTATGGCCTTCTAATGCAGCTATGTGCTAGCAGCAGCTTAACACCTTATTCTGCTACGTGCTAAGTTGCTCCTCCTATTTTTACATGAAGGGCCTAGTCGCTCTGAGCTGAGCTTATACTAAAATTTCAAAGTAGTAGTATCATAGTATGTAAAAACAAACACATAGCTTGGTCGTGTAGAAACTGAAGTATGTTACCCAACTATATAATTATTATAAAAAAAAGATCCAATGGTAGTAAGTAGTTACAGAAAAGAGCTACAGTCTTCCTTACCTGTCAAACATACTTTGGAAGATGCACCAATTTAGGGTCCATTCAAGGGCCTTTGGAAGTATCAAATGGTTTCTATTGCCATGCTCATGTGATCTGACAGTTGGGCCAGCTCCAGGCAGACAAGAACGAATTGGAAATGAAAGAATGCCTTTATTGACCATCCCAATCAAATAATTTTCTTTCCTCATGATTCTCATGATAATATCATGCTCTGAGAGATCCCTAACAACACAAAGTTTTTGAGATTTCTGAAGCAGGACAACCTTCTCTATTATTCGGGGCCACGATATGGTCTGGATCTCAAGATCATCGACTTTAAGGCTGCATGAAGGTAAATATAGTATAGGTAAAATCATTGCTCTGACCTCTAAAAAGAAAGAAAAAAATTGAGCATGAAACTACATAAGCAGAAAAGTTACCTATCATAGTAGAATTGACGAACTTTGAGTGTACTTCTTAACTGTACAAAGAACTTGAGGAAGTTGGTGAGTCCATAGGTTGTCAATATGATCATTGATCCAACAGTTATCATTTTGGGCAATGTGAATGGAACCAATGGATCATGCTTAATGACCTTCATCAAATCACATGGTCCGTCTCCAGATTCAAGTGCCTCCACACCGCATTTCAAATGAATTAGGGTATCCCAGTCAACAAATAAGAAGAAGAACCCAATACAGCATACCATAAA
>OAMR01000252.1:1281741-1318953 GCA_900205405.1 Echinochloa crus-galli | reverse complement strand
TTTAAATTCACATTTTTGCACTCAACAAATCCTATAGGGAATTTTAGGGTTGTTACAATATGGTAATATAAAAGGCGAGACATCGCAAGTAGAACTTACCGGGCCACGATATGGTCTGGATCTCAAGATCATCAACTTTAAGGCTGCATGAAGGTAAATATAGTATAAGTAAGATCATTGCTCTGACCTCTAAAAAGAAAGAAAAAAATTGAGCATGAAACTACATAAGCAGAAAAGTTACCTATCGTAGTAGAATTGACGAACTTTGAGTGTACTTCTCAACTGTACAAAGAACTTGAGGAAGTTGGTGAGTCCATAGGTTGTCAATATGATCATTGATCCAACAGTTATCATTTTGGGCAATGTGAATGGAACCAATGGATCATGCTTAATGACCTTCATCAAATCACATGGTCCGTCTCCAGATTCAAGTGCCTCCACACCGCATTTCAAATGAATTAGGGTATCCCAGTCAACAAATAAGAAGAAGAACCCAATACAGCATACCATAAAGAGCACATTAAGGATCTCTATTATCCATTTGGTAATGATACACCTGAGCCCTTTTGCGCAGAAATATTCATAAAGCCTTTCAAAGAAAATATCCAAGTCAGGAATCGGTTCTTCCTTGAAGCCTTCACCATGGAGAAGTCCGGACGGGCTCTCACTTCCAGAGCCAGGCAATCGTCGGTAGTCCGACAACTCTATTTCAGGTGGAATATCAACAAGCAGCTGAGCTGATAATGGGGATTGGCTTCTCCATGGCAAGTTAAATCTTGTTTGTGCATGTGTGTCCTTCGAAAGGAAGGACATCATTCATCAAAACAGAAGGCAGGGGCAGTTGATAACTCCCTTGCCATACCAGATGTATGCACCTACACGCAAAAACAAATTATCTACACTTTTCATACCACCATTTTCCACTGAAGAAGAAGTGCAATAAATTCATTGCTCCTTCAAAACTCACAAATACGACAGAATCACTAAACGGAACAAACCATGCAAAATATAAAAGCGTTACTATTTAGAGAAGAAGACAAGCCAACACTAATCCCTGGATGAGCTTAAATGACTACATTTGGAAGGCATTAAAACCAAATACTACTAGTTTCTATAATTTTGGAGCAGATGTAGCTCCCCAACATCAAGCACTAAATATCTACCGGTTTACCCTCTCTAACTGCAAGCAGCAATAGTTGCAGTCCAAGCTAGACAAACCATAAGTTTGTATTGATCAATTAGCTCCCCACTGACACAATAGCCCAAACGTAATTGCACAACACCTATCCCCTTTTACACACCCCCCATGTCATTTACGAAAAGCAATACGGTGTCCCGCACCGAGATTCAGCAGCTAAGCAACAGGTTGGGAGCTAACTTCCAGCAAAGTCTCTACTCTCCAGCCCAACCCACCGCCCACCGGCGCCCAAGCCACCACACAACACATGAGTACATGACCGATTCAACCACCAGAGTTCTCCGCCAATAATCACGAATCACGGGGGCCGAATCGAACTAGTTCGGCCAATCTATCCACAAAATCGCTATCTAAAAAATAGAATCCACGCGAAGAGGGAGGGAGGAGCTGCACCGACCTTGGGAGCGCCGGCGATCCCCGGGCGCGAGCGCGATGGTCTCCGGGTCGGGGGCGGCGCGCGGGGCGGCGGGGGCTGGAGGCTCCGCGGGAGGACGGTGACTTGCGGTGGACTGCGCCGCCGGGGGCTGGAGGTCTGCGGTGGGGAAATCGCACGAGGGGGGAGGGAGACGAGGGGACGACAGGGAAGGGAAGGCAAAGAAGGGAGGGCGTGCGTTTCAGGAGACGTGACGGGATCGGGAAGGGGAATCGTAGGGGAGGGGATCGTTTTGTTCGTTCCGTTTATCCGCGGGTTTCGTCTTGCGTTAATCTAATCGCCGAGGAATTGGGAATCCCAATCGCTTGCGCATGGGACCCCGGGTTATATTACTCTATTAACTCACTGTTATTAATAAGAGGCTTTTATATTTATCTTCTTTTTATTGTAGTATATATATAGAAAGAAAAAACAGCGTGGAGGTAGGGATTGCACGTCGAGTCGTCAACCCATTTTGCGAGAAAAAGAAGGTACACGTCAACGTTCACTTTTCTGGCGAAAAAGATTCGATAGACAGCGGTGGTGGCCGTGTAACAAAATTTTAAGGGCAAGTACAACGGACAGACAACCCCCGTCGACTCGCTGCTCCCGATGGAAAAAAGTCCGACATGGAAGCAATTTAATGAAGAAAGAGAACGGCGTCGTCGTTTCGTTCGGCGACGGCACGAGCTCGTGCTCCAACACAAGTCGCCGGCCTTCCGCGCGCGTTGTAGGATGCGCTCGCTTCCGTCGACGGCGGCGCGGATCCGGTGCACGGGACGCGCGCGCGGGAGCCCGATTCTTGGCGCCATTCTTTCCCTCCGTTATTCTTTTCGCGATTCTTGGCGCCATTCTCTCCCTCCGTCGGTCCGTCCCCCAAATCGCCATCGAATCCCCTCCTCTCAAATAGCCCATCCGTCCTCCAATCAACCCTAGCTCTACCACCGGCAGCAGCCATGCGGCAGCAAGAGAAGCAGGCGGCGGCGGCACGTGAGCTGCTGAAGGCGGAGGCGGCAAGGAAGCGGAAAGCTGCTGCGGCAACTTTGCGGAAGGGGTCCGCGCCGGTAGCAGTCCGGACTGCGTCTGCGGCGGCGCAGATGCGGAAGGGAGCTGGTGGAGCAGCGCCGGCGCAGATGCGGAAGGGCGCTGGTGGAGCGGCGACGTCGCCGGAGGTGAGGGCCGCAGGGGCGGGTGATTTCAACAACTCCGGCACTTCACCGACCTCCTTCGTCGATG
This sequence comes from Echinochloa crus-galli, assembly GCA_900205405.1. NCBI lineage: Eukaryota > Viridiplantae > Streptophyta > Magnoliopsida > Poales > Poaceae > Echinochloa > Echinochloa crus-galli. Next base: position 1,316,107 of record OAMR01000252.1, on the reverse strand, counting down.
GAAGCTGCTTCTTCAACAATTCCGGCAGCTTATTCGGTGGTGGTGGACCTAGCTCCATGTCTCAACCATGGGTGCCATCGCAGTCTTCAGATCCTACAACATGGTAATGATTCATCCTGCTCATATTGCTGCACCATTGCTAGCGGCGCCGACGAACAACGACGCGCAGAACGCCATCAATTTGCCCTCCGCGCGGGCGCCGTGGTGACCGGCGGCCACCGCGCTCACGTGAGCTTGGCCACCGCCGCCGCGCTCGATCTCCGCCGCGTGCGAGCGGGAGAGCTCTGCTGCGGGGGGACAAGGTCAGCACGCAGCGAGGCAAGGCGGCGCTCGGACGGAGGAGCTCCACGATGCAGGGGCAAGCACGTGCGCTCAGCGAGGCAAGGCGGCGCTCGGGTGGAGCCGTGGAGGAGCTCCACGCTGCGCGGATGTCTTTTGGAAGAACCGTACCTTCAACTGGATCTACTATTGGACTGGCTATGAGAGCTCTGGAAAGTTCTTTTTTCTCTTTTCTTCATAGCAACAGTGACCTCGATTGGAGTATTCTAATAATGAAAATATTAGTAAAAAGGATACTGTTAGTTCTATAATCTGCATAAGTAATGAAACAACAGATTGAATAAGTAATAGCTGTATTGTTATTACCATGTTTGTCGATCCTGAAATGAAGCACTGTCTTCTGAAAGCATTGGAATTTGTATGGATATGGTGAGGATATGATCAGTGTAATATATATTGAGCAAGGTTATTATGAGGAAGTGCAGTGGTGATTCGATTATAATTGTAGATGAAAAGAATCAGTGAATGACTATATACCTATTTAAAAAAGTAAATACTGCTACTCATTTGATGATTTTTTATTAACTATGGAGGGCTAACAAAGGACAGATTGTCATAGCAAAGTCTGAATTGCAATAAATAGATTCAGAGTTCTTTTTCTGTATTCATAGCATAGGCATGCAGCTTGTTTACCCTAGCTCTACCACCGGCAGCAGCCATGCGGCAGCAAGAGAAGCAGGCGGCGGCGGCACGTGAGCTGCTGAAGGCGGAGGCGGCAAGGAAGCGGAAAGCTGCTGCGGCAACTTTGCGGAAGGGGTCCGCGCCGGTAGCAGTCCGGACTGCGTCTGCGGCGGCGCAGATGCGGAAGGGAGCTGGTGGAGCAGCGCCGGCGCAGATGCGGAAGGGCGCTGGTGGAGCGGCGACGTCGCCGGAGGTGAGGGCCGCAGGGGCGGGTGATTTCAACAACTCCGGCACTTCACCGACCTCCTTCGTCGATGGAAGCTGCTTCTTCAACAATTCCGGCAGCTTATTCGGTGGTGGTGGACCTAGCTCCATGTCTCAACCATGGGTGCCATCGCAGTCTTCAGATCCTACAACATGGTAATGATTCATCCTGCTCATATTGCTGCACCATTGCTAGCGGCGCCGACGAACAACGACGCGCAGAACGCCATCAATTTGCCCTCCGCGCGGGCGCCGTGGTGACCGGCGGCCACCGCGCTCACGTGAGCTTGGCCACCGCCGCCGCGCTCGATCTCCGCCGCGTGCGAGCGGGAGAGCTCTGCTGCGGGGGGACAAGGTCAGCACGCAGCGAGGCAAGGCGGCGCTCGGACGGAGGAGCTCCACGATGCAGGGGCAAGCACGTGCGCTCAGCGAGGCAAGGCGGCGCTCGGGTGGAGCCGTGGAGGAGCTCCACGCTGCGCGTTTCATTTGAATTGTCATTTATATTAAATCCAACAGAAGGATCACGCAGCCACTGCATGTCTGTAGTGTTTTCTAGCTGATGTAGATATTTGTGTTGAGTTTAAGACGAAATGTGTGCAGAACCTTAAGATGACCATAAGATAAGCCAAGGTTGCGATTGGTAGGAATTGATTCGACACTGTGTGCATAACCCTTTACAGAGCAGATCCAATGGCTTTGTGAAATCCGCAAGTTTGGATGTTGCAGTAAGGCGTTAAAAGAGGTGTTTAAACAAATCTTGAGGGGGCAGTCCTTGAATGTCCACTGTGACTTGAGTGTTCATTGGGATGTTTGTGCATCGATAATCATTTGTCCATGGGAGAGACCAAGAGGAAAGTTGGGTCCTTCTATGGTTTCTTCAGACAGAATTTGATCCTGAGTTCAAGTGTAGTGAACTCGAGTATGAAGTCTGGTGGAAAGGCTGAAATATTGTCTGGTAGTGCGTGTGGACCATACTTGTTGTGTAGAGCCAGATAGATGTCTTTTGGAAGAACCGTACCTTCAACTGGATCTACTATTGGACTGGCTATGAGAGCTGGAAAGTTCTTTTTTTCTCTTTTCTTCATAGCAACAGTGACCTCGATTGGAGTATTCTAATAATGAAAATATTAGTAAAAAGGATGCTGTTAGTTCTATAATCTGCATAAGTAATGAAACAACAGATTGAATAAGTAATAGCTGTATTGTTATTACCATGTTTGTCGATCCTGAAATGAAGCACTGTCTTCTGAAAGCATTGGAATTTGTATGGATATGGTGAGGATATGATCAGTGTAATATATATTGAGCAAGGTTATTATGAGGAAGTGCAGTGGTGATTCGATTATAATTGTAGATGAAAAGAATCAGTGAATGACTATATACCTATTTAAAAAAGTAAATACTGCTACTCATTTGATGATTTTTTATTAACTATGGAGGGCTAACAAAGGATAGATTGTCATAGCAAAGTCTGAATTGCAATAAATAGATTCAGAGTTCTTTTTCTGTATTCATAGCATAGGCATGCAGCTTGTTTCAGTCACAGTATTAAAAGGGGATAACTTCAGTTATCTGGATCAAATGTAGTGAGTACGGAACAATGTTTTTCTGCATCACTAAATTGCAGTGCTGTATGATTATGGAGAAACAGAAAGGAAAAATAGATTTATGTACTATGAAAATCTTTTAGAATGTGGACGACTGAACGGTGTATGATTGTAGAGGACTGACTCAACGGTGTATGCACAATGGCAGCACTATTATTACATAAAGAATCAGAACCTAGAACCGTTGGAATTATTTCTGGTACAACATAGGATCTTGCTGCCAGTGCAAGTGCTGCTTGTGCAATTTTTCTATATACAATCATCCCCTGAAAACTATAATCCATGACAACAAACCCATATATAGACTGGAGGTAACCAACAGCCTGCAGAGCAGCCTCCTCATAAGCAGTTATTGGGTTCTGCTGTGCGCATGCCCAGAAGAAAACCCGATGTGTAGAAGGTAGTAGTGGAGCAGTTGAAATTTCTATTTCAATTTCACAAAGTAAACACCCATCTTCAGTCACTTCATTAATCATGGACGTATAGGGCAAGAAAAATTCCTTGTTCTTTAGAAAATACATCTGAAATATATAAATTTGTACCTAAGCACACAGCGCGCGCGCTCACACCATCTCACCATATAAATTTGTACCTGAATGAAAGAAGGAGCAGAGAAGGAGGAAAAAACAACATAAAAGTTACTTACCAAGGCCACAGAACGGGAATCCCAGTAAGCAATGAATCTGATGTCATCCAATGAGACCCTACACAAGGAAGTCCAACATACGAAGAAATTAAAGAGAGCACACAAAAGAACAGGAGAAGTACACAGAACAAAACTAAAACGAAATAGTTTGGGGAAAAAGAAACAGAATGACTGAGCACAATATCATCACAACAGAATCGAGTTTTAACTGCGAAAAAAAATTATCACAGCATCAGAACTTCGACGTCATAGACTGGTTGAGCAGCAGCCTCGGCGAATGCCGATGCTGCGAGGCTCGAGCATGGCCATGGACCTGCGAATGAGCATTGAGAGGCTTGAGCATGGCCATGGACCTGCGAACGAGCATTTCCCCGCGAGTATGCTCTGCCTCTGGTACGGCATGCCCCGTGCCGGTGGCCGCTTGGGCGCTGCGGCATTAAACGCGCTCCGCACCAACTCCACTCACTCCCATCACGGCTCCACAACCAGCGGCCCCCATTTTACATCGTCCGTCCGGCAGCGGCGACGCACGGTTGCAACCGACGGGCGGACGCAACGGTGGCGCGCGGCAACAAGCGGCGGGCGGACGGCAGCAGCGACTCGCGGCACCGAGCGGCCGGCGGACGGCAGCGGCGCCGCGCGGCACCAAGCGACGGGCGGACGACAGAGGCGGCAAGGCAGCACCAGGACGGCAAGGGCTGAAGCAAAAAAAACAAGGGAGCAGAAAGAGGATAGGAAGATAAGCGACAGCGGAATGAGGGTGGGAAACGCACAGCCGGAGAAAGGGAAACCAGAACAATTTCAGATCCAGAAAGCTGTAAAAAATCGATCCGCGAAAGTGGAGAAGAAATCACCAGGAAACACCAGCCGCAGCTGCGGATGAAGACAAATAGCAGCATCTCATATCCGCAAGCCAAGGAAACATAGAGAACGAAGATTAAATCGAATGAGCAGAAACATATGTGCTGTCCAAAAGAAGGGAAGCTTCGGATTAAGGGAAAGAAATAGCAGCATCTCAGATCCGCAAGGCAAGGACTATAAAAAAGTGATTTTAAAATGTCAAAAGATCAGAAGAGCAGCATAAAGAACAAAAAAAGAAGAAAGAGAAGATACACCACATTGAAGAATAAGAAATGTGAAAGAGAAGAAACGCTCAATCCACAACAAGAACATGAAAAGGCAGACAAGAAATCAATGGTGTTGATCAAAGAAACAACAGATCGGGGAAGCAAAATCCCTGGGAGAGAAAGAGGGAAGGGGAAAAAATAACGGGATTCAAGATCTAGCCGCACGATCCAGCAGCTCTTCTGAGACGAAAAGAATAACAAGAATAGCAAGAAAACCGCACGATCCAGCAGCTCTTTTGAGACGAAAAGAACAACAAGAATAGAAAGAAAACGTTAGGATGGGAAAAAAATAGAGGATCATCCACAAAGAAATTACAGATCTGAGAAAACAAATATTCAGGGAATAGAAAACAAAATCAAACGAAAGAGAGAGAGGGTAAAGGGCACACGTAAATCCAGCAGCTTTGCTGGTAAGTAGCCTTCGCGGGGTATGTCTGCACGTGAGGAACCGAGAGGACAGCAGATGAAAAAAGCCAAAGAAAGCCACGGGAAAAAGCAGGAAAGGAAGACGAGAGAGAAAGCAGAGAGAAAGTGACGGGGAGAAAGAAGAGCGGAGGGCCTTCGGGAGAGTTCGAACAAAAAAGAAGCAGACGGGTGGCGTAACCTTCTAGAAACGAAACAACTCAACGCTTTTACCGTCAGATCAAAATCGGATGAACCAACAAATTTTGGATGGCGTGGGCGGGCTGGCAGGCCGCCGGACCCGCCCACTTTCATAAGGGTTAGTTATAGTTATAGTTATAGTTATAGTTATAGTTATAGTTATAGTTATTATTATATATATATATATATATTATTTCTGTATGAATCGATCCTCCTGCTCATATTGGTACAGATTGATCCTGCTGGTCATATTGTCTTAAGATTTCTGTATGAATTGTTCCGTGTTCATATACAAATGCAGTACTTTTGGTTGAAATTAGATTTGTTGCAAAGAAGCTATTGTTGTCTTAAGATTTTTGTACAAATTTACTGATGCAGGCTAACGAGTATAAAAATTGGTGATAATTGAATACCACATTTGGGCTTAAAACTGGGTAGTTTGATTTCAAAGGCACAAATGTATTGATCTGTTTCTTGGATGAATTCCCTTTGCAAAGCAAGCTACTTGCCAGTAGCATAATTATCCCTGACAGCTTCTCTTGCCCAATTATAGCTGATATACACACTGCAAGAACACAGGCAGTAGCTTGCAAATATATTGTTCCATTATGCTATGTTGCCTGCTTCTGCTGCTGTTAGTTTTGTGCACTTTCTGAAACTGAACCATATATTGTATGTTGCCTAATTGTGCTGCTTCTTTTTTGAGTTTACACCTTCTGAAATTTGAACCATATATTGTGTGAGAAAGGCAAACTATCAAATAGTCATCCACATTGATCGATGAGTTCCCTGTTCTTTTCCCCTCTACAATCTGAACCATATATTGTGTGAGAAAGGCAAACTATCAAATAGTCATCCACATTGATCGATGAGTTCCCTGTTCTTTTCCCCTCTACAATCTGAACCATATATTGTGTGAGAAAGGCAAACTATCAAATAGTCATCCACATTGATCGATGAGTTCCCTGTTCTTTTCCCCTCTACAATCTGAACCATATATTGTGTGAGAAAGGCAATCTGAACCAAATGTCTTGATCTGTTCTGTTTCTGCTATGTATTATACTGGTTCATTATGTTTGGATGTTACATATTCGAGGTGCTGGACCAAAGTTGTTTGTGGATATGTAATGCAAATTATACAACACTATTTTGCAGGGATACAAATCCAACACCACATGGAGGCTTCACAAACCTTATCCATCCTCATTTATCTCAGAATTACCATTTTACTGGGAGACTTTCTCACTTTGCCCCATTCAAGGCACCAAGATCTATGGAATCAGAAGAAGAAATGTCCACTCCTCCTGCAGCCATGGAAGAAAATGAGTATGTTGATGTCGATAGCGAGGACGAGTTACCTAGGACTGAAAAGCGAATTCTTTGGAGTCAAGAGGAAGATGTCAGGCTGGTGAGTCTCAGTTCAATTTTTATATGTTTTCAGTTTACTTAATACATTCTCTGTTTCGTGGAATGTCAATAATCTAAAATATACTTCATACTATTTTAGATGAGCTCTTGGTTGCACAATTCAACAGACCCAACCATCGGTGCAGATAGGAAGAATGAGCAGTATTGGAATGATGTTTAATACAGTGAAGTATTTGAAGAAGAAATTGTTTGCTGATATCTGAGGTAATCTCTCCAATAATCTGTTGATGTATTAACCTGTTCATGAGTCCAGCTACTTGTCTGCAGCTTTCATCTTTTTTTTTTTGAGTGAACTGATGGTTGTCTACAGCTTTCATCTTTTTTTTCCTGTGAACTGATGTATCTGTGTTCTTCTATCTGTAGGTGCTGGCTTGGTAAAGTGGAGCTTGGGGTCCGAGGTGGCTGAGCGGAAGATAGAAGGATGCATGTGCAAGCTTTTGTTGAACTTAGTTGAACATGGTGTTATCATTTTGTAGACTGCATTTTAACTTAGTGCGTTTGTTCTGTCCTGCGGCCAATGTTGAGGAACAGATGGTTGTGTGAATTGATGTCTCTGTGAACTGACGGTTGTGTGAATTGATGTCTCTGGCTGAACGTATTCACATGTTGTGTGAATTGATGTCTCCTGCGGCCAATGTTGATTTTTGTGAACTGATGGATGCATGTATTCACCTGTCTATATGCATTCTATCTTTCCAACTTCTTTGCGTGGTTGTGTGCCTGTATATATATATCTGATATGTGCCATAGGTGATGGATACACCACTTCCTATCACTTCTAGTTGATAAAAAATGTCTGATAGTTGAAGATGAAAAAGAGTCGGTTAGAATTCCATTGGATTTGAATGAGAATCCGAGTGCAACTATTGTCCTACCTCCAGAAGTGAATACAAATGATAATCCTAACCCATGCTTCGTAGAGATACTCAATAGAAACTCTGCTATCCGTGCTCGCTCTACACACAGGCAACTCAAGAATGATTTAGTTGAGCACATATGGCAATGTTACGGGCAAAGGGACAATTGATCATGTATTTGGAGGACCAATTGATATAATGAAATAATGATTTTATTATATAATATCATGTATTTCGAGGACCAATTGATATTAATATATATTATATTTATGCTTGTTTAAAAAGACTTATGAGAATTATTTGAATATGTCATGTATCCTCCTCCTAAGCAACAAAATGGCTACAAAGATCAACTTATGTACAAGATCACCATGATTTATGTGTCAAATGGTGAATTAATTATGTTATAGACAGCCAAACAGACAACTCATTGCATAAAGCTGTCTGTTTAGCTGTCTCTATACTTTAAATAGACAGCAGCTGTGTGCGCTGTTGTACTTACCCTAAGCCTCGAAAACATCTTTGTTCGTAGGCAAACGATGCATCGGACGGTTGTCCGGCGAGTGGAGACGCGATATACGTTATGGTCATTTATAGCTTGTTAATCAATTACGGTGTTATACGCGTGGGCGCGTGGCAACAGGGCTAGACGTGGTCTCCTGGCACGCTGTTTCTGAACCTGCCACGCATCCGCCACGAAACACATGCACCTCCGCTCGTGTCGCCATCGCCGGCGAGCGCGCGCCATGCCCTGCAGCGCGGCGCCGCTCGCGCGCTGCTCCTGCTGCTGGAGTGCCGGTGCACAAGCTCCCCACCAGAGGCCAGAACGGGTCGATCGAGCTCGAGCCGGCGGTGGCGGAACCATCACGAAACCCGTGCAACCAGCCGCACAAACCTCGAAGAGCACAACAGGCCTGAGAGTTGCTGGGCTCTTGAGCCCAACCAATGTAGGCCACACCTGATATGGGCCGATTATTGGAGCCGTTTGAAGCCGAACGTTTACGCCGTCTCCCAGTCCCAGACCCGACCAAAAAAGCTCAAGCAGTCAAGCACCAGCCATGTCAAAAAAAAAAGCCTCAAGCACAAACTTCGTCTCATCTCATCCACTCGAATTGTACAGCAGTTATATGCAGGTTGACTCGAGTACGTACACACCACGGAATGTCGCCACGGATGGATACTTGGTCCATTTCATTTCATTATTATTAAGCACACAGCGCGCGCGCTCACACACCCACACCAAGCGCCTCCCGTTCGCTCAAAATATTTGCAAATCAACAGCACGCTTTAGCTGCAATGGGGACGCTTTGCTCCTGACGGCCTTCTGCAATTCGTCACAGAACGCGGGGCACTCCTTGCTGATTGTTTCAGTTCGATCTCTCAACTCAGTGCGTATGGCAGGACGCTATCCTGGAGAGAGATGGCTAATTTAAGGCCCCGTACAATTTTCACTAAACACTGCGCTATACGTATATAGAGGATGGAAGAAAAAATAGAGTGGCTAGTATCTCACATACATACTGTAATGCGTGCATGCATATATGGTACTCAAATTGGTTCGGCTATAGCCTGGAGTGGCGTAGCCAACCGCAGTACCGTCCCAAAATTCTCTGTCATGTCTAGCTCGTTCTTCCCAACATCTGCGGGAAGCCTCCACTTGAACCGGCGCAGCAAGGTCGCAAGCATCAGGTGCACCATGCGATCAGCCAGCAGAATCCCGGGGCACATCCTCCGCCCGGACCCAAACGGCAGCAGCTCGAAGTCCTTGCCGCGAAAGTCTATCTCCTTCTCCAAGAACCTCTCCGGCGTGAACTTCTCCGGCTCGGGCCACAGCTCACGGTCCCGCCCTATCGCCCACACGTTCACCAGGACGCGCGCGCGCCTCTGACCTCCGTCGTCGTCTCGGCCTGGCGGGGCAACAGGAGCGGCGCCGGAGGGTGAAGGCGGAACGTCTCCTTCACGATGGCCTGGAGGTACCTGAGCTGGCCGATGTCGGATTCCTCGATCTCTTGTTTGGAGCCGATCACCTGTGCGAGCTCATCACGAGCCTTCGCCATTGACGAGGGGTTCTGTAGCAGCTCGGCCATCGCCCACTCTACCGTTGCTGCGCTTGAGTCACTGCCGGCACTGAATAAATCCTGAAGAAATATCAGAGAATCAGGTGAGGAATTTAATTTCAACGTCGATACTGAAAACAAGTGTATGGAACTGTCTTTTTTCATACATCGATGGAGCAGTGTATAAACAGTGTACCGTAATCAATGAGAGCAGTGTTTGCCGAGCGAAGCCCCGGCCATCCTCTGCGCCGCGGTAGTCGAGGAGCAAGTCCAGGAAGTCTTTCTTGGGGGCCTCCCCGTCGCTGCGTTCCTTCATGCGCCGCTCAATCTGCTCGTCGAAGATGGCGTGCAATTTCTTGAACACCTTGCCGAGGTGCGCCCTCAGCCGCTGCGGGTCCAGCGGCGCAAGCACGGGGAAAAAGTCGGACACGTTCGGCACACCGACGGCCACGGTGTACTCCTGGATCACGCCCTTGAACGCCCCCGACGTGTCGCGGTCGTCGAGGTCCGCGAGGTCGGCGGAGAAGATGGCGCAGAATAGCACGTTCACCACGGTCGTGAAGGCCACGCGGCTGACGTCGACGGCCCTCGCGCGCCAGCTGCGCCACGTGGGACACGAGCCGCCGCATCTTGTCGCGGCGGAGCGGCCCGTGCGCGTCGAGGCGGCGCGGCGCGAAGAGCTCCGCGGAGCACGCCTTGCGCAGGGCGCGCCACCGGGGGCTCCCCGGCGGGAGCCAGGCCATGGAGTGATCGTCGTTCGCGCCCGCGCGGACGGCATCCGGGACGGAGCGCGCCGATAAGGTGGCGTCGTGGCGTTGGAGGACGTCGCGGGCAGCGCCCGCGGAGGAGGCGACGACCGTGGTGACTGCGCCAAGGCGTAGCGCCATGAGCGGGCCGTGGCGCGCAGCAAGGCGTCCGAGGGAGCGGTGCGGATGGGCGCCAAGGCCGAGGAGATTGCCGACGAGCGGCAGCGGGCGGGGGCCTGGAGGCAGGTTGCGGCGGCCGCCGGCGAGGACTTGGCGGAGGAGGTACATGGAGGAGACGAGGAGGACGGCACATAGCGTGTAGAGGTCGAAGAGTTTCATCTCCATGTAGAGCGCCATGGCACGAGTGTATTTGCTAGGCGTACGTACTTATAAGCTCAGTCTCGTGGAAGTGTCAGGTCCTTCATGACAATAAATATACGGTAATGCTCCAGGCGTCCGACGGATCGGACGCCGCTCTCCCCATTTCCCCTCCTAAACACCATTTAAAGCGCACCGCAGCTCCGTTTCATCCCCCGACTTCGTTGCCCGCATCGTCACCGCCACCTCATGTCGGTCCCGCCTCCCCGCGCCTCCGTCGGCCGGTGTCCCCGGCGCGGCGCCGCCCCACGTCGCCCCGCCTCTCCGCGCCTTCGTCGGCCGGTGTCCGAGGCGCAGCTCTGCCCCACGTCGTCCCCGCTTCCCCGAGCCCTGTCTCTTATACACATCTAGATGAGAGAAGCAGGCGGCGGCGGCGGCACGTGAGCTGCTGAAGGCGGAGGCGGCAAGGAAGCGGAAAGCTGCTGCGGCAACTTCGCGGAAAGGGTCCGCGCCGGTAGCAGTCCGGACTGCGTCTGCGGCGGCGCAGATGCGGAAGGGAGCTGGTGGAGCAGCGCCGGCGCAGATGCGGAAGGGCGCTGGTGGAGCGGCGACGTCGCCGGAGGTGAGGGCCGCAGGGGCGGGTGATTTCAACAACTCCGGCACTTCACCGACCTCCTTCGTCGATGGAAGCTGCTTCTTCAACAACTCCGGCAGCTTATTCGGTGGTGGTGGACCTAGCTCCATGTCTCAACCATGGGTGCCATCGCAGTCTTCAGATCCTACAACATGGTAATGATTCATCCTGCTCATATTGTCTTAACTAGTGATTGGCGCGCGCCAGCGCGCGGCCGATGAGAATTTGATATTATTCGCTGAATTGACATCGTAAAGATATTGTACTACAAACTTGTTCCCGAGCCTTCGTCGGCCGGCGTCCCTGGCGCGGCACCACCCAGCGTCATCCTCGCCTCCCCTCGCGACGGAGTCGTCACTGTCGCCCCTCGTCGTCTCCATAGAGAGGAGAGGGAGTGGCAGCGGATGCCGGAGGCGGAGAAGCCGGCGCCATCATGCCCACCGGAGGAGGAAGGGGGAGGGCCATGGACTCCATGGCCACCGCACCCAACTTCTGGTGCCGCCGGGCTCGAGCCAGCGATGGATGCGTCGCCGGTGTGCACGCGGAGCTCCGTCGCCGGTGTGGATGACGCGTGCGCAAGGTAGGGGAGGGGGTGGCGCACCGGTCATCCTCCGCGGGCGCCGCCGGCGCCATCTGCTCGCCATCCTTCTCCTTCTCCTTCTCTGGTTCTTATTTTTCTGGATAGGGTTTTCTCCATGTTGTAAGATCAGAAACATGTTTCGGATGTTTCAAGAAAATGTTGCAAGTGCTTGATGTGAATGTTGCAAAAGTAGATCTGGAATGTTCTAGGGTTTCGCTCCATGTTGTAACAGCATGTTTCACGTGTTTCGGATGTTCCAGACGAATGTTGCAACTGTTTGACATGAATGTTGCAAAAGTAGATTAGGATGTTGCGATGTTGCATATGTTTCACTTGCATGTTGCAAGTGTTTCATCCGGATGTTGTATTTTTTATTGAGATGTTTCACGTGGATTTGAATGTTCCATGCAACATAAATTGGATGTTGCAGTGGGTTTTATCAATCAATGGATGACAATATTTTTTCAACGATTTTTTTGTGTTGCAAATGTTAAATTTTGATGTTCCAGATAACTATTCTCGATGTTGCATATATGTGGGCCCCACTGTCCAATTTTTTGCGTCCGTCCGAACGTCCGGGCGCTAGTCAAGCCGATAAATATATGCCTATAGCCTATATCAGCAAAAGTGCTAACTTGGCAGGATATTTATGAGGAGAGAGAGAAAATAGAGTTTCATGTCAAGACACTACTCAAGTTCAGTTACCAAGACCCATAAAACTCGGGCCGTGTTTAGCTCCAGAATACGGCGCTCGATTTAGGACTGTAGCATTTCATTTGTATGTGCGAAAAATTGTTCAAAAATTGATTAATTATGTTTAAATGTTCGTCTCGCAGAGTACAATAAAATTGTGCAATTAGTTTTTGATTTTATCTACATTTAGTACTCCATGCATGTTATGACATTTCGATGTGATGTGGAATCTTTTTTTACATAGTAAATTTGGGAGTTGCTTTTTAGAACTAAACAAGGCCTCGATGAAACTCTTACTGAAACCATTTTGTTTCATCCTTGGATCTTGTGTGGCTATTAATTTGACTATTCTTCTTAATTTAAGAAGGCCATATAGTTTGCGTGATGCATTTGATCACAATATCATGCATGACTTTAACGTTACAATATGTCTATAAAATTATATAATTAAACTGTGCACTAAGAGAGACAATTTTATTTATTAAAAAGCTGACATAACAGTCTTGTAACGTTATCATAAAACTGTGCATAGATACTGACTAAAAGAATGTGTAGTGAGCGCACTAGAGACATCATGGGGTAACGCCAATGCTGATTTTATTTTTCAGTGATTATTCCGGTCGGAGTTCACTGATTATTCCTCTTTTTCCTCTGTTGTCGTTGTAACGTCGCTACTACGCTGGACCGCGATTGATTGAGTTTTTGGAATAATCTCCACTCTCCGATCACCGTAGAACACCTTAAAAAAAAATCCACCGCCAAAATTCGTCGGCAGTTGCCGGTTGGGAAATAAAAACGATCATTTCCTGTCTGAATGCCTGATTCTGCTTTGCCAACGTACAGCAATAGCCAATAGAGAGTAACCGAACAAGCATATCAACTCCCAAGCAGACAGCCATAGCCAATAGACGAATGCATCAGCAAAGGCGCACGTTCTCTGTCCTCCAGATTCTGTTCATCCTCTGAATGAACTCCTCGGCCCGCATCATGAGCTCGTCATCGCCACATTTCTCTTGCACCGTATCAGCATCAGCAGCAGCAGCAGGCCCTCCCTCTGCCCCACCCCCACTGCTCTTCTCGCTAGCCTCCAACTGGACAGCGTCCGTGTCAACTTCGGCAACGCGGCCGTCGACGTCGGGAGCACATCGATGCCTGTGCTCGACGACGACGCTGACGGCACCGGTCGGACGCTCCTGTCCTCTGCTTCTCCTCTTCCCTCCTTGCGCTCGGGTACTGCCCAGCGTTTCGGCTTCGGCGGCTGCTGGCGTGCACTCTCCGCGGTCGCCGAGGAGGAGGAGGACCGCGATGATGAGGTGGGAGAAGCAGAAGGCCAGGAGTGACGGCCTGGACGACGCCCACAGAGCGATCAGCTCCACAGTTGAGTTCAGCATCTTTTTTATGAGATTTTGGTTCTTGGAAGAGGCTAGAGGCCCAGAGGGGATGGTGGCAGTTGAGTGTTTGGAACTTTGGATGGTGACGATCATGGCGCCTGGAGCCTTTTATATCCATGGAGTTCGAAGCTCCTGAATTGTGCAGGGGAAGATTCTGCCCCGTGGACCCTGGGGCCGCGGCCTTCTCCCGCACAATTGCTTGATAGCCAAGCTGCTGAAACGGATCATCACTCAGAATCGGGGGAGTACTCCCTCCGTCATTTTGTTGATTTTTCCGTTCACGTTTGACCGTTCGTCTTATTCAAAAAAGTTATGAAAATATTATTTATTTTGTTATGACATGTTTTATCATCGTATATATTTTAAGTACATCATAATAGTTTTTATATTTTTATAAATTTTTTGAATAAGACGAGCGGTCAAAAATGATACGCATAAATCGAAAAATGTTTATATTGTGGTACCTAGTAGTAGCTCCCATCTCCATTCCATCCAAAGGCTGCAAGTGAAAAGCGCACATGGGTGGAGTGCGGAGACTGGCGAGCCTTCCCGGGGAAGAAGGGTAATTTTGCTCCAGGACATCCTTCAATGTTGGTTTTAGCTAGAGGACACTACTTATATTTGTCTTTGCTTATGGACACTCTTCAACTGTGTTTATTTGCTGAGGGACACTATAGCAATTAAAATAATAGTATCCTATGCAAGATGAGATATAACACATCAAAATGACAATAATACCCCTAGATTCAAATAGTACTCCCTCTGATTTGGTAAAGAAAGTCGTTTAGGACAAGATTTTAGTTAAATATTGAGAATATAAATCACGAATAACTTTTAAATATTTTATTTTAGAAATGTGAAAACCATATGAATAGATTTATCTTGAATTTTTTTATATAAAAGTATCCATATATTATTTTTTAATAAATATTTTTATAAAAATAAGAAGTTAAAGTTACGTTTTGAAGACCGTGTCGTTGTCCAAAACGACCTCCTTTTACATCGGCAAATTGATATTATATTAGCTTTCATGTCCATCGGCAAATTGATATCGTTCAAACATGACCCCCGCAAAAGATCAAACAAACACAGAATGCATGTATTTCGGGTAAATGCATGCAAACGGGATGCAATCGCGCAAGTCTGCAATAACGAAATCCTGAGCACAAGAGCTGATTTCCTCATCTCTGACATGCTGCTGACTGCACTTTGCATACGTCCCGGCTTTCTTCCCCGGGTAATTTTGCTCCTGGACATCCTTCAATGTTGGTTTTAGCTAGAGGACACTACTTATATTTGTCTTTGCTTATGGACACTCTTCAACTGTGTTTATTTGCTGAGGGACACTATAGCAATTAAAATAATAGTATCCTATGCAAGATGAGATATAACACATCAAAATGACAATAATACCCCTAGATTCAAATAGTACTCCCTCTGATTTGGTAAAGAAAGTCGTTTAGGACAAGATTTTAGTTAAATATTGAGAATATAAATCACGAATAACTTTTAAATATTTTATTTTAGAAATGTGAAAACCATATGAATAGATTTATCTTGAAATTTTTTATATAAAAGTATCCATATATTATTTTTTAATAAATATTTTTATAAAAATAAGAAGTTAAAGTTACGTTTTGAAGACCGTGTCGTTGTCCAAAACGACCTCCTTTTACATCGGCAAATTGATATTATATTAGCTTTCATGTCCATCGGCAAATTGATATCGTTGAGGAGTGTCCACCAGCAAAGACCCATTTAAGTAGTGTCCCGCAGTAAATATCAACATTCGCCCTGTTCGTTTGGATTGTTTCCAGCGAACCAACAGTGTTTTCTCTCAGCGAAAACCAGCACCAGCCACCAACCAGCAAGCAGTGTTTTTCTCTCAGCAAAAACCAGCGCCAGCCACCAGCCAAACGAACAGGGCGATTAAACGATGTCCTGTAGCAACATTATCCTTGAATCTAGGGGTATATTATCATTTTGATGTGTTATATCTCATTTTGCATAGGATACTATTATTTTAATTGCTATAGTGTCCCTCAGCAAATAACCACAGTTGAAGAGTGTCCATAAGCAAAGACAAATATAAGTAGTGTCCTCTAGCTAAAACCAACATTGAAGGATGTCCAGGAGCAAAATTACCCGGGGAAGAAAGCCGGGACGTATGCAAAGTGCAGTCAGCAGCATGTCAGAGATGAGGAAATCAGCTCTTGTGCTCAGGATTTCGTTATTGCAGACTTGCGCGATTGCATCCCGTTTGCATGCATTTACCCGAAATACATGCATTCTGTGTTTGTTTGATCTTTTGCGGGGGTCATGTTTGTGGAACAGCTCTCCGGGGGCGAATCGCCTGTGACTATTTTGCTTTCTTCCACCCTGAAACGTAGAAATGACTGAGGGTATATTAGTGCAGTTTATAATTTTTCCCAGTTTTTCCATAGAGAAAATCCACGCGGGAGAATTGCGATGCAAACACAATCCAACTACCATATTTCAAAGAAAAATAATTCCATAATATTTCTAGAAGCCAAATTATTTTTACCAATCATGTTATACGCTTGCATGATTTACACCATCTTTGTGTAAAATTGCAGAAATGTCTTTAAGGATTTTGTGTATTTCATCGCAAAATGAGTGAGATGGGTTTCAAATATGCGTTTCCATCTCTCAATATTCGACTCATGTTTTTCTTGAAATGGGAGGTTCCATATTCGTTCCGAAAAAACCTTCATTTCAAAAAAGATTAAATGGTTTGTCAAAAAATGTTAAATGAAAAACTTAGAGAATACTAAACAATATATTGAAAATGATCCGTGACTCTTCCCGCTTTGTTTTCGTCTCTTAGCTAAACTTTACCACTTGTTCAACCATACAGGTGTGACCCACTAGCCTTTTAAGAGGTGCTAAAATGTGCTAAAAGATGCTAAAGTGGTCAAGGGTGAAGATTTTTCCTCCACTACCCCTTCCCACCCGCACTCTCTCTCTCTCTCCCAATTGGCATTAAATAGGGGTAACTGTGTCTTTTGAACAGCTTTGTGCTAAAGTTTAGTATATTATCCAAACACCCCCATATGTTAAAGTTTATTCCTCCATTTGAGAGAGCTAAATGTTAGCACATAGCTAAACTTTAGCACCCAATAGTCTTTGTTGCTCCTTAGGTTACCTAATCGATGGAACTCATGTTAGAACATTTTAGGCTATCAATTGACTTATCAAACATTTTATTTATAACATGTCATGGTACCTTCATGTAACTAGAAACTTTATTACAAAAGGATTTGCAACATTTTTGGAAAATTATAGCCAAAATTTGCAAATTCTCACCAGGATTTGTCGCCCGGAAGCGGATTGCAGCCCACCCGGCCTTGGGCACGGGGACGGTGTCCCTGTCATGTGTCCTCCGAATATCTCAACCTGGGCCTTTAGCCCGCTTCTGATTAAGCAATGAGCCCAATTGGAACGGCCTCATTTGGGAACCCAATGGGCCTTTAGTCCGGTTACAAATTTTAGGGCCCATGTAAAATCATTTCACACCTTTTTACACTGCGTGATGTGATGCTATTTGCCAGAAGACTGGATTATGCAACCACAGCAAGAGCAAGACGACGGCCAGGGAACAGGGATGCACGACCAAGCTCAGCCATCGAGGAAAAAGTCCTGCATTATTTGTTCTGACAGTCTCTTGACAAAGCGCACCTGCACCGTGACCGTGCCAGCTCTCCTATCATTCAGTTGACCTGATTATCTTATTCTTATCAGGCCGTCCCAAAAGAGCCTGCCTTGACGCAATCATTTCAGCATGCAATGGTCCATGTCGGCACGGCCAAAATGTTTTCAGAGAGAAAGATCAGAGCGCCGGAGCATTCCATGTACCCCTGGAGCTATGTTACTGTAGATGTGAGTCACGCGTCATGTGGTCGACTCGTGGGCCGCAAACTCACCCTGCCGGTCCCTCCTTGTCGATGCATGGCAGCGAAGCAGGGATCTGAGCCGCTGTGTGCTGGGGGACACGCGCACAGGCGACGCCACTCACCGGCAGGGCGGCAGGCCCACAGCGGCACTCCACTCTGCCGAGTCCACTACCTACAGGCTACAGCCTACAGGCACCGCCGCCGATCGCCTGCAGCGGTCGATCGGTGTGGTGCCGGGCTTGTCACTGCATGGTGGTCGGTCCCGGCGTGCGTGGTCTCTGTTGCCTTGCGGCTCCCTGCGTGCGTGGGCCGTGGCTGCATGCGGTGAATTACAAATCGTTCGCCATTCCAGGGGGGACATGGGAATATATGGCATGTATCGTCCGCCCGCCTGCCTGCCCTCTTGTGAACGATCTGTATCCGGCGATGGGAATTGGGGACAGATCGGTCGTACCGCAGATTGGAAGTACTGTCAATAGTCATGCACACGCAGAGCAGAGCATGCTGGTATTAGTGGATTTCAGATAATGTGGGTGTTCAGACTCTGTGTTTGTTCCCATTCTTAACTAGTACGTACCATCTCGAAGCAATTCGGTACATATACTTTAAGGAATTTATTTAGTTCTAGACTATCAACTGCTCGTGCTCCTGCATATGCACTAGAATATCAAACACAACGTAATGGCATGAGGTTGAATCAAATCATGCATATATCCAAACACCCCCTTGTCCTTGATGCGACAGGTAATGCCGATAGTTGTTATATGCAATGGATCGAGTGAAAAGTTCTCTCCTACCACAGCCCCTTAGAAAGATTGTGGGCCACCAAACATGGTAAACAGAACCAACCATGCATACATAACAACGTTAAGTAGGCATGCTCTTGGTTGCTAGTAGTTACCTAAGCTCACACCTCTTTTACCTATCACTTCATCATAAAAAAGAACAGGGGTGCTATATGCTTCACTTTCTCTCCGAAACAACTCTATCTTAGAGGGAAGAATGGAGATCAGTGATGAGCAGAGGATGGAGATGTCCATCGTGGAGCGCCACCATCTTCCTCCTTCCTCACATGGCCATGGAGATGCAGATGCTGAGGTCGACGTGGAGGAGGAGCATTTGTGGCCAACGAAAGATGGCCCACTTCCAATATTCCTCAAGGTATTACGCTTTTCTAACAAATCGCACTCTTGTTTTGTGGTGTGAAACAAATTGTTAAACGTACAATAACATACAGTGTGTGATGTACTGACGTTTCATCACTATGAAAATTACATGGAAAAAAACTGAACCTTTTACTTTTGGGGGGCAAAATGCAGTTTGAGAATGTGGAGTACAGGGTGAAGATGACTTTGAAGAACCCCCTCACAGCGGCAAGAGTGGCCTTTGCGTCACAGATGAGGGCGGATCAGGGTAGCAGCTGCAAGCATATTCTCAAAGGCATTGCAGGGAGTGTGGACCCTGGTGAGATCCTGGCGCTGATGGGCCCATCTGGCAGTGGCAAGACCACCTTGCTCAAGATCCTGGGAGGCAGACTCAGTGGTGGCATCAAGGGCCAGATTACCTACAATGACACCCCCTACACGCCCTCTCTTAAGAGAAGGTAAAAACTGTAAAAAAAGAATTGGTCATCTGTATGTTTTTCCTTACATTTTTAAATATTTTTTTCTTTCTGTTAATCATTTACGTGCTGCAGGATTGGATTTGTGACTCAGGACGACGTCCTCTTCCCACATCTGACGGTGGAGGAGACCCTCGTGTTCGCCGCGTTCTTGAGGCTCCCTGCTCGCATGTCCAAGCAGCAGAAGCGAGACAGGGTCGAGGCCATCATCACCGAGCTTAATCTAGAGAGGTTGTTGCTGGGTCATCATCACTGCTAGTGCTACCTTTGCTTATCAGATTGGCATGGAATTCAATTTCCACATGATGTATGCATGCATGTTGATCGAATGAGTTGCGATCATTGATCATGTGGTTTAGGTGCCGTCACACCAAGATCGGCGGTGCGTTTGTGAGGGGGGTATCAGGAGGCGAGAGGAAGAGGACCAGCATCGGGTACGAGATCCTCGTCGACCCGTCGCTGCTGCTCCTCGACGAGCCCACCTCCGGGCTCGACTCCACGTCAGCGAGCAAGCTCATCCTGGTACTCCAGCGCCTCGCCAAGGTGTACTATACGTTTATACTTATTAGCAGCACGTACGCTTCATTAATTTGCTCATCTGATCGAGTTTAGTAATCTTGGACGATGCTTATTGCAGACGCGCAGGACGATCATCACGACGATCCACCAGCCGTCGAGCCGGATGTTCCACATGTTCGACAAGCTGCTGCTCATCTCCGAGGGCCACGCCATCTACCACGGCAAGGCCCGGGACTGCATGCCCCACTTCTCCTCGCTGGGGTTCGTCCCGGAGATCCCCATGAACCCCGCCGAGTTCCTGCTGGACCTCGCCACGGGCAACCTCGACGACATCAGCGTCCCCGAGTCCCTGCGCGGCTCGCCGGACCCCCAGGAGTTCAGGTCCCAGGTCATCAGGCACCTGCAGCTCAAGTACAGGTCCGCCGCCGCCGCGGCCGCCGGCAGCATCGAGGCGGCGGCGTCAAGAAGAACGGCGCCGACGGATCAGCAGCTGCGGCTGGCGGTGCGGGCGCGCAAGGACCGCCGGGGCATCGGGTGGCTCCAGCAGTTCGCGGTGCTGTCCCGGCGCACGTTCCGGGAGCGCGCCTCCGACTACCTGGACAAGATGCGGCTGGCGCAGGCCGTGGGCGTGGCGCTCCTCCTGGGCCTCCTGTGGTGGAAGTCCCAGACGGGGAACGAGGCCCAGCTGCGCGACCAGGTGGGGCTCATCTTCTACATCTGCATCTTCTGGACGTCGTCGTCGCTGTTCGGCTCCGTCTACGTGTTCCCCTTCGAGAAGCTGTACCTGGTGAAGGAGCGCAAGGCAGACATGTACCGGCTGAGCGCCTACTACGCCAGCAGCACGCTGTGCGACGCCGTGCCGCACGTCGTGTACCCGGTGCTCTTCATGGCCATCCTCTACTTCATGGCGGGCCTCCGCCGGACGGTGGCCTGCTTCTCCCTCACGCTGCTCGCCACGCTGCTCATCGTGTTCACGAGCCAGGGCACCGGGGAGCTCCTGGGCGCGGCCATCCTGAGCGTGAAGAGAGCCGGGGTGATGGCGTCGCTGGTGCTCATGCTCTTCCTCCTCACCGGCGGCTACTACGTGCAGCACATCCCAAAGTTCATACGCTGGCTCAAGTACGTGTCCTTCATGCATTACGGCTTCAACCTGCTGCTCAAGGCGCAGTACCACGGCCACCTGACGTACGACTGCGGCAGCCGCGGCGGGTGCCGGCGGCTGCAGTCGTCGCCGTCGTTCGACACCGTCGACCTCGACGGCGGCATGCGCGAGGTCTGGATCCTCCTCGCCATGGCGCTCGCCTACCGACTCCTCGCCTACTTCTGCCTCCTCAGGCGGATCAGCTACACGCCCTTGTGATGACTGATGACCCAGGCATCCAGCTACTCCAAATTTGGCATGCAATTTAACCGATGAAAAGAACTGATTGTTGAACAATGATTAATGCGTGGTTATTTAAAGCACCGTATAGATATCACTGACGGCAGAACACAAATTTGCATTCATAATTAGAACGAAATAAGCAAAAGTAAGATTGGTGATGTTTAGACTAAACATTTTCTCAATCCAGGTTGCATGTTTCATGAACTCGGACTAAACAACATGAACACCTCCTAATTAACTCCAGAAGATACTCAAAAATAAAAAAAATGATCTGGTTATGATACGAATCCATGGCAGGGGTTAGGGCACCCACAATGTGCAAAAAAGCAGTCCTTATAGCATCATATATACTGCCACTCATAAACATTACCCAACCAGTCCTTACAGCAGTCTTTATATGAAGATACCCACAAGAGTATGGACCCGCCATAGGAGATAAAGAAATAATAATCTCTCTCTCACCCACCATCTCTCTCCCTGATGCGTAGCTTTTCCTACCACCAACGCGAGATTGTGAAGATATGTACAGCGAGAACGATGAAGGGAAGGGAAGCAATGTTTTCTGGGTGGTTATTTCTTCTCTGTTGTAGGCCCCATCATTACTATCTGGTTCTGGGCTTCATTGTGTGAGGCTTGGAATAACCACATCCCACATTACTAGGCCCATATATGGCTAAAGACCACTTTAGCAATATACATTGCCCTTGCCCTTAGTTCTCTTTTACAAAAGGCACCAGTGGAACCTACACAGGGATACCGATTGAATGCCTAGCATTTCTCACACATATGTAGTTTGAAAGTTCACATTCACTGTCACTCTTCTTTTTTCCATCTCTTTTTTCTTCTTCGTCATCTAAGGCTGCGATCGACTGCGATTGCTGCAGCTTATTTGGCTTCAGTTGCTGCTGTAGGGCCGCAGGTGCTTTCAAACGCAGGCTCACAGGGCTGCTTGCATGCTGCACTTGCAGCCACGGCACTGCAGCTGCAGCTGCAGCCAGTGCAGCCGATCGCAGCCTGTCTTCTTCTCCGATCCTTTTTCCTTTATCTCCATTGAAGTTGAATATAGAGGGGCTAAAGCCCCCTCCTCACTCAACCCCACCACAACAGTCCGCCTCTGAACATGTCTCTTCCCATCCCTTGGCAAGCTAGGCTAGCAATGCTGTCCTCAGCTTATTCAACTTTTTCATGTTAAATCTCGCATGTGATCATTTTATTGTGCTCCCACCTCATCCTTGGTTCAAGATCTCTTTTTTGAACGAACTGGTTCAAGATCTCTTTAATGATAAGAATTCTCATTTCTGTTAACTAGTGATCTCACCACCAAGTCTCGTTTGAATCCCATCTAGATGACAATTAGCTAGTCTACAGAGGGTTCACCTGAACTTCCTCTCCATATCAACATTTGTAGGGTCCAACTTAAGTCCAGCCAAGAAAGCATCACATGCTTCTTTGTACTCCTACAGATATAAAAGATTGGATATATGAATATACCACAAAGTGACATAAAAAATAGTACTTGGAATATAACATTATATTATAGTACTTATATCTAACCTTGAGTGTCATGAGAGCAACGCCTTTCCGGTAGTAACCTTTCACAAATTCAGGTCGTATCTTTATGCAACTATTGGCATCAAGCAAAGCCTTGTTTGCCTCGCCGATTTGTAGATGGCAAAGGCTCCTGTTTGAATACAATATTGCATCATCCGGGTCCATTTGAATTGCCTGCATTAAAATAGAGCCACATTTGTGAGCAACACCTACTTCCGATTAAACTTTAAAGCAGATAAAGCTACAACTTTGCACAAATGTCATAGGCAGCTGGCAGCAGCACAGTTGTCCATGCGATGACATGAACAGTACAACACACTGCACACAAATTAGCCATGCTAGGAGATACTAATTTGATTTTAGTTTGAGAACATTTGATTTGGTATGCATAAATAAATTTGGATCCTTCTCCATTAGGAGACTGACCCCTCTGGGAGCTTGTGCTATTATCATCAAGGAATATCACAAATGATGAATTAACTGTCCACCATAGTTTTGTCAAGTCAATTCATGTCTTTCTACCAAGTTTTATCCCTTCAACCGTGTCATTTTGTGCTTTGTACATTAGTTGTCCAAATGTCCAAACATATTAGGTTTATCATAGGCAAAGTTACACACAAGACGGCACAACACGCTAAATTGATCCTTCATAATTGTTCTAAACTGAGTCTTGCACAATGAGTAAACAAAAATAGTACACCCTCTACTGAAGTAGATATTAGTGCAACTACAGATCAAGTCATCAAGAATAGAGGAGCACACAAATATGCTGATACAACTCACCTGAGTGTAGAGCTTTAATGCATCAAGGTAATTGTTTGTACAAACAGCCTTGTCAGTTGTCACAATATAATTTCAGCTTATGCTTTGAAGTTTTACCATTCTTCTCAACCTAAATAATGAACACAAATTAAACCAAGTGTAGTACTATGAAATTATCAATAAACTGACAGATCAACAAGCCAACTCATCGTAGTTCCTCTATTCCCTATTCCTTCACCTAAATGTTAGCAGGTTTGTTAGGCATCTGGTTTATTAAGGCAGTTGAAGAGTCCTAGGTCAATCATGCAAGAACCTAAGATGTAGTCCAAGCCTCCAGAGGGAGCTGACCAACAGGTTCTTCCTGCTACCCTGGCCAATTCATATTAGCCTATGACTACACTATAAAGTAAAAGAGTAAAAGATCATAATAAATTTGATTAACACATCCACAAGAGATTTTTTATAAGTGGTTTTCCAACAGAATAATTTCACACCTGAATGTTTTTTATGTGTAGATCAAAGTAAAATAGGTGAGATGGGCAAAAGTAATTCATGTAGTCCCATAGAAGGTGTGAGATGTGCATACAGACATAAAGCAAGCTTTCAAATCTATGTCAGACTCATGGGTGCAGAAAAATATGAATAGGTGATAATGTGACTGTACTTGTCAGTCTTATCTGATGCATTTCATGTGCCATACAAGTGACAAGAAATTGGGAAGAACCAAAATTCACCTGATTCTTTGCAATTTTAAGGTATGCTTTGCACCTACCTCCAGTGAGTCCTTAATACAATCTGAGCCATTCACACTTGCACCATCCAAGGGAGCGTTTGGATTGGCAGAATCCACATCAGCATTGGCATGTGGATGAGTGCTTGGATTGGCAGAATTCACATCATCACCGGCCTGTGGGCAAGTATAATATATCAAGCAAGATCTAATGCATACAGCAATCAAATAAGCCAAAAAACCAGGTGACCAAACCCACTTATATCCTATGGTAACTAATCAGTTCCAATCACTCATTAATCAAGAAAACGAAGCTAAGGGACAGGTTACCAGACCTGCCTGTGGGCAAGCATAATGTCAAGCAAGATCTAATGCATACAGCAATCCAATAAGTCAAGAAATCAGGTGACCCAACTCACAGGTGTGCCTGCAGGCTCTTTCTCCTCAGCCAGCGGAAGTGTCTTTCTTTGAATGGTGGGAACGAATCAGCGGTGACAGAACTGGTTTAGTGCTACAAGACATCAATTCACTTATAATCCTTGGAGCCTGGACTTTATGGACTCAATAGAATAGATGCGTCTTTGATAAACTTGAGCCTGATATGGTACGCGCCCTGACCTTATCAAGTGAAGAGAGAAAACTATGGTCGATGGTGGGGGCTTGAGGAATTTCTTTCTTGACTGCCCCCATTTCGGAAGAATAGATTCCCGAAGGGTTACTATTGGTCATCCTCCATTTCTTTCACGGGCGC
This sequence comes from Echinochloa crus-galli, assembly GCA_900205405.1. NCBI lineage: Eukaryota > Viridiplantae > Streptophyta > Magnoliopsida > Poales > Poaceae > Echinochloa > Echinochloa crus-galli. Next base: position 1,290,964 of record OAMR01000252.1, on the reverse strand, counting down.
GTAGTGTCTCTCAGAATTCCTAGGTGTTGGGTGTGTCTCTGTTGAGTGAGTGAGTGAGTGAGTGTGTGTGTGTGTGTGCCTAAGATGGACTAGAGGGGGGGGTCTGTGTAGCCCCATGTGGAGCCATTCGGTAAGCCCATAAAGCCTCACTGAGTACCGAATGCCACTTTCTCGGCTTCTGATCAATCTTCTTCTGTATAATTTTAATCATAATCTTGTTAGAAGCCTCTGCCTGACCATTAGCTTGGGCATAATAAGGAGAAGAATTTAACAATCTGATGCCCATACTTTCAGCAAAATCTCTGAATTCTGAAGATGTAAATTGAGTCCCTTGATCAGTGGTGATTGTCTGAGGAATCCCAAATCTGTAAATGATGTGTTCTTTAACAAATTCAACCATATTCTCCGACGTCACCTTCTTTAATGGAATTGCCTCAACCCACTTGGTAAAATAATCGGTTGCCAAAAGCACAAACTTATGCCCCTTGCTAGATGGAGGATTTATTTGGCCAATCAAATCTATTCCCCATCCTCTGAATGGCCATGGCTTGACAATGGGATTCAAAGCCGATGCCGGAACTCTCTGAATGTTTCCAAATTTCTGACAGTCTTGACATCCTTTATAATATTCAAAACAATCTTCCAACATTGTCGGCCAGTAATATCCAGTTCTTCTAATAACCCACTTCATTCGGTAGGCCGATTGATGTGCTCCACACAACCCATCATGTACTTCACTCATCAGCCTTTTTGCTTCTTCATGATTTAGGCAATGTAACAGCACTCCATCCAGGGATTTATAATACAAATTATCATCAAGAAGAACAAACTTTAAAGCTTTATACCTGAGCTTTCTAGAAACCTTTCGGGACGGATTCTCCAGATAATCGGCAATCTCTTTTCTCCAATCATCTTCTGCCAGATTACTCCCGAATGCATATACATCATTAGCAAAAACTTCTCGAAGCTCTTTATAACCTGATGCACTTTGGGCCAATCTATTTGCCTCTCCATTATCCCCTCTAGGAATGTGTTGTAGAATTACTGACCGAAAGCTCTTCAATATTTCTTTGCATTCTTCATAGTAATTCCTCAAGGTATCACTTTTGCACTCATATTCACCATTCAATTGCTTTATGACCAATTCTGAATCTCCAAAAATTTCAACCGCAATGGCCTTTGCTTCTTTCAAATATTGGAGCCCTTTGAGCAATGCCTCATACTCAGCTTGATTGTTAGTAACAGCAGATTGAATAGGAACAGCAAACTCAAATGTTTCTCCTTTGGGTGAAATTAATAAGATACCTGCTCCACCACCTTTGTTGCATGAAGATCCATCGAAGAATAACACCCAAGGAACAATGTTAAGCAAATTTATCGATGTATCATGATGTTCAGTAATGAAATCGGCAATAATCTGTCCCTTAACAGCCTTTGCCGATTCAAATCTTAATTCAAACTCAGACAAAGCTAAAATCCATTTGCCAATCCTTCCGTTCAAAATCGGCATAGACAACATGTGTTTTATCACATCAAATTTTGAATACACAATGCATTCGGCATGTAGTAAGTAGTGCCGAAATTTTGTACAGGAGTAGTAAACACATAAGCAAAGCTTCTCTATAGCCGAATACCTTGTCTCTGGATCTAATAACTTTCGGCTAAGGTATGCAACCACTCTTTCCTTCCCTTCAAATTCTTGAATGAGGGCCGATCCAATAGTTTGGGCATCGGCCGCCACGTACAACTTGAAAGGCTTGTTCAATTGTGGAGGCACCAATACTGGTGGCTTCTTCATGTACTCTTTTATTTCATTAAAAGCCTTTTGTTGTTCGTCACCCCATACAAACTTTTGATCCTTCTTTATTTTCAATAGTGAGGAAAAGGGCAACACCTTTTGTGACAAGTTTGATATGAATCTTCTCACAAAATTTATCTTGCCAAGCAGTGATTGTAGCTCTTTAAGATTAGTTGGAGGAACAATTTCATCAATTGCCTTCATGCTTTTCTTACCAACTCCTATTCCTCCTTCATGTATCAAAAATCCCAGAAACTCTCCAGCCGAAACTCCAAAAGCACACTTGTTCGGGTTCATCTTAAGCCCATGCTTCCTGGTGCATTCTAGAGTTTTCCTTATGTCGGCCAAATGAGACTCATGATCCAGTGACTTGATCACTACATCATCAATATATATTTCCACAATCTTGCCGATCAACTCATGAAAAATATAATTCATAGCCCTTTGATAAGTTGCACCGGCATTTTTCAATCCAAAGGTCATGACAACCCATTCAAACAACCCTATGTGTCCAGGACACCTGAAAGCTGTCTTTACTATATCTTCCAATGCCATATAAATCTGATTGTATCCTGCGTTACCGTCCATGAAACTGAGCACTTTGTATCCAGCAGCAGCATCAACCAATGAATCAGCAACAGGCATTGGATATCCATCCATGGGTGTAGCCTTGTTTAAGTCTCTAAAGTCTATGCAAACCCTCATCTTTCCATTTTTCTTATAGACAGGAACAATATTAGAGATCCAATCCGCGTATTTACAGGGCCGAATGAAATTTGCATCTAGTAATCTTTCAATCTCCTTTTTCACATCGGCCAACACTTCTTCCTTGTAGATTTTTCGGGGTGGTTGCTTGTAAGGTCTGTATCCAGGTTTGATTGGCAACCGATGCTCAACAATAGAACGGTCTAGACCAGGCATCTCCGAATAATCCCAAGCAAAGCAGTCCTTGTATTCCTTTAACAATGTTACCAACTTTTCTTTGAAAACCGAATCCAAGTTAGCACTGATAAATGTCGGCCTTGGCTTGTCACCATCTCCAATGTCCACTTCTTCTAATTTATCGGCCGACACAAATCCACGTCCTAATTTTCCATCAGTTCCATCAATTGGATTTTCCATCAAAAATTACTATGAGAGCCGACTGCTTCGATCGGCTGTTGATCACTGCTGGCTGGTGCCACAGGACCTTCTCCCCAGTCTTTGCCTGAGAAACAATCTATGCCTTGATATTCCCAGAAAGCTGGTTCCATATTTGCCACGCTTATTGAATCATCTGCTTGGACAATCTCCACCTCATCATCTATCCACTGAATAAGCTGTTGATGCATAGTAGATGGAATACAACAATTTGCATGAATCCAATCTCTTCCAAGCAGCAAGCTATATGCCCCTTTGCCCTCAATGACAAAGAAAGTCGTAAGCAGAGTCTTGGACCCAATCATCAGATCAACATGTACGCATCCCTTGGTGTCCGAAGGATTTCCAGCAAAATCATTTAGAATTATGCTCGTTGGTGTCAAATCTCTAAGGCCCATACCAAGCTTCCTGAATGTGGTGTATGGCATTACATTGACAGCAGCTCCTCCATCGACAAACATCTTGGTCAATGGTTTGCCATTAACATATCCCTTCAAGTACAGTGGCTTCATGTGCCGATTCTGGGTTGGCTTCTCAAAAACAGCTTGTTTGTTCAACATCAATTGTGCCATTAACCCAAATTGTTCGGCGTCATCTATATCGGGCAATACCTCTTCCTGTACAATTTGGTTAGCTGGAGCCATGAATTCATTCGGCAAGAAACATACCATGCATGTAGGAGCCGAATGACTATGTTCGTCAGGCCTGTCTTTTGGGAGCCATATCGATTTCATCCTAGGCCTTGCTTGCTTTAATTCTTGATTCCTCAGGCGTTGAACTCTTCTCTTCTGACTCCTTCTTAAACCAGGTGGACACCACTGTCCTTTTTGCCAAACATATTCACGGTCTTCTTCCTCATGATCAATCCATCTGCAATCAGCATGTCTCTTTCTTGGTTGATCATCAAAACGCCGATCATCACTAAGATGCACCCTACCAATTCTTTCATGGACAGATCGGCGATTGGCAACATTTTGCCTATGTTCGACATACCCATTATTGCACTCAGGACAGTTATTCTTTGTAGGCAGCTTTAAACCTTCGTTCCAACAGTGTCTGAAGAATGCACACCCCCAATGCGCTCGTTCCTGCTCTCGAGCATACTCTTCTTGTTCTTCCTCAAACCTTTCTTCTTCGTGCCTTCTTTCCTCTTCCTCGTATTCACGCCTTTGAAAACGCTCTTTTTCTTGCTGACGCTGCCATTTGTTGAGGAGAATACGTGTAGTAACTCTAGGTTTAAAGGATTCTCCCACTTCAAATCGGCTATTCGGGAACCGAAGATTTTTCTGGCGAATCTGTTCAATTGTGATCTGCCGAGTAGGATCAACTGAACCATCCTGCTTTGCCTTCTTTGAGGTTAAAACTTTCAATCTTCCCTTTTCTCCAGATGGAACAGCATTTACCATATTAACCGAGAACCCGATCATATTCTGAGGGAAAGGGTTACTGTCCAGTTTCATTTTGTTGTCGAATTTCAAATGTCCTTCCTGGATAGCTTTCTGAATCTTCATCCTAAAGACTCTGCATTCATTAATGGAATGAGAATTTCTATCATGAAACCCACAGTACCTCTTATCTTTCACTCCATCGGGCCGAAGCATAGAATGCCCCTCTGGCAATTTGATTCGGCCTTCTTTCACCAGGAACTCAAACAATTTGTCTGCCTTAGTCACATCAAAATCATATGTTCCTTTCATCTGTTTGATCCATCTTTGAGTCATTGTAACTGGTTCTTTGCTCCACACTATCTCTGCTGCAGCTATTTCCTCGCTATCTTCATACTCATCTTCTTGATCTGCTCTTTCAAGGAATTGGTTATAGATGTCAGCTACATCATTATTTTTAGCAAATCTGACATCTTTCTTGAAACCATATGCCTGGTTACTCATCAAGGCCAATCTGTGCGACAACTGGCCCAAATCATCAAACTCCATCCCGAACAGCTTCTCCCGAATGGCAGGCAGCATGCCAGCTACAGCCATACCAGCCAGCTGGTCATCAGGTATGTTCAGAGAAAAGCACATACTCTTAGTTTCCCTAAACCTCCTGAGGAACTCTGTAGGTGTTTCATTATTCCTCTGCCTTAAGCTGGTCAAATCAACCAACTTTTTCTCGGTACTGCCAATAGCACTGATGAATGTCGGCCTTGGCTTGTCACCATCTCCAATGTCCACTTCTTCTAATTTATCGGCAGACACAAATCCACGTCCTAATTTTCCATCAGTTCCATCAATTGGATTTTCCATCAAAAATTACTATGAGAGCCGACTGCTTCGATCGGCTGTTGATCACTGCTGGCTGGTGCAACAGGACCTTCTTCCCAGTCTTTGCCTGAGAAACAATCTATGCCTTGATATTCCTAGAAAGCTGGTTCCATATTTGCCACGCTTATTGAATCATCTGCTTGGACAATCTCCACCTCATCATCTATCCACTGAATGAGCTGTTGATGCATTCCGGAGGCGTGCCAGTCAGTTTGCCTGAAAACTAACAAAGGGATAAAAACGTTTAGATCAAAACCTGGAACGTGCCGGGTGAGACCAGACAGTTCCATATTTACGGCATTGCAGCCAGTCTTGAAAGACATATAGCTACGGACAAGCTATCTGTCATATTTCAGGACATCATTCGGCAATCGGTGAAAAAGCATGTAAGAATCACACTGCCGAACGCACAGCATCAGCATGACGTAAGATCGGTCTTTAAATAAACAAAGAAAAAACAGGTATATCCTTGACCGATTAACGAAGACAGGCATGATAAAAGGGTGAACATGATCATAAAATTCGCAGTAAACAAAGAATGCATAGGCCGAAAGCAGCACCCGTCAAGCATGGCAACAAACGAGTTAATCCACCGCATGATACAACCCGTTTGAGGCCACACCACCAATCAGATTAGATCAATCCACCGCATGATACAATCTAATCGTGAAAGGCTAAAAGCATTCATTGCCCAATGCAAACCCACGAACACACGATTAATTTACACTGAAACAAGAATGCATAGGCCGAAAGCAGCACCCGTCAAGCATGGCAACAAACGAGTTAGGCCGACGCATGATACAACCCGTTTGAGGCCACACCACCAATCAGATTAGATCAATCCACCGCATGATACAATCTAATCGTGAAAGGCTAAAAGCACTCATTGCCCAATGCAAACCCACGAACACACGTTCACTCGTGAGAGCACTGCCGAATGCGGCTATTTAGCCGAATCGGGGTCCATGGCGAAGGAACAAGCCTGATCGATAAAGATAGATCTATCAGATCGAATCGAATTCTAATCCACCGGATGATTAGCTCTAAGACGACCCAAAAACCTGCATCTACCGCATGATACCCGGTTCTGTCAAGATCTACACGATACCAACAAGCTCGAACCCGCGACACGTGGCAACCTAGATCGGTTTCGGTTTCGGCTATGAGGGGATAAATCACCGCATTGTAAAGCAAAGCCGACTCTAGCCGATCTAGATTGGGCAAAGGTGTGTTGCATGAATTAAGCACAGAGTAAAAACGAAGCAACACGGGGTAACTTAATGAATCTGCTAGATCTTGCCGAAATCTAACAGAGCCGATAACTTGGTCCATACTAGATCTTAGCCCACCGCATGGCTCATGACCTAACAGAGGAACCTTCTTGAGACCACAACTTAAATCCACCGGATGATACTAAGCATGGTAACAAGACTACTTGCATCAAAGCTTAAATCCACCGCATGATACTAAGCATGATACAAGGTTGCCGGTACTTACGGAGGTCGACGGATCGATGACTCCTCTCGAAGAACTCGACGACTCGACTAAAGGACTCGATGTTGGCACGGGGCCGGTTTGTTGTATGATTGATTGTCCCCTTTCACAACTGCCATGGGTTTATATTTATACCCAGGTCTTGATACAACTCCTAGTCGGACACGACTACAACACTTGTTTCTAAAAATAAATGACGAATCTTCGTGCCCATATTGCGTTCCTTGTTCGAACCGGCCTTTTCCTTATGTTGATCCACGTCATCATGTCTTCCCGAATGCTACCACTCTTCGCCTGCGGAACAATGCCTCTGCCGAATGATGACGCATTCCCGACCGCAGAGTATCTCTGCCGAATATTTCAGCCGAATGGCGACGCGTTCCCGACCGCAGAGCATCTTTGCCGAATGCTTCAGAAAAAACCCTTTTAGCCGAATGGCATCCTTCTACCAAATCCGGCCCCTTAGCCGAATGGTATCCTTCCACCAAATCCGGCCCACATGTCAGCCTCTTTCTGGTGCTAATTTTTGGTGTTAACACATGCCCCTTCAATTTCGGGATAAAGGATACTTTTATCTCGGAATTGACCAGGAATCCCCAACATTTCCAAGCCAAATCAGCTCGACATCCGTTTTCCGCTTCCAAATCTTCAGAGTACGTCTTCCAAATCCAAACCCTAGTTCGTCGCATCCTTCAAGCTCCAATCTTCAAATGGCGAACCAAGATCTAAATCTTCCGAACGAATTTTATCCCTTCTAAGTACATTCGGCATTCTTTGTTATCACGCGTCTCTTTTTTGCAAGCCAGCTCCATCTATTACGTTCTCTCTCGATCGAAGTCCAGCGGCATCACCATCTTACCGATTCTTCATTACTGACCAGCCTCTTGCTTATTTTGCCGAATACCCTTTCGTCTTCTTATTAGGTCCACCTGTCATCTCCAGTACTTTGGAAACATACGCGCGTCATAATTGCTTCATCTGCCGACTCACCTTTCAACGCACTCCTCGATGGCCCTTTTAAACTGCCTTTCCACTCCGTTTCGGCCAACGTTCTCTCTCTGTTTCGGCCAACGTTTTCCAGACTGCCCTGTTTTAATTTTAGAGCTCAAAGAACACCCTTTCCTCTTCTCATTCATCATCCAATCCAGCCTAGAAAATGTCCTCTGTGAGCAGCAGGCAAAATTCCGACCTTGGTGCATCCAGCACCTCTAAGAGGAGGTTATTTTCTTCTTATTCCATTTTATGATAATGCAATCACTCTTATCTGGTTCGCCCTCACACAGGAGAGTTGATGATGATCTTCCAGAAAACCTGATTCATCAAGTTGTCAACTTTCAACTTATCCTGGAAGATAAGAATCAAGAGATTGATCGAATTTCCAGGGAACGTGACATTGCTCGGAAGCGAGCTGCTGGTGAGTATCTTCTTATTCCTGATCTCGTTTTTCCTTTTCGCTTTTGCTTACTCTTTCTTTTTAGCTCTGGAAAAACAGCTTCAGACTCTAGAAGCAGCCGTCGCCAGGCTTGCCCTTACGGCCAATGCCACAGGTAGGACGGCTTTGGATCGGGTGAACAAAATCAACCAAATCCTTCCTGATATCTCCAGGGCCGGTATGGGCTATGGTGCCGCAGCACTTGCCTTCAACGCCGTGCGGATTCATTCTGGCGTTGATTACAGTAGATTCGACATTTGCGAGCAGGGCCTGGAGCGTGAAGTAGAGCACTCTGTGGAGGACATGAAAGAAGCAGGGACAGATCTGGCCGATTCTTTCAATCATGATATCCCGATTAGGCATAGGATTGGGTGGACCAACTAATCTCCATTGCAATCTTGTGTCCTCCTTCTTGTAAATGGCTTAATCCATGGAAGTCCTTTGTTTAATCGCTGGAATCACTCCGTGATCGATGTATATATTTTGTGCTAAGGGCAATACATTCAGTATTGGCCATTTTCTTTTTCTCCAATGTTTCCGTTAATTTCCTCCTAAAGACGATTTCTTCCCGAATATCGGCTGCTTGGCAATCAATCACCGATCGATTTCAATACCCTCCCTGTTGATATTCAAGCTTCTTTGAAACCAATCTCTCAATTGGATCAACAATTTGCTGCAGTCAGACAGGTTTTGAAAAGTCAATCTTTACAACCAGCTTTAGAACAAAGAAGAGCCATAGCCAAGCAATCTCTGAAAGATCTGTATATTCAAGCTCAGAGTAATAAAGAATTGTCAGCTAGACTGCAGCCAGCACTTGATCTGAAGAAGACCAGAAAAGCTGAACTAGAAGCCGAATTGAGGACTCTGTCAACCGAAATTGAAGCTGACGAGAAGAAGTTAGCCGAACTCCGTCATATGCAAATCTTCCAATTCGTCCATCATTAGGTCACTGTAATCTTTAGAACTTAAATTTTTCTGTAACTGTATTCTCCTTGATTCCGTTTGTAATTCCCATGGCAAAATAGCATGATGTCCATATACCAACTCATAAGGAGATGTTTTCGTTGCCCCATGAGGAGCCATTCGGTAAGCCCA
>OAMR01000252.1:1252223-1265016 GCA_900205405.1 Echinochloa crus-galli | reverse complement strand
TACGTGAAGAAGACGCTGGGCGAGCAGGAGCAGCACATGGCGGTGAACTTCTACCCGAGGTGCCCGGCGCCGGAGCTCACCTACGGCCTCCCCGCGCACACGGACCCCAACGCGCTCACCATCCTGCTCATGGACCAGCACGTCGCCGGCCTCCAGGTCCTCAAGGATGGCAGGTGGATCGCCGTCAACCCACGCCCTGACGCGCTCGTCATCAACATCGGGGACCAGCTGCAGGTACCATTTACCAAGGCTCTAGCAATTCAGCTGAACGTATTATTCACTGAACCCAGACCCAGCACAACAGTAGAATGGCAACTTTCTGTAGCGCGTAGAAATGTTCCCCACTTGGTGCTTCCAAGTGAACGAATCTTGTTGATGATCTTGTTCAACCTAGTATACATATCTTGTGGTGTCTCACTTGGAAACATGACAAACCTATTGAGCTCTCCTTCCAAGGTTCGAATTCTTCCTTCTCTAACCTTCCTTGTGCCTTCATGATTAATTTGGAGAGTATCCCAAATCTTCTTGGCGGAATGCATTCCATCCACCTTTTCTTTCTCTTCCGGTTCCAAAGCACTAAGAAGGATAGAGGTAGCTTGCATGTTGCGATGAATCTCATGAGCGAACATACTCTCCTCTCCGGTCATGTGATTTGTGCATCCACTATCTAGCACCCACTTGGTTCCACCGGAGGAGTATGCCTACAAAATAGTTTTAAGCCTTTGTCTTAGGTACCCAAATAGATTTGGGTCCTTGAGTGTTAGTGACAAGAACTTTGGGTACCCACACATTCCTTTTGATCAATGTGTCTCTTGTGCGGTACCCAACATACTTGGCGACCACTTTACCATTGTGGTCCCAAGCTAACACATAATCGGCATAAAAAGTACTTTGGGGAGCATGAGGCTTCACTTTCTTCTCTTGCTTCAAGTTAGGCTTGACACTCTTCTCATTCTTGCCTTAAACCTTGGATCAATTCCCGTCATCTTGTTATATCTAAATGGATCCTCTTTTCTTTTCTCTTCCACTGCCAATTTGTTTCCGCTATAGTTCCTTGGCATAGTAGGTGTGATGCCAAACGGAACTATGGGGGCCTTGATCCTTGGAACTCTTGGATACGCTTCTTGATCATTTCCAAAGGAGGCTACGAGGCGAGGTGGAGTTTGTGGACAAACATCATAAGCAACACCCTTTCCTTTTGGATTTGCACGACGATGAGGAGTGGGATTTGGCATTGATTGCATCATGTAAGGAGCTGTTGGTGGAGGCTTTTGTGAGTGTGGTGCAAAGCGACGACTTGTGGTTCCTTCATACACATAATTTATCCTATGACATATGAGCACTTCATCTTCAACCAAGCCAACAAACTTCGAATCCCCCTTAATAGTACGGCTTTTCCTATTGACTCAAGGATAAAGACATTAAAACAAATCAAAACACTTGAGTTCTCGTGTTGTCCCTTATTTCCTCTTTTGGTGCTCCGCTTCTTATTTATGTTGTATCACCGTCTACACACAATTCTTCATAGCACATTAGTCTTCCAAGTGACTTGTCATAAATCAACCAAAACTAAGGAGGTCAAATGTACTTTCAGTGTGTGTGTGTGTGTTGTGTGGAGTTGGTGTTTTGTATTCTAAGGGATCTATTCCTTTTTTCATCTTCTTAATATAATGAAGCGCGGCTATCCTGCGTCTTTCGAGAAAAAAATAAGTCAAGAAATCAGGTGACCCAAATCACTTGCTATGGTAACTAGTCAGTTCCAATCACTCATTAATCAAGACAACGAAGCTACGGGGACAGGATACCAGACCTTGATGACAAGCTTCACACATTCCAATGAATCAGATACATTCACAAGTTTTGTAGATTGAAGAGCCCGACACCAGAGGGTTGCCAGACACTTTTGAACAATGTTTGCTACAACTAATAAAATGGGTACTTAGCAAAAGGCCTTGTATATGGATACTATAGTCTTTTATAGATTTATCAATGTTGTTTGCAAGTTTTACAAAAAAAAATGTTGTTTGCAAGTTTCTATACCTCTCTCCGTCTTAAATTATAGGTCATTTTAGCTTTTCTAGGTACACATAGCTTCTGTTATGCCCGGAGTACTTAGTGGGTGTTTGGTTCACCTAGAAACTCCTAAATTTAGTAACATTTAGCCTATTTTCTTAACTTTTTATCCAAACACCCATACTAAATGGGACTAAAAGGTCTTTAGTCCTCTCTAGTAGCTTGGGGTTGCTAAAGAGACTAAAAGTGACTAAACTTTAGGAGGGGTGACTAAATGAACCAAACAGGCCCTTAGCAATAGCCTTGTATATGTACACTATTAGTCTTTTATAGATCTATCAATGTTTTTCCAAGTTTCTAGAATCCTCTTAAGCTGACTCAATTAAAATGTTTATAACTTGTGATATCATTGACTAGCTGTATCTACAAAAAAATATAATCATAACCGAAAAGAGTTGCATATTATGAACACAATGATGGTCAAATGTACAAAAATTTGAAATAAAGTATGAGAACACACTGTGCTTAATTGTAAATGATGTCTTCCACAAAAAAAAGGGGGTTTACTTCATGAACCTGTAATAATGCATTACTTCACCTTGGTCTTGCAGCTATCTTTTCCATCATTCTCCTTAGAGATCAGCTCACCAACAGTGTTAATCCTGTCACGGCAGAATGGCAAGTTACTATGACTCTACAAATAAAAAACACATATAACAAACTCGTACATAATAACATAATGGGAAACCAACAATAACTATACAAGGACATTAAATGGTCATACTTGGAAATGGCGCCATCCTGACTATCAGAAAAAAAATTCATCATGTATCATCTCCAGAACATTCCACCCATCCAATAGGATCGCAATGGAAAAGCCACTTTTGGATCCACTTGGGTCCTGCCTCATGGCCTCACAGATTGTCTTTGTCTCCATAGCAATGCCCTTAAATCAATCATTTAGAAATTAGTGCCAACAAATCCATAAACATCAAGAGGACCACAATTCAAGTAGCTGTAGCTTGTTTAACTAGAGACAGGAACATACCATCATGAGCCCAGCTAGAGAAAAAGATTCTGGGCCTTTGTACAACATTAAGTCTAAAGCACACCTGCGTGCAATGTTAATGGAGGCGCACCATTCGTGATCAGAGTCATAGGTCTCAGACTCCAGCCACTGGCACATCAACTCAGCCTCCTTCATGATAAACTTAAACAACAAATTTACAAGCAATCAAACAGACAAGCAACTTGAGATTAAGTTGAGCAAGTATATATATTTTTTATCAGTCAAAGATCAAAGAGGAAATAAACAGACCATCAAAGCAGTGGCGGTGACAGGAAATTCACCATCCAAGCATACGAAATGACGCACAAACTGCTGGATCTCTTTACTGAGATTGATCTCATCAGGATAGAGATCTTGCTCATACCCCACCCTCATGCTAATAAACTTCTCCTCAGCCTCTATGCACTTTAATCCACATGGTCATTCCAGCAACAAATGCAGTAAATTAGCAGACAAACAAGAAATGGGGTACTGCAAATCAAGGCATGCAGGGACGCGAACGTACCGATTTTGCAAGAGTTGCCAGCAGGCTAGTCCCGAGTCCAGTGCCATTATAAGCCATGTTGGCATCCGGCTCATTCTGCCATGCCTGGGCAACAGATTCAGCAGTGTTGCGTATGTAAAAGTCTTTAAGGTAGTTCTTGTAAGTTGGCATGTCGTCTGGACTCGATTTGGACGTCACTAGCCTGTTCCAGCCCCATCCTCTCGCGAGAAGATCTTAGCCGTGCATGCAAAGAGTAAGGAAAAAGGAAAATATAAGCGGGTTCGACATCTCCACAGAATTAAACTACAAACCTAGCATCATAGATATGACACCAACTAATCGTAACCGGCAAATCAAGCAAATTATATCAGCATATACGTCTCTAGTCGACATTCCTCGAATCAACAAGTCGGATTTCCAATCAGAAATATACCTGGGTAGTCGAAGATCCCCTCCGGCGGGTCCAATCCGACGTCATACGTCTTCAAACGAAATTCGGACTGATCCGCCCAACAAACCAAATCCTCCATGCGATCCTCATCATCCGGCAACATCATGGAGGCCATCACGCACACTCTACCTTGGTTAGGTTTAGATAGGGGAATGGCAAATCGACGAGGCGGCATGACCCTACTCTTAACAACATCGGAAACTCGATTGCAGGGCCGGTCGCTCACTTTACGTTACGCGCGACGCGGGCCGGCTCACACACGCAGCCCACGGGACCCTGCACGCTGTTCCCATGCAAGCCCACGTGCGTTGAGACAGCACTTCATATCTGTTCTGGTCCGACAGATGACAGGCCACAACACAGCTCCATTCTTACTTAAAAAACACCGCTTCATTCGTCTTTATTTTTTTTTATTTCAGGGTTTTAGTATTTTATGGTTTTTAGTTTCAGTTTTTTTAATTATTTTAATTTCATTTTTCAGTCACCGTTTTAGTTTTTCAATTATTTTAAATTTCAGTTTTTAGTCAAAATTTTGTATTGTTTTTTTTCTAACTAGCAAATATGTATGTACGTTGCGACGGGTGACCTAACTCATAAATTATAAAATATAAATACATGTCAATAAACATAACAAAAGATGTCTTGACAAATAAAATTGAATGCTAAATATTATGCAATTTATTATCAAATATACAATAAGGAACATGCAAGTTTTTGCATTATAACAGAAAAATAGTATTGCCTGTATAGTTAAACGGCAAATTATTTTTCCATCAAAAGTTTAGAAACATTGTCCTCTTGTTCTGTCTACATGTTGATTTATAGATCTTTCAGGTCCGATGCAGTGCACTTGTACCTAGAGAGAGAAGATGTGAAACTCAGCCTTTTCTACTGTAACCTCGTTTCGAAAAGAAGCATCCATCGATATTTAGATCTAAGGACAGAAACTCACTGCACGTAGCATACCTTGCAAGAATCCCATGCTGATTCTCCATCGATCGATGTCCATCTTATTATAGGAATAGGAAGAGAATTGGAGTCATACATGAAGAACAAATGACTCAGGTATAGAATCAGCCTAAATCCTAAACCCTAGACTTCGATTTCTATATCTAAGAAAAAAAGAAGCAGATGTGCACATTGCTCCGGTCAGTCGATCATCACACTTGTGGTCACTCGAGAGCAGCTGCATATATGAAAAAAAAGCAAATGTGCACATTGCTCTGGTCATCACCACTTGAGGTCACTCGAGAGAAGCCGTGCATATATATGGCCCAATAGGCACCGTACCTTTCTACTCCCTCCGTCCCGCAATAACAGGTCATTTAGCATTTAAATTTTGTCCCACAAAAAATGTCTATTTAGCCTTTAGAGATGCACACATTAATACAAAAGTGCATATAGAAACGTAAAAGTGCATAGAGAAACACATAGAGCCAATCGAATGGTTAGTTAATGCTACTTTTGTAACTCTAATGAGGGGTAACATTGTCATTTGTCATGACTACTAATTTGTCTGATATTTTCCAAAACGGTCTGTTATTGTGGGACAGAGGGAGTATGCAACAATGCCGCCAACGTGAGGCAATGTATCGATGGCCTCTGCCAATCTGCCATGCATTTTATGGAACACACTAATACACTATGGTAAATTAATGGACGGGGCTGATCACCTCAAGAATTTTTTTACCATCGGCTCAAGAAGACAATGGGTAGCTCTGTGTTGCGTCTCATGGGCTCCTTGGTGGATGCATGCATGCATGATCAAAGTTACATGGGCATTCACCAGAGAGAATAATTCCAAAATATCTCTCATGCATGGTTACCTAAAACATAGGCCATATCATGTCCCTGACAAATATTAGGAATATAAATAAAATAATAACGAGCAACTGACCAATTGTATCTTAACCTGCTAAGCAATTCAACTAGCTAGCAGTGATATGCTGAGAATACACTTGTCAAGTCGAACATAAATGTAAAATGCTCCGTATGCATGCATAAACGCATATGCCATGTTCATTAAGTTTGAGGTTACGCCAAGCATTCATCCACGGCGACAAGATTGAAAACTGATTATTTTATTCTTATAGTCATGTAATATGCATCCATATGACATAATCTTCTTTTTATGTACTCATGTTGAAACTCTTAATCAGAGGTTTTCTCTACGGAGATGTAATTAACATAATTTTTATAAATATATAAGAATTATGAAAGTATGGACTCGTAATATCTGAATTTTTTACTTTGTCTCATTTAAATTAAACTAAAATTAAACTTGTTTCTACTGACGTGGAGAGGCGGGCCTTCACGCGTCCGTTTCCCCGCAATGCACCGCCCTATGAGCATCAATGCGATCGCCGATCGTCGCAACGGCGTAGAGGCGCAGGCACAGCCGCGCGCACAGGTTAGGTGCCAGATGTACTCGTACAGCTAGCTGTGTCGATGTCCACAGTCCGTATCCGTATACTACAGCGGCGGACTATCTGCTACTCAGTCACAGGCCAGACCTACCATGCTTCTCTGAATCGAACCAGGGTCTTGACACGTACATGGAACCGATCGAGAGCGAATTGGCCACTGGCCAAGGCCATGCTGGCGCTGCTAGCTAGAGCAGCTTAGGCCTTGTTTAGATCCCAAATTTGGGAGGGAAATTTGGGAGTATAGTGTCACCTCGTAATCATTGCGACACTGTAGCATTTCGTTTGTATGTATAAAAAATTATCCAAAAATTGATTAATTAGGCTTAAAATGTTCGTCTCGCGGAGTACAACAAAACTATGCAATTAGTTTTTGATTTCGTCTACATTTAGTACTCCATGCATAGTATGACATTTTGATGTGACGGAGAATCTTCTTTTTGCATAGTAAATTTTAGAGTTGAATTTGGGATCTAAACAGGGCCTTAGCTTCCTGCGGGTTCTTCATGCATGCATGGGTTCAGCTTAGCACTTTCAGCTGATCGAGACCTTTGCTTTCCATACACGATAGTACAGAACAAGCAAAGCAAGAGCTAGCGGCGGGCCCTGTAGGTTGAAGCTTGTGCAGTCGCATGCACGGTTCCGCGAGCGCGAGGGCACTCTGCGCGTAGTGGACTGGTGGTTCGCGCGTGCATGATGAGACACACACCGGAGGCGGAGGGGCCTTCAACTTCAATAGTTGGATCGATCCGCTTGCTGTCCGGCCTGCTGTTTGCCGATCATCGTGTACCGGTGTAGCGCTAGCTTATCTGGTTGGCACCTCTCGTGCATGCGCGGCTGCACTCTCAACCGAAAGCCGACGGATTCAGGGATTCAGAACTGAAAACGGTTTGTGCTTTCTCCAGCTTCTTGTTGCATTGCCGCATCTGGACTACGACTATGATGTCAGAAATGGTGAACTCTGACCTGGGCCGTGTGTGCAACAACCTGGTACTGGTAGAGTCTGATCGTCTGGAGAAGAAGTCGTTCCTTTTTTTTTCTATAAAACATGGAGTAGAACTGTAGAAGTCAAAGGCGGTGTGGATTCACTGGATGCCGGGACCATCGCAGTGCTTACTCTAGTGCAGGCGGCACTGCATGAATCATGTACGGAGGATAGGGTGCACACTGCAGCTCATCTTCTTTCCCACTTCTTTTTTTCTGCAAAGAGCGTATAGACGGAGACGGTACAGTTGTTCTTCAAGTAAGCATGTCACAGGATTTCTCGGTGGACGTGCTACGTACGGTGGGTACGGGCATCTGTTGGTCCAAATGTACTGAATCAAACTCTCCAACACATCCACAGAGCCTCGTTTAGATCTTCTGCATCTCTTCCATTTCGCTTTACCGTTCTCGATCATTTTGGCTGTGCCATTTCCTCTCCGTCTTCCCAAGCCCGCTCGCGAAGGCAGCTGGTGAAAATACCAATACACCAGCGTGAAAATACCATCCTATCTTCCCTGTGTACTGACCCCCAATACACGGTGCCTCGCGACACACGGTGGGGACCTGTGTACAGCTGCGGATCAAGATCAAGACACATGGCAATGCCATCTCCTTCAAAAATTAAGAACCTTTCAATGACTTCACCTGTGCCTTGTGTCGCGACGTCCCGAGTGGCAAATGCAATTATTGCCAAAGAAATATGTCAAATTCAGCTGCTCGGGACTCCCAGGTGTTGTCGTGTACTCGTACAAGTTTCGCAAAATCAAGAGCCTTTCAATTCATACGGTGTCACGGTACCGTCACCAGGCAGTCAGGCACTGGAAAATGACGGTGCAGGTTCATTAATTTCACTCACAGGTACAGCACTCGCAGAAGTCGTCCGCTCATGCGTACAACTTAAGGTTACGTACCGCTACCTTTTTTCAAGATAATGGATAAATGATTATCCGGCCTTGACCAAGAGGCTACAAACCAAGTTTACAATAATTGCAGCACATCCGTCTGCTTACTCACACCTTAAAACATCAAAACGCACACCATACAAAAGATGAAAGCATTAGTTTGCAATTCTATTGCTAAACCTCCACCCATGATGTGCGAAAAAATTCATGGCCAAAGCCTCCAAAGCTTGGCAGACGTCCTTTATTGATTGTCTGTCTTCTTCAAGCCGATGAAGCTGTGCCCAGAACCGAAGCTAATAGGTGCCCCGAAAAAGAACCTGTAAATAAGTTTTGGATGAAGATTTGTCAAATACGAAGTCATTTCTACTTAGCCAAAGTGCCCAACATAACGCAGATGCACCTGCTAACAATTGGTTTTTCATTTTCTTGCTAAAACCCGTAAGCCAGTTATTGAACATGGTTCTGATAAGTGATAATCAACTTCAGCCTCTAGGTCAACTTCAGCCTCTAGGTCAAATGCACGCATCTTTTGGTTCTGATAAGTGATAATCACCGGCATTTCTGTGGTAATAGCAACTGGCCAGGCCAACTGTTACCATTTGGCCTCCCCACAGTTCCACTGAGCGCTGCAGCGGGATTAACCCTCTGGGCCTCTGGCCACTGGGTGCTGTCGAGTGCGTGCTTTGACTTGGGAATCGTATTCACCGTGCGTGAGCCATTTGACGACGCCGCCCGGCGCCCCTACGCGCTGTTTGAATCTGCCGCGATCAACAGGAAGAGAGAAGTGGCCGGCGCCGTCGCGAGCACGGGAGAGACAGAGGGTGGCATTCACTTCGCTCGCACAGTCCACGGATCGTGTCTCCACTCCGATCAGATCGAGTTCATTCGAGCTGGCCGGGCGAGGCGAGGCGCCGGTACAGATCGAGCTCCGGCCGGGCTCATGAATCATGATGCCCCACGCCACGCGACTCGCCAGCCGCTCTCAACGTGCCCCAGGTCATGGTAAGCATTCGTAAACGATGTCACCATCTGTCAAAGGAACACATCGATCACTTAGACATGAACAGTACCATATGCAGGGCTGACCCGTATGTAAACGGAGTAGTGTGTGCCCGTACCACGCGGTGCTTCGAGTACTCGTGTTCGTATTCATGTCCCGACAGATGCTTCGGCGTGGCACTCTGCGACAGACGACGGTACGAGGGAGCAACAGGCAACAGCATGCTTTTTTGCCCATGCATATGCCTATGGATGGCCTACAACAGCCCTCCAAGAAGCCAGGGGCCGAGGTCGAGGATGCCCCGATCCCAACTTCAGAATTCACAAGGGCAAAGGAAACAAAGCCAGATTATTACCTTCCCTAATCAAGATTCAGAGAGAGGGCGACGAGAGGAGTGGGGAACAAGATGTGGAGCAGGGCATTAACCACGCACCAACGACCCGACCTGCCCGGCATTCAAGTCAGTCCCGCGCCGCGCCGCGCCGCGCCCCATCCCCCTCATCTCATCCCCGTGAGCGTGAAGCGAGCGGCAAAAAAACGACGTCACACGCGGACGGGAGCACCACAGGCCACACCACAATCGCGACGTCGCCACCACCACCACAGGCCGGCCAGGGACGGCCGCCAGCACCACCATAGCCGCCCCGCCCGCCGCCACCAAGTTCGTCAGAACCCGAGAAAACCCCCAGTCAGTCAGTCAGCCAGTCAGATCCCCATCAGAAGAGAGGGGCATCGCAGAGCAGAGCTGTACGCATCGACACGCGCGCAGCGCTCCATCCGCGGCGGCCATGGTCTCGTCGCCTTCCCCTCCCCTTCCCTTCCCCGCCGCCGTAAGTGCGCCTCCCTTCTCTTGCCTGGAGTAGTTCACAACGGTTTTGCCGTACGTGCTTGAGTAGCTCAGCTGTTCACCGCGCAATGCGCCGCCAGGCCTCCCAGCCGAAGCAGCAGCAGCGGAGCGGCGCGAAGGCGGCGCCGGAGAAGGCGGTCAAGAAGTACGCGCACGTCCCGACGCCGCTCCACCACGGCGCCAGCAAGAAGACGCCCCGCGGGGCCAAGGGCGGCGCCGCCTTCCCCGTCGACTCCTTCCTCCGCGCCGTCTCCACCGCGCGCGCCGCCGTGCGGAACCTCGCGCGCGCGCTGTCCGCGCACCTCCGCAGCCCCGCGAGCCCCGGCCCGAGCCTCGAGAGCTTCCTCAACCGCGCCTTCCACGCCGACTTCGAGCTGGACACCGACGCCGACGTCCACACCCCGGACCCGCCGGCCGGTGCGAGGCCAACCTCGCCGCGTACCACGCCGTCGCCGTACTGACGTGGGACGAGGTCCTGCTCCACGGCACCAAGCACTACAGCGACGGGCTCAGCCGGTTCTGCGACGCCAAGATGAGCGAGGTGGTGTCCTCGCTCGGGTGGGCGCGCGCGAGGGCGTGGCCGGAGCCGCTGCTGCAGGCGTTCTTCCTGGCGGCCAAGGGCGTCTGGGGTGTGCGCCTCCTGGCGCGGTCCGTCCACCCGCCGCTGCCCGTGGTGCGCGCGGAACGCGGCGCGCGCTTCGACACGCGGTTCATGGAGGACGCGGCGGCCGGGCGGGCGGGGAGGCTGGAGCCGGCCAGCGTGAAGATGATGGTGGCGCCGGGGTTCCACGTGTACCTTGCCGGCGCGGGCGTGGTGAAGTGCAGGGTCGTGTGCTTCTACAGCGGCAGCGGCAGCAACGGCCGCACCGGCGGCCACAGAGATGGCGGGAGCAGCGCCAACAGCAGCGTGGGGTTGGGGAGTAGCTGTAGTGACATGAATGGGAGTGCTACAGACGTGGTGGATAGCTGTAAGAGCAGTAGGGTAGGGTAGTTCGCATAGGTAAAGAGAACACGGGGATTTTCCTTGTCCGGTAAAAACACGATCTGCATTTAGCCATTTACTGTTGTTCTTGTTTGTGTGAATATGGGTGAATGCATCAAGAATTCAAGACCAATTTCATCTACTTTTGCCTCTGCAAGTTTGATTCCAGGTGGAGTGCAAGATTTTTTGTGTGGCCGATACAGCATTTCCAGTTTTGCATGAGAACAAGAGTGCGCCATGCGGCCATGCCCATGAGCCATGATCGAAGCGCGCGCCGCGTTCCGCGCGCACCACGGGGAGCGGCGGGTGGACGGACCGCGCCAGGAGGCGCACACCCCAGACGCCCTTGGCCGCCAGGAAGAACGCCTGCAGCAGCGGCTCCGGCCACGCCCTCGCGCGCGCCCACCCGAGCGAGGCACCACCTCGCTCATCTTGGCGTCGCAGAACCGGCTGAGCCCGTCGCTGTAGTGCTTGGTGCCGTGGAGCAGGACCTCTCCCACGTCAGACGGCGACGGCGTGGTACGCGGCGAGGTTGGCCTCGCACCGGCCGGCGGGTCCGGGGTGTGGACGTCGGCGTCGGTGTCCAGCTCGAAGTCGGCGTGGAAGGCGCGGTTGAGGAAGCTCTCGAGGCTCGGGCCGGGCTCGCGGGGCTGCGGAGGTGCGCGGACAGCGCGCGCGCGAGGTTCCGCACGGCGGCGCGCGCGGTGGAGACGGCGCGGAGGAAGGAGTCGACGGGGAAGGCGGCGGCGGCGGCGGGCGCCGGGAGCACGCGGGACTCGAGGCGCGCGAGCTTGAGCTCGAGCTCGGCGAGGGAGTGCTTGAGGCGCGTGGTCTCCTCCAGCGCCTCGTCCCGCGTGCGCGTGGCCGCGGCGAGCCTCCGGGAGAGGTCGGCGGCGGCGAGGCGCCACTGCTCGCCGTCCCCCGCGTCGCCGGCGCCGCCCGAGGCCGACGTCGGCGACGGAGACGAGCGCGGGGTGGAGCGGCGCGTGAGGGAGACGAACAGCGAGCGGATGACCGCGCCGGGCGACGCCGGTGCGAGGGCGCGCTGCTTGAAGCGGCAGTCGGAGCAGGACACCGCCGCGACGTACGCCGACGGGTCGGCGCCGTCGCCACCGCCCTTGGCCCCGCGGGGCGTCTTCTTGCTGGCGCCGTGGTGGAGCGGCGTCGGTACGTGCGCGTACTTCTTATCCGCCTTCTCCGGCGGCGCCTTCGCGCCGCCCCGCTGCTGCTGCTGCTGCTGCTGCTGCTGCTGCTGCTGCTGCTGCTGCTGCTGCTGCTGCTGCTGCTGCTGCTGCTGCTGCTGCTGCTGCTGCTGCTGCTGCTGCTGCTGCTGCTGCTGCTGCTGCTGCTGCTGCTGCTGCTGCTGCTGCTGCTGCTGCTGCTGCTGCTGCTGCTGCTGCTGCTGCTGCTGCTGCTGCTGCTGCTGCTGCTGCTGCTGCTGCTGCTGCTGCTGCTGCTGCTGCTGCTGCTGCTGCTGCTGCTGCTGCTGCTGCTGCTGCTGCTGCTGCTGCTGCTGCTGCTGCTGCTGCTGCTGCTGCTGCTGCTGCTGCTGCTGCTGCTGCTGCTGCTGCTGCTGCTGCTGCTGCTGCTGCTGCTGCTGCTGCTGCTGCTGCTGCTGCTGCTGCTGCTGCTGCTGCT
>OAMR01000252.1:1227256-1241820 GCA_900205405.1 Echinochloa crus-galli | reverse complement strand
CGCCCGCGGTTCATGGAGGACGCGGCGGGCGGGCGGGCGGGGAGGCTGGAGCCGGCCAGCGTGAAGATGATGGTGGCGCCGGGGTTCCACGTGTACCTTGCCGGCGCGGGCGTGGTGAAGTGCAGGGTCGTGTGCTTCTACAGCAGCAGCGGCAGCAACGGCCGCACCGGCGGCCACAGAGATGGCGGGAGCAGCGCCAACAGCAGCGTGGGGTTGGGGAGTAGCTGTAGTGACATGAATGGGAGTGCTACAGACGTGGTGGATAGCTGTAAGAGCAGTAGGGTAGGGTAGTTCGCATAGGTAAAGAGAACACGGGGATTTTCCTTGTCCGGTAAAAACACGATCTGCATTTAGCCATTTACTGTTGTTCTTGTTTTTGTGTGAATATGGGTGAAGCATCGAGACCAATTTCATCCAGGGGTGTTTAGTTCCTAAAAAAAAAAAGTAAAAAGTGAAGTGAAAATGTCACATCAGACACTGTAGCACTTTTCGTTTGTTTATAGTAAACATTGTCCTACCGTAACCTAACTAGGCTTAAAAGATTCGTCTCATCGGGGGTGTTTAGTTCCCGAGAAAAGGTGAAAAGTGAAGTGAAAAAGCCACATCGAACACTGTAGCACTTTTCGTTTGTTTGTGGTAAACATTGTCCTACCATGACCTAACTAGGCTCAAAAGATTCGTCTCGTCGTGTACATCAAAACCATACAACTAGTTTTTTTATTTACCCTCGTTTAGTACTCCATGCATGAGGAGAGAGATTTGATGTGATAGGTGAATAGTGAAGTTTGGAGGGAAAATTTTTGAAAGTTTGATGATTTGACTAGTAACTAAACAGGGCCATCGTGTACATCAAAATCATGTAACTAGTTTTTTTATTTATCCTAGTACTCCATGCATGAGGAAAGAGATTTGATGTGATAGGTGAATAGTAAAGTTTGGAGAGAGAATTTTTATAAGTTTGATGATGTGACCGGGAACTGAACAAGGCCTAGTTTTGCCTCTGCAAGTTTGATTCCAGGTGGAGTGCAAGGTTTTTTTTTGTGGCCGATACAGGATTGCCAGTTTTGCACGAGAACAAGAGTGCGCCATGCGGCCATGCCCATGAGCCATGAGGCGAAATCTAAACGCTAAAAAAAACACTCCCATAAAGAGTGGCCTATAGGAATTGATTGATTTGACCTTCTAACGATGTTAACCGTCTGGCACGTGCTTTCGATTTCCATTTTTTCATCGCTCTTTCCCCTTTCTCTTCCTGTTAACTGGATTTCAAAATAATTCCTGTTAATTGGTTCATATCTGGGGAATTTGATATCAGAAAAATGTATGAATCAATGATTTTGAAGTGCAAATTTTATTTTTCTAAAGGAAGGTCCGATTATATTTGGTGTTTCATCTGATATGATCATGATTTCTTTTTTGTAGAGACTTTTTTTTGAAACTTTTTTTGTCGAGACTAAGATAGAAGCTAAAATCAAGTAATCAACAACTTACTGAAAAAAACTGGCCAAATTAGCAAAAACCCCAGATTGGGCTAGATCTCCAAGCCAGCCCAGTTAGCCGAACAAATGAGACCACAAAAAAGCCCAGAGCAATGGGTTGCTGCATTCTCTCTTCTCTCTTCCGCTTCCCCTTCACCCGTGCTCGCCAGTTCCGCCGCTCGCCTTCCTCCACACGCTGCCAATGGCGGCCGCCATGCGGAGCGCCAGCCTCCTACGTCTTGGCTTCCGCCAGGTTTCCTCCCTTCTGTTCCAGGCCCCCCCGTGCCCCGCCCCGAGCCTGGGCCTGAACCTGGCCGTTGGCCGCGCCGGGCTGGTACGCCTCCGCTGCTTGGCGGCCGGGTCCGGCGACGACGGGGGCAAAAAGGTATCGGCGCGGCTGGCGCTGACGCAGCAGGTGCTGCGCGACGCCGAGGAGCGTGCCGCGTCGGCAGGCTCCGACCCCGCCCCGAAGATTACACTGGGTAACTAACTACAACTGCCTGAATCCCCATTTCGTCTTACAATCGGTGCCAGGATCCTTATTGACTTCTGAATATCAATTGCACACACTAGCACATTTCGTCTTACAATCGGTGCCAGGATCCTTATTGACTTCTGAATATCAACGACACACACTAGCATCAGACCTAGTTATGATCGCGAGGTACTGTATGAGCAAACTGTTAATAGGGCTTGCACTGCTGTATAAATCCTACTTGCAGGGCAAAAATTGGGCGTACGTGGTATGTCCATTTGGCCGAAATGGCTTGCTCCAGTGACTTTTATCTGCTAACTCGTATCTGCTACTAATTAATCCATTTCACTTTATGTCTACTGACATGGATCGTGATTTATTAGTCCATGCCATGAAAGCAAGCTGTGAATAAGATTGGGATCGTGTAGTTAGCGTGCACCTTGAGTAGAACTAGGACTGTCGGAATCCAAGTTGCTCACGGGTAATAAAGTCACTTAGACTTGTTGCCCTACAAGTAAGAATGTTGGAAGCATAGGTATGGCTGTGAAATTATAGTGAACTTCTGGTTGCAGAATTGATATATCAGTAGTATGTGTTCATAAGGTGGTATCCAAGGACATGACATCTTCATCATTATTCCTGACTTCTGAGGTTATTGGTTACAATTGAGAATGTGTTTTCTTGTCATGTGACACAAAATGGCCGAAAGCAAGCACAGATCTGTTTAAATTTGGTGTTTGTATCAATAGCAATATGTGTAGAACAAAACAGTAAACTAAAAACCATTTATATAAAACTTATGAGTTCAACATACTTTATCTCAGTTTCATGTGATGATTTGTTATTGTGATAAGCATGTCTAGTAATTGTTTAAAATTTCTCAAACCTTTTCTAACTCCATCTTATATCTGCAGACCATGTTACTGTTAACTTTGCAAGAAGTGGTGGCCCTGGTGGTCAGAATGTTAATAAAGGTTTCATGTTTTTCCCTGTTCTCCTTTTGCTCTTTTGCATGTAAACCTCTGCTGTAAGGTCATTATGTTCTTTCATTGCATTATGTTCCTGCATTAAGCATCTAATGGTTTCCTGCTTCATTCAGCATTCCATACCATAAATATACCTTTTGTCATTCTTAATCATCAGATAATTGTAATTGGTCTGTTATAGCTAGATTACTGTCAATGGCAATGTTAGCAAGGAGGTAGAAGGAGATCTCACCCTCACGCTGGAGGCTCTGATAAAACTCAACTATTTCTTGCTTGATTACAATTGTCTGCCAAGCTCCTTAAGTATAGCAGGCCCTTCTAACAATCCGACTAACAATATCTCTAACAAACCAAATCAAATACTATCTCTAACAAACCAGTCTTGGAGTATATAAATTCTAGCTAAACTTAGCCTGGTGCCTGGACCTCTTTCTTTCTCCTCTGAGTATAGACGGCTTTGCCGGTAAAAGCGTCCATCAACATGTTCCATAAATATACATACTTGAACTCAGAGGTTTCCAAATAATAATTACTTAGTATTATGTCTTTTACCCTTTTCTTTCTTTTTTTTTTGGCCTCTTCTTCTAAACGCTGCTACAATCTTACAGTTAATACAAAGGTTGACATGCGATTCAATGTTAAGGAAGCTCAATGGCTTGGAGAGAGAATCAAGGAACGGATATTACAAGCGGTAAAAGAAACCTCCTTATTTAGCACCTGTTTTTCTTACATTTGTTTCTACCTTGTTTCATGATCATGCTTGTTCATACTGTTTTATAATCTTCTGCTCTTATATTGTATTTTTCTAATTGCATATATTTTTTCTTATCCTGTGGACATTTTGCTTACATTTTAAGCTCTCTTTATGCACAGGAAAAGAATAGGATAAATAAAGATGGAGAGCTTGTGATATCTTCTACAAAAACTAGAACACAGAAGTAATTATTATTTTTTGTTATTATTTAGCCATTTTTGGATAGCAACTGACAAGATTTATCATCCCAGGGGCAACATTGAAGATGCTCTACAGAAGATACAGGTATGCTTCCTTGCTCTCAGTTGTTTTTCTAGGAGTAATTTTGTTGACTTCTTTTTGAAAAACACAATTCAGTTGACTTAACGAATTTATCTTGAGCAGGGAATCATTGATGCTGCATCATATGTTCCTCCGCCCCCTACTGAAGAGCAGAAGAAAAAGATTGAAAAAATGTAAGCTGTTTATTTCACTAGTTTCTTTCTCCAAAGTCGTGCACCAATTGGTGGGTTTTTTTATTTATATAGATAGTTAGACCAAACCAAAGTGCTCAGTGATTTCTCAGGAAGTGAGCTAACACAAGTACTGTAACTTGTTTTCTTAAGCTTTTCGTAATATATAAGCTCATGGTAATTCTTCATTGCCATGACATGTGGATGGTATATGCTTCTTATTATGTTAGTGTTATTAAATGGTCTTACTAAGTGGCGTCTTGATATTTCATTTGGTAAGATGCATAAATGGCAAAAGTGTAGGAACATTAGTTGCAGATGTATTGGCTCTTCCAGTTGCTATTTATTGCTCAAAACATTTTGTTATTTCTTCTAGGGTGATCATAGAAACCTTATGCTGGTGCTATGTCTAAATCTTTATTGTTTCACCATAACTCAGAATTGGATATAGGATCTTTCTCTGTTGCAACGACTGAATGTTCCATAGAGTGGTAATTTGTTTGTTCTTGCTAATTTATTGCTCGGAACATCTGGGTTGTTTATTCTCAGGGGATCCTATAAACATTATGCTGGTGTTATGTCAAAATCTTTATTGTTTCACTCGTAACTCAAAATTGGATATAGGATCTTTCTCTATTGTAACTGAATGTTCCATATAGTGGTAATTTGTTTGTTTCTGTTGGTCATTAAAGTGCTGCAGTTGCTGAAAGGAAGAGACTTCAGAATAAGAAAGTACTTTCACAGAAGAAGGAATTTAGACGGAACAGAACTAGCTGGGATTGATGCAGCGTGTGTTGCACAAACGTGTTCGCCAGTGGACATTAACAAACATTTCAGCGCGGTAAATACTGGTGTTTTCTATTCCCTGGCATCTGTTCCTTGCTGTTTTGAAATGAATACCTTATTGATTTGGATGCTCCGAGTGTCTGACAAATGTCATTGGCTCAGCTTGTGTTTGGAGGTAGCAAAGCATTCAATGGTGTAAATAAGCCGGCAAAAAAACAAGGGTCAGAATCGCTGGAGGCATCTTGGTGAAGAGGAAAGCTAAGCTTCATAGGCATAGCCAGTTTCTGTTTCGTGCGTTGGGGACCGGCAACTGTCGGGAAACATTGCTTTGGTCCTAACACGCACTATACACAGCAGTCGGGGGTCCCTGGACTTATCAGATAGATACTACTCACGTGTATCTGAGCACTCATCTGTAAAAATGTAACAATTTTTTTTTGTTTTGGAGTATTCACCAAACTCTAAAGGTCAGCGATGACCGTTGAAGATCGTTACTGCGACAGCGTGCGACTATCTGAATTTTGAGTCTGAACCTTCCTGTGACGGTTTTCCATCGACAAGGAGCTGTGTCATGCAGCGAGAACGTCATACAGTATTAATGAGCATGGGGCCTGACTGAATTGATGCGAGTATTGAAAATTAGAACAGGTACCAGGCAATGGGCTGCAATGGTGCAGTATTCACACCGGGTCATCACTGCTCCCGGGCTATACGCCTGTACTGAATTACTGATCCACCGTTATTGCCAGTTCGAGCTGCAATCAGAGATGGTTCTCGCCATGTATCGCCGTTGCCTGTTCATCAATACAGTATGCTGATACGCCATACATCAGCTGCAGCCTGCAGGCCTAGGCCACGGCCACTGCCTCAGACAAGAGGCCGGCCCTGCGTGTTGTGTCCCCTGGCAGGCAGAGGCAGGCAGGAAGGCGTCATGCGGTCACAATGACGCTACTGGTACACCGTGCACGCGGGTCAGGCGCCAGGACGCACGCCGGCATGCGCGCCAGAGCTCGCCAGGCCCGAGCCCGACGACGGTCAGTTGGCAACCCCCGAGGCAGCACCTGCCATCGCCATTCCCTCGTCGTCCGCGCCGGCCGTGTCAGGGAGGGAGCGCCCGTCACGCTGCCACTGCGCTGCGCAAGTCGTGTGGGCCAGGGGCGGACCCACGTTAGGCACAGTGAGGGCCCAGGCCCACACTCATTTTTTCTTGTTCAGTGGAGTTTGGGTCTATTTCTCTGTAGCAATCGAGGCCCAACAAGTAGCAGGCCCTCACTCAGTTTTTGGGCTAGGTCCGCCCCCGGTGTGGGCTGGCCGCTGGCGCCAGGCTTTGACTGCCGGGTCACGACGACGTGCTCGCATCGCGTCGCACCGTCGCGCGGACCAGCAGCGGCCCAGCGGCCAATTTAACTGGGCGGTTGGACGTCCCGTCGCTCCACCGGCAAGACGTGGAAAGAAGCGGAAAACCCGCGGGCACGGCAGGGCAGGGCAGGGCAGAGCCAGCCACCCGACCGCGGCGTGCTGCCACTGCCACGGACGCGACGGACGCCAGTAGCAGTGGACTCGCCCCGCTGCTGGGTGCTCGCGCGCACGGGCGCGCGCCGTGCCGTGTGCATCGGGACATCCGGTGCGGTGCTCTCGTCGTCGTCGAGGGCGCGGGGGCGTTGGGGTCCGCGGGTCAAGCCGCCCGCGGGCCGTGGCGACTGTGGCAATGGCATGCTGGCCTCCGCCTCCGCAGGAGCACTGTTCTGCCTGCTTTGGCCAGTGTCCCAGTGAGACTGGTGGGCTGTGGCTGGTGCGCCACGGCAGAGCAGCGTCCGACGTCCGTGCTGTATCGTTGCTCGTCGTCGCTGCCGCTATCGCAAACAGTGAAATCTTTTAGCTGGGAGCCTGGGACCGTGGGTATCTCACACTTTTGTCCATGGGTTCGTGTAACTGTGCAAGCGTCGCGGAGCACAGCAGCACTTGCTCGTGAGTCGTGACCAAACATTGAACCCCAACGGTAGGCATTGCGGATTTGCGGTGACTGTCCCGTGCAGCGTCTGTCCTGCCATAAGGACTACGGAGTATTTGTGTTTTTGTCCCGTGACGGAACGAGGCTCCTTTCGAGATGGAGAAAAAATCGAAAACCGTTCAAGGTCGCAGTACTCCAGAAAAATCCGTACACTTGTTTGTCCGCAAAAAAAATCCATACAACTGTTTGTTTGAACAAAGTAGTCACACATGAAGAACAGCTGTTTTGAAGGAAAACAAATGTGAGATCTTTACATATTTATTTTGATCCCCGTAGGTAATTGCAAAATGGCTGGAGTTGAGTTGAGGGGCGCTCACCAATCCATAAAGATTATATGAGTAATTTATTATGAGACTATCACATACAAAAAACACGTAGCAGTATTTTTTGACTGAAAAATAGTACTAGATATTTGAGATATTCATATTTATATATTCCGAAGAGCTACATATACCCTTCGTCAACTTGGGTCTTGGGTCACATAGCCATGCCCACGCGCAATACATTTCCCAACACACAGCGCCGTACGCACGGCACGGGCACGGTCCTCCACCACCGCTAAACCCTTCCGAAAGAATCCCCAAATCTCGCACACCCCGAAGCCTTCAAGGCCCGAAACCCTAGCACCTCGTCCTCCCCGCCGCCGCCCCCCATGGCTCCAGGACTCCAGAGCTTCACCGACATTGCCGGCGACGGAGCGCCCCGCCTCGACGCCGCCTCCGGCGAGGAGCTGGTACGCGTTGACCGCGCCGCCTCTGTCGCCCTGGGCGGCCGCTCGCCGGAGCCACCGGGGACCCTGTTCGTCACCACCAGGTAGTGAAGCTCAGCTTACACGATTACTCCTCCAGCTCTTTCTCTGCTGCCTGATGTTTCGCCAACTGTTGGCTTACTCGAAATAGGAGGGTGATTTGGCTGAGTGAGGCAGAGAAGGGCAAGGGCTACGCCGTGGACTTCCTCGCCATCTCGCTCCACGCTGTTTCGCGCGACCTGGAGGCGTATCCATCGCCCTGCCTCTACACCCAGGTGATTGAAGAAGCAATCCCTCCTGCTGATACTGTTGTGCTTGTCGGATTACTCCCTTTTCAGGTCTAGTAGGATGAAAGATTGATCAGGTGTAGCTCTGATATTCTAAGAGTTGAGCTATCTGTGCTTGAAATTCGGGTTTTTTCTACCTTGAGGTGACTTGGACCATGGTCTAGGATCCAACCATGTTGGTAGTCTAGTGGGGTAAGCTGTACATTTCAGCTTGATATGCTCTTACTGAGAGACCAAGGGCCCCTTCCCTCACGGAGTTACGGAAAATGTTCCTCTGCTGTTTGCTGGATGTTTTGAGAATACCTCACCGCTTTTAGAGAACACGGATCTTTGATTCACAGATCATAGAACTGTTGTATCGATCATTCAGTGTTGGATTTTTCTCACACAGTACTTAGTCCCCCCTCCCCTGATTACCTGTGGTTAAAGTTGTAGTTGGCACCGTTGTGGTTTTGGCATTTATAGCTTTGCATTGATTGGTGATTTACTTGGTTGTCCTTGGGAATTTATAGGTTCTTATGGTTGTAGAACGGTTTGTACCTCATGCAATTCCACTAATGAACAAAGTTTTTCTATGTATACGATGGATGGTTTTGTCTCATTTGTGGATAGGTGGCAGTATCTCTATTATTTCATACTAGGTTTCTCCATTGCCACTCATTATTAAGTCATCAGTTACCAGACGTTGCTATAGAGTTCCTGAACAAAGCAAGCTCTCATCTGTATACAGATATATGGTACTCTTGCCATGTTGGTTAATTTTTTTTTGTGAATAAGAACACTGTTGAACTTATAATATCCGTGTATCCTGATTCTGTCAAGTGTGGATCCCATCTTGCTGTTTAATAGGTGTTCAGTGAACCATTCTGTGTCTGTTTTGTTCTGTTGTTTTGTTTTTAATATCCTCTGGTATGTCTGACATTTTGTCTGTGTAATTGAAGATCGAGGCAGAAGTTGGCACAGATGAGGAGGCTGGGGAATCAAATCCTGAAGCAAATGATGAATTAGAGATATCAAGAGTCTCTGAAATGCGCATTATACTTGGGGACCCTGGTCAATGTATCCTTTTAAATTAGCATGTTTCATTCAAATATTTCCTTGGTTGCTTGATGCTGGAGTTGAAGTGCTTCCTGATTTAGTTGTTATGTGATTATGTCTTGTGATCTATTGAACTGATTCAAGGTGCTACTGATTTCATTCTTTAAATAATTCTCACAGTTAACCCTGGGATATTTAATTTTAAAACTCAAGTCGGTAGACTATTACCTTTTTCTTGTGTCTTGAGTTATTTTAAAACTCAAGTCGGTAGACTATTACTTTTTTCTTGCGTCTTGAGTTCTTGAAATACATTCTTGGCATTGCATGACTTGTATCCTTGACAGAGCTTAAGTGGATGCACTTTTTGATGTTTTCTGTCATTGTGCTGAACTGAATCCTGATCCTAATGCTGGTAAGCTATGAAGTTACAGCTGATAAAAACAATTTTGTTGCAAATCTATCTAATCTTTTGAATATCCAGAGCGCAGTGGGGAGAACGGTTGGTTCCATGGTGAAGATATGACTAATGGTAGCTGGGTTCATGGTGATGAAGACATGGTTGATGGTAAGTGTTGTGTGTATTTTTTATTTACATATTTGCGCTAATGTGTGAGCAGCACTTTGATGTCTTACCTTTCATGCAGAAAATGGTCCCCCATTTTTCAATGTCAATCCGATAGGTCAAAATGGTGAATATGACCTCAGTCATTCAGTGTTTGAGGTACCCGAGGAGTTTGTTTATGTTATTACACTCTTTTAAGTTTGTTTACATGACTCTTATCAGTCTGGTTTATGCTCTGTTGATTCTAGAAGCTTTCTGTTGACATTGCACAGCCACCAGATAGAATACTGTAGCACACATGAGTCTATGCATGAATTTGATGCAATATTAATCATAAATTGATTGTGTTCATGTGTAAATCAGTAAGCTAAACTGATGCGGATTAAATATTATTCGCAAAAAATGGCATACATATCTGTCCTGCTGCATTTAGTCCTAACTATGTTTCAGAACGCTCGGCTAACATTGTTGACATTTTTTGGCTCACAGCTTCAAATCAACGACCAGCGTTTTAAGGATGCAGAGGAGGAACAGGAGAGCCATGAAAATGGACATTAGAAACAGGAATATGTTTCTCGAAGGCACCATGTGGTTTATTTTGTTGTAGATCACTACCGATGCAGCTTGGTTGCCTACTGTTTCGTCTACACTTTCTCTTCCTTTTTCCTTCCTCGATGTTATAGGATTAACATCTCATGGAGTTGCATCGATGGTTACTTTTGGTGAGAAAAGGTCTTGCTGCTGGTCAAGAATGTAACTTGTAGAGCATGATGGGGAATCGTGTGAATTAGTTTGGTACTTTTGATCTAACAAATAGGTGAAATTGGGAAAAGTGATATTATCTTTTCCCTTGTATATCATGGCACATCTATATTAGTCTTTGTGTCCCTTCTTCAGAGTCACGTATTGCTAGGAGGCATTGCATCATGATATGTGGCTCACGAAATGTGAAATTAGCTACGATGTGTGCATGCATCTCATACACCATGGATTTGAAAACTTGTCGCCCCTCAATCACTAGTCTGGAGTGAGCGCATGCATTGCTCATGATCAAGAATATAAACTCGTCAGGCCGAAAACCTTGTCTGAACATCTGCGTGAACCGGACAAGAGCAGCCACCCCATGCCCATTCATGGCGAGGGCCTGCATCACCGCCGTCCATGAGACAATCGTCCTAACACTCATCGAGTCAAATATTGCACATGACCTCTTCACGTGCACCATCTTACCATGCATATGTATGAGTGCATTGGCGACGCGGGTGTTGTCCAAGAACCTGTTCTCATGTGCATATGCCTCCACCCAGTTGCCAAGATTTGATGAACGGACGCACGGTCCGGTTTTGTGCATGCCGAAATCACAGCAAGCAGGATTACTTCACCGACCTTGGCACCAGCAAGCCGCATCTCCTCGAAGACTTGCAATGCCTCAGCTGGGCGCCCATTCTCGCAGCAAGCATTGATCATGGACGTCCAAGAAACAGCACTCCTCATGACGCCCATGCCGGCGAACACCGTCCTCGCATCCGCCAGCCGTGAGCACTTCCCGTGCATGTTCACCAGCGCGTTGAGAAGAGGCAAGTCAAGAAAGGCGATGTTCCTCACGGCGTACCCGTGAAGCTCTCTCCCGTGCGCCGGGCTCCTCAGCTGACCGCACGCTGATAAGAGGCTCGAGACAGTGACACAGTTTGGCCGGGACCCCGCGGGCGCCATGGCGGATACAGCTTCAAGAGCGTACTTCGGTTCTTCCGAGCACGTGTACGCGGACACAACGGCATGTTCGGCTGGCTGCTGGTGTTAGTTTTGCTGAGAGAAAAACACTGCTGGTTGGTTGGTGCCCGGTGGCTGGTGCTGGTTTTTACTGAGAGAATAATACTGCTGGCTGTTGGCTGATAAGTCAAACGAACAGGTTACGGGTGCTCCATAGCGGGATATCCCGGCACATAATTTCATCAAATAGCTGGCGCGTGGTGGCTAGGCGTCCGGAGACGGCGTAGGACTTGAGCAAGGCGGAGCAGAGGTGGAGGCACGAGGTCAATGTGAGAATAGTTCAGCAACCAAACCAAATCCAAACCAATCCATACTAATTCTAACATGTTTATAAACCAATCCAATCCCACCTATTTAGTAATGGAGCAAAGCTCCAAGAGTAACAAACGTGAATCGACGAATCAAAGTTGCTTCAAGTGCTTCTTGAGATGAACAAAGGGAACCTCACGAAATGCTCTTGTATCACACCTCAAATCTTCTCCCACACTCAAACCCTAGATGAATCCTTGCAAGAATCGAGCTTTGGGAAGGAGTAGAGGGATGGATTGAATGCTCAAGAGGTGTATTAGGTCGAGTAAACCAGCAACAATGAATGAGGGGGGTGAAGGGGTATTTATACCAACCCCCAAAAAGTGACCGTTATGTGCTCTGCGAAGGGGTATCGGATCTTCCGACCATGGATCGGATCTTCCGAAGAGTAACGGATTAGTGTTAGGAAAACCCCAGAAAAATTCCAGGGGCCGGATCTTCCGACCAAGCTCGGATCTTCCGGCCCGGAGAAACTCAAGACAGAGCCGGCCGGATCTTCCGGCCTGGGATCGGAACTTGCACTCAGGGCACACAGGAGCTCGAAAACTGGCTAAGTCATGGAAGTTCCGATGCTACGGCCGGAACTTCCGACCCAGAAAAACTCGAGACGGAGGCTCCCGGAACTTCTGGCCGGATCTTCCGGCCTAAGTTCCGGCCAAGCAAAAAGGCTGTGAAAGTGAGTTTTTGTGTCTATCAAGTGGATTTTCATCTAAGCATAGCATTTTTATCAACTAAGATTTATCAAAGACGTCTCTCTTGATAGTACGGTGGTCCTATACTCAAATTCAAACCGAAAATCAATTTTAAATCTTCAATTGGATCCGCCACTATGAAACTAAGAATTGGGGACCTTCCTTTCACATTCTTCTTTCTTTCTTTTTATTTTATTCCTGACACCTTACTCAAAGCATCATATCCAAACTTTCATTGTCATTAATAACCAAAGTTGATTAAATGTCTAGATGCACTTTCATGTATGCACAAGTCCACTGGACAAGTCGAATAGAAGTGTACTTTCAGAAGCTCTTAACGCAGTAGCTGTATCTGTTGTGAAAAGTGGATTCCCTATGCCAGCACCAATCCCGCCAAAGATAACGACTCTCCCTTTTTCAAGGTGGCGTATGGCTCGCCGCCTAAACGTATGGTTCTGCGACTTCTTGTCTCCACACCTATTTTTTCTAGTGATGCTTGAAGAAGCACCGAATTCATCACTGATGCCATCATTCTGGCAATTAAATCAGGCAGGTGTAGTATATACAGATGTCAGTGAAGTAGCAGTTTACCAGAAGCTAGCCCTTGACTAGTATAGAAGGAAAGTTAGAATCCAAAGTAACAGCATAATGCAAGATGAATAGATGTGGGATTTTTATAGCTAAAGATGTACAAAAGAAAACTATGGACACCGAACCAGTCGGCACTATTCAGTTAAGAATAAAAGGTGTGTCTGCCTACTGAAACCACACGCGCCCAAAGACAACTTACCAATTTAGAAGTTCAAATGTTCATGCTCAGTTGATCTGCAGTACCATGCAGTAGTGAGTACTGGATGCACTTCCTGGCTCAATGGCCTTGGCTAGCCGCGAACCCACGATTATTCAGTTGACAAGTCGGTCTACCATTGAGGCCTCCATCATAGACACAAAGAACATTTAACCCAGATGACGCAAGAACAATCGGAGGGCCCTTTGCTACCCTTCCCATGAATTTAAGACGGTTGGAGTTGGACTTCAATATCCCTATGTTTCTACATGAATTCCGACAAATGAAATAGGGTCAAATAGGTGAAATTTCCTTGAGGTCTTTTCGAGCGTATCAATGTCATATACAGGATTTTCGCTGTAATATAACGGGGGTAATGTTTTTTTTTATGCAAAGCAACCCAGAGTAAGTTTACTACTACCGTGTTTGCTGTGCTCGACTTTTCGTTGGCGAATTTGCAGTTTAATTTTCGCAAAATTATGGCACTTCTCCGAAGGCCGAAGTCAGCTTTATAGATAAAGCATAAAAGAAATACCGGGATTACCAGTTTATAATAGAGCACGTGTCACAAGACGATAAAATCCGACGGATCCATAAAAGTACTCTCGAGACCTCTCGCCAGAGATAGAAAAACTACTCTAAATGACCAACCTAAAGGGCCAAGAAACCAAAGCAACATCTGCCGGACTCGACCATCCGCGGAGCCTAAGACTCCAACACCAACGGGGAAGGCAAACACACGCGGCGCCAACGTTTGGTTTTCACCACAGAGAGCTTCCACAAACCGCCGTCGCACAAGACCCTGCAAACAACGCTCTCAAGAGGGGGTGCAATACGCCGTTGCCCAACCCGGCAACCGAGTTGAAGCTTACGCTTGAGGGTCACCGCCCGACGAGCCGAGAGCACCAGTACCGTTCCCACTTGCTTCCATCCATTGCCCACCATCGCCACCGCCGAATCTCACCATTGGATTCCATATGCACCTGCACGACAACACCCGACCCTTCGAGAAGATTTGGAACCCTCGATTGGTCCCAAATCTTTTGTCGTCCCCTCACGGAACGGCACCGTGCCTCATAGAGTGGTCTAGAAGACCTGAATCCAGCGGTGATGACTTGACGGCGCTCCGGGGACAGCTTCGTCGGCAACGCGAGGACAGGAGGTGGAACCCACGGCCACGAAGGAGTCCCGGGCAGCCCCTCCCACCACAGCAAACCCGACCGGCGCGCCGAGGCCGGCAGCGGCGCCGCAGATCCATCGGAGCTCGAAGAGTCGGCCCAGATCTGCCAGGGCCGTGCCGCCGCCGTCGGGGCACGTACCCCGCCGGACGCCGCGCCGTAGAGGGAGGGGAGGTCCAGCCGCCGCCGAATGCACGCCACAGCCGCCGGCGCGCCAACGCCGCGCGCTGTCTCTTATACACATCTAGATG
>OAMR01000252.1:1202698-1223819 GCA_900205405.1 Echinochloa crus-galli | reverse complement strand
GCGTCTTCACCATAGGCGTCGCCGGGACCTAAATCCGCACGGGCCGCGCGACCCGCCGGTGAGGTGCCCCGCCGCCGCCATCCCAGGGACCACCGGGCTTCCGGTGGCGCCCTCCGCTGGCGGTGAGGTGGATGGAGGGGAGGGAGGTGGGTGGTGGCAGCGGCTAGGGTTTCCGCCCGAGAATGGCATTTCGTTGGCAAATGAAATATGGTCTATAAATAGATGAATTTTCCTTGAGATTTTTAAAGCAAATTCTAAAGTAACTGAAAACATGTGATTATTCCAAAATTATGTTGTTTCGATCATTGCGAGCATGTGTTGTATAAGGGCATGTTTGTTTGGATCAGGATGACTAAAATTAGTCTGCCTCTTGCAAGAGTTAAATTTCCAAACATGTGAGGTTAAAGAAGGGCTAAGATTAGTCTTGAGGCTATAGCTCTTACAAGAGACTAAAATTAGTCATGTTAATTTTAATAGCCCTGATCCAAACATGCTAGGTTGTGTTCTTCCAACGCTACTCTCATAGTCTCAGCACGGAAATGAAGGGTACAGCCGTTGTCGATGTTTCGACTGATAAATAAACCTCAAAAATTCCACAGGACAAATTTCCTCCTTTTTTCCAGAGGATACTAGGACAAATTAAAGCTAATAACTAGATGGGCCCTCAAAGGAATTACATGGGCCGTCCAAAGCCTGGTTCGAGTTGGGCTGACCCCCCCACTTCTCATATAAGTAGCCTCGAACCTAGCCGCAGGCGAAAACCCTAGCTTTGCAGCGCCGCCTACCCCGAGCAGCCGAGCGAGGAAGCGAAGACCCCTTTCCCCGAGCGCAAGAGCAACATGGCGGCGGCGGCAGTTTACGGCGGCCTCAAGGGGAAGCTTGGCGTCGAGGATGCCCCCGAGCTGCAGCTCAACCGCATCCGCATCACCCTGTCCTCCAAGAACGTCAAGAACTTGGAGAAAGGTATAACCGAATCTCAAGAATCCCAGACTCCTGTTTCCTGATCTGGTCTTATCTAGTGTTTTGGCTATACTTGATTTCATACAAGCTTTCCTAGCTTTCTGATTTTTATATGGTTTATGATTATGCTCTAGATCTGTCTGTCGAACTGGTGGCCTACTAACGTCTAATTGGAGTCTTACATGCAGAAATCTGATCTAGTATTGTAATTTACTGTTGTCTTATGCAATCTCCCGTTGGTTAGGATTGATTGGTGCGTGGACCCATTTGCTATTGTTTCGCTTAGCATCCGATTTATGCCCGTCCCATTATGCGGTGTTTATCTCAACTACAATGGTGGTTGTTTTTTTGGTGAGCATCCAGATGCCTGTGGAACCTGCACACCATTTGCAGTACCTAGATTTGAGCGTTAACCCGGCATATAGGTGCTTCAGTACCTCGATAAGCTATCTGTATCCATGAATTCCATCTCTGGTGCCCTTCCTCTAGAGCTTGTCCATCTGCATAATCTGAGGTTCCTGGGCCATCACATTAACGCATTCAATGGGTCAGTACCAGCATTTTTGGGTAACCACTTGGCTCTTGCACTTAGATGCAACCCAAAATAATCCTTGTGGATCAAAAAATGAATGAATGCAGTGGATAACTTGAGATGGTTGATCTTCCCATGGGCCTTTCTTCACTTGTATTCTGAATTCTGATCAAGTATGCTGTATGTAATTGTGCTGCCTGGTATCTCATATCATTAGAGTATAGACAAAAATGTGTTTTTGTCACATATATGTTGTATGAATCATTGAACTAGAGTTATAGACTGTCACAAGATTACCAAGCTGATGATTCTTGGGTTTTGCTGGTACATTTCAGTTTGTGCGGATTTGGTGAAGGGTGCCAAGGACAAGCAGCTGAGGGTTAAGGGACCCGTCAGGATCCCTACTAAGGTTCTCCACATCACCACCCGCAAGTCCCCTTGTGGTGAAGGTACTGAGTTGTTTCAAATCATCTCTGTTAAAGTATTTCCTGTTATTGATTACTTTCTGAGGTTTACGATGTGGAATCTGCACATTGATTCCATGTTGATTCTTTTTATGTCATTGATGAACTTGTCTGATCATATTTTAATTTGTTGATCAGGAACAAACACATGGGATCGCTTTGAGTTCCGCATTCACAAGAGGGTGATTGACCTGATCAGCTCCCCCGATGTGGTGAAGCAGATCACCTCCATCACCATTGAGCCTGGTGTTGAGGTTGAGGTTACCATTGCCGACGTGTAATGATGTGCGGTTCATCTCTGTTATAGACTATCTATATCTTGCTTAGTTATGTGCTCCCTTTGTGTGCTTGTAAGAGACATGGTGTCATTTTTAGCATCCAAGACTGTTTTTCGCCACCTATAATCCTATTGTAGCTGTCTGTCTGATCTAAGGGCTGTGCAACTTGAAATTTTGATTCTGGGATCTATTTTCTCTGGTAAATTGCTTCTCAATGTCGTGTGCCATGTTTTGTTGGTTAACTGTGCTTTATTAAGTCTGAACACCAAGTGTTCCGATTAGTGTTATTTTCAAGCTGGCAGGATTCAGTCTGTATTCAGCAATGACCGGCGTGGTGTGCTGCATTGCCGCCAATATCTCACTTGTCCTAAATGTTGCTACGATGCACCTCGTGCAGGCATGAGACATTAGAATAATCAAATTTAGGGCTCCTTTCACCACTTTCCCAAAGATGAAAGTATCATAAGCTACTTAATATCCTAATGTTCATACTCCGAGTGATAGCTGCTTTGCATAATGACAGCTGTCCTTTGAAGGAAAAGCTTTAGTATATGGCTAAGTTGGGCCAAACTGTAAATTTTTTTGCATCTGAATGAATGAGAGCCCATCCGCTCGTTAACATGATTTTTTTTAACAGAGTGAACATGAATTATGGACTGTATCGACCTTAAATAACCTGTTCTTAAAAAAAATCTGCGCCCCGTGCTTCCGCAACGACATGCAAATCGCCATGTCTCAAAAGAAAAAAAAACATGCAAAATGCCACGTACCCGTAGGAAAAGATCCTGGAAATGGAAATGCTGATGCGTGCATGTGGGAATTGTATTTGTACCTCGTGCTGTCACGTATCTCCGTCTACTGTGAGTGGTCGGCGACAACAGAGTGCGACTCCTCCAGGCCGCGGCACCGGCACGCCATGACGTTTGCTGTGCCACGGGCAGGACGCAGGAGGCCTCCAGCTAGAAGAAATACCGTGGCAAACTGGCAATGAAATGGATCTCAGCATTCTT
The DNA here is from genome assembly GCA_900205405.1 of Echinochloa crus-galli. Lineage (NCBI taxonomy): Eukaryota > Viridiplantae > Streptophyta > Magnoliopsida > Poales > Poaceae > Echinochloa > Echinochloa crus-galli. The sequence continues at coordinate 1,220,575 of OAMR01000252.1, read as the reverse complement.
TTACGTTGGGCATCGGCAAACTGGCATCACATGCTCGGACCTCGAGAGTCACGGCGGCAATCCAATCATTTTCTTCATCTAGATTGATATGGGACCTTGTTATAATGATTAATGAGCACATTTGTATGAATCATTATTCTAACTCTTTCGTTGCAGCGAAATGGCTACAAGTCTGTACTCTGACATGTACTGGCATGAATTCTAAAAACTTTGTATCATGGATTCATGGTATCATTGGTCATTATGTTAAAAAACATCTTCCGTTTCCCCCGTCATTTCCTTCGGAAATTACCAGAGTTACAGGGGTGGATGATATCATGGGTGACGTTGTCACGGTAGATTGTCAACGAGATAGTCTCAGAACAAGCTTCGAGAACGTGCTATCAGAGGGAAAAACAAACAAAAGGAAATGCTGACTTGATCATCAAGGTTCACGGAATCGTTACGACGTGTGATCAGAGGAGATCCGGCGTGTAACTTGGTGTTCCACTCTGCACCTCCACCTGCAGTCCAGTCTATTGGACCGATGACGCTTAACAACTAAGTTAAGGCAGATGCTAAACCCCGTCACGTACTCAAGCGAGAAAATCCGATTCCGTCCCGTTCGTTTTGACAGGAAACAGGTACATTGTCCCCCGTTAAAATTCTTCACTGGTGCAGTGGTGTGGTAGGCTCACATTGTCAACGAGGGCAGAGCAGCCGTGTGTGTAATGCCAGCTCCGTGCCGTATGAAAAACACTATTGCTTACGGGTAGGAGGACGGCTTGGAAGTCACTCAACGCACATGTGATCCGAGTGCGCGTGCCCACGCGCCCAGCCGTCAGCCTGTAACAGCTCATTAGCGTCAGAACAGCACTGTTGAGACTTGAGAGCCATAATCACCCTACTAATCTAAAAAGTTTCCATAATCATTGTAGTGCTACCGTTACGAGATACTAGTACTCCGTATAACCGTATTACTATGTAGTACGTATTCTATTTCTAGGATATGAACGCAACGCGATCACGCGGTTGAATCTAGCTCATCCGCATGCAGCAGAGGCGAAGCGAGACACGAATGGGCAAAATGGGAAACGCCGGTGGCAGAGAGGAAGCGTACCGACGACAGTCCAGGACCCGGTCCTTATCCCCGTGACGAACGAAATGAAACGTCAAGAGGACCGGCGCCGCGTGACCCCGCTGGCCACTCGATCACTCCTGCCTGGGAGCGGGCTCGTATAAAATGAAATCCAACCAAATCGATAACGATGAACCAAAGATTTTCGAGCCCCAACCGACGGAGCACATCCCCAACAACCGAAGACGAAGCGAAGCACTCGTCTGGTCCACACCACACGAGGCTGCCCCACTGATTGATTTTCAAAAGGCGCAAATGAATAAAGAGAAAATTTTCGCTGCAACAGCATCTGATTTTATGGTTTTGCAAGCACTTTGAAGTTTAAAAAGATATGCCAAACGTTTAAACTTTTTATATTAAATTCAGATGGTACCCTTCAGGTTTTGGACACGTATCTGCGATTTGCGACCTCATTTTCTAAGGACAACGTCGTATCCTCGTCAAGGGCACTACCGTTTCTTTATGTGGGGGGTAGGTAGTCAGTGCTGTTCGTTTATATAAAAAAGGTTAATAAAACAAAATACAAATGAGGAAAAAATATGAAAAATAAAAGGGGCTCATTGGCGTTGGAGATCTCTTTGCGCTGACCCCACACGCACCCGTGGGCTCCTAAAAAATGTACGTACTAGTAAAACAGGAAGGTAAACAAGAGAGACAGGAAATATCCCCGGAATTTCTCCCCAGATGTAGCGCCCCGCAAACCAAATCCGCCGAGGCAGGCCCCCTCGGAACCAAATCGAAACCATCCTCGAGAAAACGGCAGCAGCAACAGGCCACCCAAACCCAAGCGCCGCCGCGGACCCAATCGCCCCCAATCCCCGAGGCGAGATCCAGCGCCAGCCGCATTGCCGCGGATCGAGGGGATGGCGCCGCAGCTGACCGGCGCGCCCGGCTCGGCGGCCGCGGCGGGCGGCGCGGCGGCCGTCAAGTCGCAGTTCCACTACCACCACCACCGCCTGCCGCCGCGCCACCACCACCCCGCGCCGGCGTCGCTCCTCTCCAAGCTCGCCTTCTGGTCCGTCTGCTCCCTCTCGCTCCTCCTCGCCTTCCTCCTCCTCTCCCCCTCGGCGGCGCCCGCCCCGCGCGCCGCGCCCGAGTCCCCGCGCCGCTGCCGCTCTGCGCGTCAGGCGGCCCCGGGGCCACTCGGTCCTCGTCACGGGCGCGGCCGGGTTCGTCGGCTGCCACGCGGCCGCCGCGCTGCGCCGCCGCGGGGACGGCGTGCTCGGCCTCGACAACTTCAACGACTACTACGACACGGCCCTCAAGCGAGGCCGCGCCGCGCTCCTCGCCCGCTCGGGGGTCTACGTCGTCGACGGCGACATCGCGGACACCGAGCTACTGGCCAAGCTGTTCGACGTCGTCCCGTTCACGCACGTCCTCCACCTCGCCGCGCAGGCGGGCGTGCGGCACGCGCTCGTTGACCCCATGTCGTACGTGCGCGCCAACGTCGCTGGTCTCGTGGCGCTGCTCGAGGCGGCGCGCTCCGCGAACCCTCAGCCGGCGATCGTCTGGGCGTCGTCGTCTTCAGTGTACGGGCTTAACTCCCATGTGCCTTTCTCCGAGCATGACAGGACGGATCGACCAGCCTCTCTCTATGCAGCCACCAAGAAGGCCGGTGAGGAGATCGCTCATGTCTACAACCACATCTATGGGCTCTCACTCACCGCTCTCCGATTCTTCACTGTCTACGGGCCGTGGGGGCGTCCGGACATGGCGTACTTCTTCTTCACCCGGGACATCCTTGCTGGTCGGCCGATTACGGTGTATGAGAGTGCAGGTGGAGGCTCACACCAGACTACCATTTCCCGGGATTTCACCTACATTGATGACATTGTGAAGGGGTGTGTCGCGGCATTGGATACAGCTGGTCGGAGTACAGGCAGTGGAGGCAAGAAGCGAGGTCCGGCACCGTTCAGGACATACAATTTGGGGAACACTTCACCTGTGCCTGTTACACAGCTAGTGGATTTGCTGGAGAAGCTGCTCAAAGTGAAGGCTGTGAGGAAGGTTGTCAAGATGCCAAGGAATGGAGATGTGCCGTATACGCATGCTAATGTAAGCCTTGCACAGCGGGAGCTCGGCTACCGGCCGTCTACAGATCTCCAAACAGGGCTCAAGAAGTTTGTGCGGTGGTACCTTGAGTACTACCATCCTGACTTGGCTGAGAAGCAGAAGCAGCATGCCGGTAGCAATAGCAAGCGCTCACGTGGCCGGAATGGCAGCTCAAGTAGTGCAAGATGACTGTCTCTGCAGTGTCTTCATGGCCTCTCCTGACGGTGTGTACCAGAATTCTACCTCCATTGCTTACTTCATCGGATTGAGAGGCTCATTTTGCTCAGCACATTCTGAAAGGAAAACAGAAGTTAAGGTTTACTCATTAGGTTGTCATAAGTCAAAAGCCTGTTGCTTCACTTTGCTACCTCATAGCTGGGCACTTAATCCTAGTTCCATTAGTTGGTTCTTAGGATGACACTGTTTGGAAGATGTTTCATGGGTTTGGGGGGGAAAGCATTATGTTGAAAAGACTACAGTAGATTCTTTTAGTGACATTTTGTACCACGGGCGAGAACTAGTATATCATGACTTGCTTTTGTTCAACTTAATTAGTGATTATCTACGATTTGCCTATGTTCGTTCTTTTGCTGCTGTGGGTGTGTTTTTCTGTATTGTGGTGCATACACTGAGCAGCTGCATTGCAAACGTATTTTTGCTGTGAGAATCTTAAACTCTACTGTATCCATTTTGGGTCTGAAATTTTATATGTGAAGTTTGTTTTCAGGTCATACGATTATTCCCAAATTTGATGTTGTGAAGTTTGTTTTCAGGTCATACTGTTATAAATCATTCAGTTATTGCATTAAAATCACTTACCTTGTGTGGGCCTTTCAGTGTATTAATTTTTTGTTAGGTTTGATTCATTGCCAGAGTTTATTTTTATGGAGCCATTGCCAGAGTTATGTAAGCTCTATAATGGTGTTAAAAGTTTTCTTGTCTGTAGTTAGCACTTTATTGGTGTGAATCAAACAATCCTTTTTAAATGTCTATGGGTTGAATGTGACAGTATGGATCTACAACTGGTGGGGAAACACAAAAATGACAATTGGAGGGGTCTGAAGGTATATTATTGTGCCTTGTGGGAACTGAGGAGCACTATGGTGATATGTTTGATATAGTACATAAATAGCAATATGGGTTTTACTTCCTTTAAAGATCTTATTATGTTCCCACCTTACAATATTTTTGGTTCAAATTGTTGGACATGGACTCGTGGGAATGTAGGATGGGATTGAACTGTTGAATACGTTCCAGCATTACTACATTACTGCATGATGATACATTGTAGCATTGTACCGTGCATTCATGCTACCTGCCATTTGAGGGATGATGTAAAAAAACATTTAACAGATCAAGCCTTGCAGAATCACAGGTTGGAGTCATCTTTCATGGCATCAGAAAAATCCCAGCCTATTGTTGAGTGCACTTGTAGTTGGCTCATGTGGTGGTCAAGCGAAACCAATTGACCCTTTTGTATTAGATGTGGCATTTTCTAGACAAAGCACTTGGTCATGATGAAACTTGCTGGTGATTCTTTACATGATTGTTGTTGCTTTATAATTGTAGAGTTGTTTTTTTAATCTTCAGAACTGTAGACTTCAGTCTATGATTATATTGATCCTTTTAAGTAAAGCGAATTGATTACACGAAGGTGCGTTTGAAAAGATGAACTCATATTCAGTATCTTAGGTTAACTGGGGTACTCAAGTGTCAAGGGATGTGTAGGCGTGTAGCAGTACAGCTTCTCTAGCCTCTGGTCGGCTGCATCATTGACCTGTTTGGTAAACAAATCCAAATATCCAATGGCCGAACAGTACCACAGACGCGTGTGCAGGAATGGTGTATCTAGCTTCTAGTATCACCAGCTGCGTTTGTGGGGAACTGCTGAGATCTGAACATCGTGCCCAATGCAAAGTTCCATCTTGTCTAGTTGACCACCAGAATAGACTGCTTACTGAACTCTTCTTCCTTGTACATCCTTCCTTCTGTTTCCGTCCATCCATGTGCGTACCCCCTTTGCTGGATTGTGATTGACTGGCATGTGCTCTCTTATTGCCGGCCACGATTCCATCGTGTACCCCTAGTCGTTCAAATGACGATGCTCCGTTACGGGACACGAATCTTGCTGCTAAGATCGCCGTTGTATGATGCAGGAAGCAGCTTACTTCCTTGAGCTCCAGTTCCTATTGCCGTCTCCCTAGTCCCTATACACGTCTTCCTGCTTATGGGGATGGAAGCGATCTGGGGTGTCGGCTGCAACCGGTGATGTGTACTCCGTAGTATGGAGGACATTGCACTAGACCAAGATGAGCTAAACGATGTTTTAGGGTAGAGGTTGTGAGATTGCGGCGTGCCGTGTTGCCAACCTCGGAAGTATCCAGTCGCTGCCACAGGTCCACAGCAGCTCAGCAGTCCTTCCTTAGAAATGCACTCATAGAGTCATGGCTGACGTTACTTATGATGTTTACTATAAATTATGTGATCAGTTGATTTTGATTACCAGATCGTGTCCATACTCTCGTCGGTGCTACCTAGCCATCGGGTTGGGCCTAGCACATGCCCAGATGCAAAGGCAACAGCTCGGATTTACTGGACCCCAGCAGCAGCCTGCCAACAATTTCCTCGGCCTTTTTCAGGCGTCCTAACGGAGACGACGTCGAGCGACACAGGGCGCAACGTGCCGAGTAGTCGAATGCCCCTGCATCTATGTATTGTCTGGCGTCAAGCAGCTGCTGCTGTGGTTGAAGTGTTTTATTGCTGCGTTCCTTTCAGAGGTTCCACTTCCAGGCGTGGTCGCGTGGATGGATCGGGGCGGGGCGGCGGGCACAAGTTGGTGTAACCTCGCAAGCTGCAAGCCACATCTAGTTCTTTTTTCCCCGTCATTTGTTTAGCGTCGCTCGCAAAAGTGAGCGAGGAATCCTTACCGCTAGCTGGAGCGTAACTTCGCACGAGGCCCACACGGCATCCCCCGAGCAGAGAAAGGCCCCCCGGCAGGCTTTGCGCCTCCGATCCTGCAGCAAAGAAAGGATTCGCGGGAATTCCCGTGGTGCCGGCCGCGCACAGCACCAACCGCGCGCACCAGCGGGGGGATGCGCTGCGCCCGCTGCCCAGGCCTTGGGCGACCGCCTCGCTGTCTCTCCCAAAGGCCCTGCTGCTCCAGTGATCGGCGCCGCGGCCGCGGCCGCTATCGCCGTTAATTCCCGTGGCCCTCCGAATCATTGCAGCGGAACTTAATGTTCATTATAAGCAGAGCACCCGAACCGCTTGGCGATCGATCGACGCCGTTCAACCTTGTTCCTTGCCGTTGCCGTCTGCTCGATCTGCCGACGGGGGCGAATCAGTGACTGTCTGTCTGACTGATGCTGCACAGAAACCGCGCCGCTGATTCACCCGCCCGACGATCCCCGACGGGACGGGAGGAGTGGACGGCCGGCGGCGGTGATGCGCTGGTGCTCGGTGAGCCACGAGGGGTGACTGGCGAAATGTGACCTGATCGATCGGTGGATGGGTGAGGATGACCGCGGGAAGCTAGTTTTCAAGGGTGGGCTGATTGCAAGTTTTCCGAACAAAACCGTGTCCAGTAAAATGCTGATGCCACCATAGATAGGGCCCTGGCCGTGACTGGACCGTGGACACTGGTTTCAGACCGCTAGCATTGCGATCCACTGGAAGCCGGAGGGTGGGTCTATCGTGGCTACAGATCACAATTAAAATTGGATTTCGTGCATAAAAGGTTTCCTCCCCTTGACGTGCGACGGCGCAACCACCACACCCTGTCTTCCGCCGTGTATTCGTCGAAGTGATGTCCGTTTCTTGGCCACGAGAGCGCTGGTCGGGACAACAGGACAAACATGGGCGGAGAATGGAGACCCACGGCTCTCGGCGGTCTGAACCATTCAGGCGTTGGCAAATGGAACGATACAGGAGGAGCGAAGTGCCATGATTGCCTGAGCCCAATCCACAGTATCCATAATCCACTCTCGTCATATCTCTGCTCCCTCCGTGCCATGAATATGTTTTTTTTGCCTGGAGGGAGTACACTATCTTTCCTGTGCACATATATATCCCCGTTTCGTCACTGAACTGACCAAGTGAGCCTGTACTTATACACATCGAAGTACTAGTATATCTCTTGTAGTTGTACGTATGATTGCTCCCACCAACTGCGTCATCAGTGGAAGCCAGCAAGCCAGAAAAACGGAAAGCAAGAGGGGGAAAAGTTCAGAGCAAAAGATAAAATTATGAATGGAAGGTCTAAAGCATACCAAAGTGCAGCATATTTTCAAGTTGATTGAAGATCAGCCCCGGTTAAGTAAAGGATCACCCACAGTAGTGTCCACGTAGTTCACGAATATTTGAGCTTGGTGGAAAAGAGGGGAGGAAGAAGCTTTGAGATGGTTCCAGTCAATTCCAAGAAAGGGAAACAAAGCAATGGAACCTTGAGAAGAAAAAATTCGAAACATAAAACCAAACCAGAACTTGATGATCAACAAAAACCAGAAACAGTCTTACATGCAGCTAGTCGAGTATCACCAGTAGTCACTCTCTATAATCCGCAGCCAGCTTGCTAGCCAGTTGCAGAACTAAGAGCAACTCCAACAGAGTCGCTAAATCGTTTTGTATCGGTAAAAAAAAGAAAACATCGAGTTTTTTTCGTTTCCAACAGAGTCGCCATTTTGCTCTCGTCGCTAACCTGCTCGGCATCTAGCCCTGTCCGGTCGGCATTTTTTCCGAACCAATCTCCGTCGCTATCTCCTTTCTCGCGCTCCCACCATGCCGGACCCCCTCCCTCGCGCCCTCCCGCGGTGCCTATCCGCTCCCCCGTGTCCTCATCTTCTACCTCACCGCCTGCAGGGCGAGCTCCGGTTCCGCGCGGGGACGAAGAGCCCAGGCCCGTGGCGGTGGACTGGCGGCCACCGCGGCCTCCCCTGCGCGCGGCGGCGGTGGACTGGCGGCGAGCGGCGAGCTCGCGAGGGGGAGGATGAGTGGATGAGCTCGCGGTGGGGAGAAGGAAGAGGATAAGTATGACAGGTGGGGTCCACTAAATAAAGAGTCTAGTTTAGATAGTCTGTTGGTTTCCATCTAAGAAAAAATGCTTTTCTATATTATACAAAGGAAGAAAACCTCTATATTTAGCTAATATTTTAGAGAAGCTGTTAGAGGTGCTCTAACCCAGACCTATTTTATATGTACATCGATGATGGATCATCAAGCAGTACAAGCGCAAGCATGCACGCGTAGAATCATCCAAGCGCGCAAGAAAAAAAGCATTAAAAATCGATCGAGCACAGAAGAAGATGATCGATACGGATGAGGAGGAATAATTCAGGACAGACGATGCTATCTTCACGGCCTCCACATGTCCTGTATGGTCTCGTGGAAGCTGGCGAGGACGAGGAGGAGCACGACGACCATGGCGACGCCCCACGGGGAGCTCCCCTCGGCGGGGCCGGCGTCGTACCCCCTCCAGCGGCGCTCGCTGGGGTAGAAGCCGAAGTAGCCGTCGAAGGACTCGACGGAGGAGATCCAGCGGATGAGGAGCACGAGCGCGATGGGCACGCTCAGCAGCGCCCAGCTGAACTGCTCCGCCGCCTCCTCGATGAAGTCCTCGTAGGTGAAGAACCACGAGACCCCCAGGAGGAGCATCACCATCGCCAGGATCAGGATCACCGGGTACGGCAGCGGCGACAGCGTGAACGCCTCCACGATCGACGACTCCGCGCGCCGGTCGCCGTAGTACGACATGGTCGCTGGTCCTCGGTGTGGTCTTGGGGCGCCTCTGGTGATTCTTGCTTGCTTCAGAGGCTGTGACTGTGAGTGGTGGTGATTCTTGCTTCGGAGGCTTATTTGGGAGGGGAAAGCGAGCGAGGGAGAAGTTGAGGACGACGCGGACGGGCGGGCGGAACCGGCGATAGGAAGGGATATAGGCAGGCGCGGCGCGTGTAACCAACCACGATCGGTGTCGTGCGCGCGGCGCGGAGATGGGTGCGTGCAACGGCCCAGAGGGCACCGGCTGACGCGCGGAGAGATCGTGGGAGTAGGGCGGAGCAGAGGATGATGCCTCGTCCGGGCCGGCCGAGTGCTGACGGGTGATTTGACACTCGGAAGCTCACACAGACAGAATACTACTCCTCGCGTGTGATTTGGTGAGGATTATTCGGATTTTTTTTAGAAGTGAGGGAGGGGTCGGTGCGCGACGTCTGGTGCGGTGTACGCGTGGAGACCGGCAGCACGGTCGTGCCATTTTGTTTTTTTTTCTTCCTTCTTTCTTGGGTGCGTGTCTTTCCTTGTAATGTCACCGAAGATTTCCGGGGCGATACGTGGTGATACGCTTCTCCTTGACGCCCTCGTGGTGATTCCGCGGATGAAGCGGTCATCATCCTGAACCGTTGGCGCGTGATTCTGTGAATTGGATGTCCCTGCCGCGCTCCCACAGTTTCCAAGGACGAAAATGACCCGCGTACAATGCGCCAGGGAGGGGGAGGGATGTACGGTACAAATCGTTTCGTCGGATTCGTGATGGAGCTTTCCTTGTCTAGTCAAGCCTCAATAATTGGACCGCAAACCGTGATCAGACAGGATTCATACATACGAGTTGCCGTGATCAGGCAGGAATCATACATAGCTTTGGTCCTCAATTTAGGCCTGAATGCTAGCCGGATCTTCTGCATAGCATCAGTGCCAAATTTGCCTGCGGTCGAAACTGTTTAGGTAACTGACGGGCAATTGCTACCCTCAATCTTTTCAGACGTTTGGCGTGATCTGTATAGAAACTACTATTTTTTCCGGGACTAATTTGTATTACTAGGAAAGGAGAAGATTTCGTTTTTTCTCCAAGAGGACTAAAGGTTCCTATTCCTACTACTTCCTACACACACAAAAAAAGGAAGGAAATCATAAAATCATCTTTTGTTGTCCAGCCCACAGCCCATCAGTCTCCTTTTTGTCAGCCCACCATCCAAGCCCACAAGTTGCTTTCCGTTTTTGCGCATCCAGCCCAACCCTAAACTCTAACCCGCGGCCTTGGTTCCTCACCAGTCACCGCCCCCGCGACCGCGACGCAATTAGCGGCCGCGAAAAGCCACAACCGCAAACCCTCGCCGCGCCGCAGCGAGCTACCGATGGCCGGAGAGGACGCCGCCGCCGCCGGTGCTGCAGCGGTAAAGAAGCCCATGAAGGAGGAGGAGGAGGAAGACGACGACGAGTTGGACAACGTTCCGCTCGCTCTTTCTAGGCCGAAAAAGGCGGGCAATGCGACCGCTTCCAAGGTCAAGAAGGAGGAGGACGACGATGACGACGATGACGACCTTCCTATCTCGCATTCCCGGGCGAAGAAGGTTTGTTTGCCTCCGGTTCATCCAGATCTTATTCCTCGGCCTGTTTGCGGGGCGGTCGGTGCCAGCAGCACTAGATTTTGAGAGATTTGCTTGATTGTATCATGGGTAATTCGGTTGTTAGGTTCCCCTCATTCAGCTAATCAACTTCGTTTGTGAATACTGAGAATTTGTGGGAAGCACAGGCCAAGCTTTGCCAAAGGATGGGGATAGCCTGGAGCTTATCTGGATTGCAGGGCATTTCAATAGAATTTTGGGTGGTGGGGTGAGGGTATTAGTTCAAATTAAGGGCTATTAATTGCCAGGCGCGATTTCGTGTTATGCTCTCTTTACGTTTTCTGTCTGAAAATTTGTTCATATGGCCCTAGTTCACTGAGAACTGTCCTACTCCTTATATCTTCTAGAAGGCTAATATTGCTGTGTTCTGTAGGGAAATGACAAGCAGAAAGGGACCATGAATAGCAACACAAAGGCTTCCAAAGCTAAGAAAGAATCCGATTCTGATGATGATGATTTCATGGTTGCAATTTTCATGTCCCTTTTGTACCCAGCAATTTTCACCTTGGTTCTTGTTTGGAGATTAACAATTGTTCAACTTCCAGCCAATTTCACGTAAGAAAAAGGTAGGCGCTGGTGCCAGTAATGCCAAGGCGTCCAAGGTCAAGAAACTAAAAGATGAGGATTTGGAAGATCTTAAGGTGTGCTATCTCCTTGGTTTATACTGTGCTATTGTTTATTTGCTTATTAGTTGACTTGGTGAAGGAGGACAAGAAAAGGAAGAAAAGAGGGGGTGCCAACGAAGGGGCAATTGTGCCTGTGAAGGGAGATAAGGTGAAGAAAGAGAAGAAAGTGTACGAATTGCCAGGGCAGAAGCATGATCCTCCAGCAGAAGTATGACCATTCTTACCTTCTCCATTCTGGTATTTATTGCAAAACAACTAATTTTATTTTGTTATAAAAAACTAACTTTATTTTTGCCGCAGAGGGATCCATTGAGGATTTTCTATGAATCGCTCTATGAGCAGGTGCCCACTAGTGAAATGGCTGCAATCTGGTGAGATACACCATATACATATATAAACTTCCAAAGATTTGTGTTACAGAATGTTTCTTGGGATGAATACAGACCAATCTGATGATCCCAGAACCAATGGTATATTTATGTGCATATGTTGGAAAAACCCTTGCCAAAGATTTCGTAACTTCTGGAAAGCAATTCTTGAACAAAAAGTTTGTCAAGCGGTTATGCCTCATTATGGCAAGAAAATCTGTGGTAATATGGAGCATTAAGCCAACAACACTTGTTATCTTTAACCGTCTAAACAAGAAGTCTTAAAAATTGTGCATGCAACAATTTTGTGGTAATTTTAACTTGATATTGCAGCCCTTTGTATTAATCCAATCGTGTAGGTGGCCTGCACAGCTTTATACTGTGAAACTGCCTCATGCAAAGACTAATCTGAATGCCACATCTCAAAGAAGTATCATCCTTTGTTTTCTATTTTATGATCCATGCGTTCTGTACATTCTTGATTTGTTTTGTGGTTCTTAATGTCTTTTAGAGCTGAAATTAACATGTAGGCACTATGTTCTGTTTGACGTTAGGGTTACCTTCTATGGCATTCAAAATGTTGAAATGTAAATTAAGATTAGTTGAAATCAACAGCTTTCGTTTTCAAAACCATACCATCCTTATGTGAATTCCTAAAAAAAGCATGCATAGTGTTAAATGTCGAAGCTCAAGTATGGTTGCTTAGTAGAGGCTAGAGATCTTGCTTGGTCTGAATTTTCAAAAATCGACAACTGCAGTTTCCGATTTAGAGTTTTCTAGCATGAGTTAGTGTCAGTTCTGAAAAAAAAATCATCTGGCTAGGGAAAAGTTTTTTTTTAGTTTCCAGCAATATTTGACTAGATAATTTCCCCAGCATAGAATAATCCACCCATACCCAGTGCACTGATAAACATGGACAAATCCTTTTGGTTGTTCTGCAGTTTGTTTTAATCCATTTATCATTCAGTGTCAAGAGTCCGAGAATGCATCGGAATTTCTTTGTAAAAACTAATATCTTCAATACTCTTTGAATGTGCATAGGTTGATGGAATGGGGTTTGCTCCCATTGGATGTGGCTAGAAAAGTTTATGAGAAGAAACAAGGCCAAAAGTTGAAGTCACCAGTCAAAACTATTGTTTCCAAGAGAAAGCCTACTTCTCCAACCAAGAAGACACCAACTTCATCTGCTATGAAGTCTGTTTCGGCTACAAAAAGCACTGGAAAACCGACGTCTCAAAAGAAGAGGAAGGCAAGTAGTGAGTCAGAAGATGACGACGACGACGATTTCGTGGTTCCTAAGGGGAAAACGAAAAGGCAAAAGGCCTCTAGTTAGGTCTTAGCATCTCATTCTTGGCAATGAGACGTGTTCTTCAGACAATATGCTAGATCAGGATGACCATTGGGAAATGATGAGAGAATTGTTCCTTCCACCTAGTAATGCTATCAGGCATCTGGTGTGAAGTTTGTCGATCCAGTGTTGGAATTACCAATTGTTGTTGAACTCAATGTCTTCTCAGATCCAGAACAAAGGGGATGTGTTGCAAACTGTTACTTTGGTACCAATTAACATCTGAATGCTTGCGCACCTAGAAACTAAACATATTCCGCCGAACTCTCGTATACCCAGCGGATAAATACTGCAAAATAGTTGCATTTCCCATCAATCATTTTGTCTGGCTTGAACACCTTATTCCAAACGGATACATCCATCAATCAGGTTAACGAACCTGACGACCTGCATCTTTGCGCTTCGTCAGGTTGCAACCGAGCTAGCATAGCATGCTGCTGCAGTGCCTGTGATCAACAAAAAGCAGCACCACAGACACCGCTCAAATATCGGCACTCTGTTCCCTGCATATGTATCTGTCTACTTTTATTCACTTGGCGATGATGTCACGGGCAGCGGCGAGGAGAACAGAGCGGATGAACCGGATAATGGCTCGTGTACGACGGTGTTGGTGGAGACGAAGATGGGGTTGCCGTTCAGTTGCCGCATGACGCCCCCAAGGATATCTGTGAGCAATTTCTTGAACTCGGCTTCGCCTACAGTCTTTCCATCGCCGGCGTTCGCCGTCTTGATGGCCTCGTTCACCACAGCATCCACCTAAGCGATGGTTAGAAGCATCAAGATCTAAGTTCTGACTGAAAACACCCGTGCCAAAGTTGAGATGTGCTGCAGGACTGAATGCGAAGGTGCTTTGCCATTTGGAGATGTTTACCTGTTCAACAGCGCCATAATACGGCAGGCTTGCAGCATCTGCCATCTTATCAAGTGCCGCTATGAGGCACTCCTTGGATGCCTTGTTCTTGTGTTCTGCTGCTACGCCTTTCCAGACAGAATCCAGCAACTGGTGCACGGGGCAAGATTTCACATAAACTGGCATTGGCATTGCCCAACAAACTGTCTAAAATAATAAAGTTTGGAAGTTTGATGTACCTTGTCCCGCTCGAATTTGTTGGCCAGCAGCCTCTTAACGCCACTCCCGTCGTAGGTGTTCTCGGTGTGCGCGACGATCATAGGCTGCTCCTGGAGCCGTTCCGCGACGGCGCCCAGCAGCTTCCCGAGCTGCTGGAAGAAGCCATCTCGGGAGGTCGGCTGATCAAGCTGATCGGCAGGAAGCTGCTGCAGTGCTGGCTCCATGATGTTCTCGACAACCCAGGCGTCTGAAGCCGGTGGCACTCCATGGTCGACGGTCAGCTGCTGGAGAGCATCCAGCAGGCACTGACGCAGAGGCACACCTTCAGATCCGACCAGTGAGAAAATGGCAGCAGCTGACGGCTCGTATCTGACGCTGGCGACGAAGTCCCTGAGGTCCTCGCCGTCCATGCGCAGTATGACGATGGGGTCCCTCTTGAGCCCCGCTGCCATGCCGAGGAGTATGTCGGAGAGGGCCTCCTGGAACTCGGCCTTGCTCACCTTGCCCTGGGACGTCCCATGAGTCAGCTCGCTCACCACCTGCACGCCAGCCAGCAGGTGCAGTTTGTGAGAGACTGGCACCTCGACCTCGGTCTTGAAATGATGTGCAGAGAAAACAGACAAGCCTGCAAATAATCTGAATTTCTTCGTAGCCAGAGGCCGGCAGAAGGAAGATTCTTTGGAGCAAGAGGATCATCCCAGAGGGCAGAGGCATCATTGGCCATGCCAAGACAAAGGACTAGTAACTGTTTATTTATCTCTACTACAGTGACTTTTTTTTTTGTTTCCATTTGCTGACGCAAATCGAGTGATACGCTTTGGATTTCACTCGGAAGACGCGTCGACGGCTCCTCAAATGTCAGTCGTTCATGATATGACGTTGAGGTTTGGATTGTGAATTGTGATGTTTCAGGCTCTGCTCCAGTGGAGTGCACTCGGGGCTAGGGCATCTTGACATGGACCTGCGGGCAAACCTGCATCCTGCATTGCGTTTCAGAATCTGCCTTTTGCTGATTAGGAATTCATGATTAACATTCCTATGGTTGATAATTCAGTTAGCGTCGCTCGAAGTATGCGTGTCAGTGTGTCAATCGTTGATAGGCTTGTAGCGGAACAGATCAGATAGCCGAATAGATCTCAGCTATTACTAGTACGCTATCATCATCTAATAAACACACGGGCATCATTTTTCGTGTCCTTTATTCTGTCCTACGTCCTATGCTAAAGTCACTGCCACGTGATAAATGTATACGATTTTTTTCAATACACTATACGCATGCAATTATTTCCAAGTGGCATATCGTCTTAAATCAAATTGCATATCGGGGTGCCGTTACTTCCCGACCAAATCGAAGAAGTGGTTCCAGGTACTAACGAATTCAATTTCGAACCGGCAATTTCGATCTACACCCTCTTCTTTAGATTTAACATAGTAGTATTTGAAAAGGTGTTCGGACGTATATTTTGGTTATTAATTTGTCTTAACACACATGGGATTAATCGTCAGCACAACTTTTATAGACATTAAAATTGATATAACTGATTGTTTTGGCCTTCTGAATCCTAATTTGAAATCCTAATACGTTCCAGTAGGATGGGGTAGAACGATCATCTCACTTTGTCAGGTACCATGTGTACGTGTAGCTTTGTCCGTCGTCGATCGCATGAAGCAACCACAGATGACCAGCAAAAACCAGCACGCTGCGAGCATACATAATTCACGGCGAACACGTACCTCCGAGCAGATGTGGTCGGTGTTGGGCGACGCCCCCTCGGCGGGCAGGCCGAGCGCGGCGCCGATGTCTGCGACGGCGGGGCGCAGGTCCCGCACGGAGAGCCTGCCGTCCCCGTCGGCGTCGAGCTGCCGGAACTTGCTGTCCACGAGCATCCCGAACGCCTCCCGGTCCTCCACCAGCTCCCGGATCTCCGACCCGTCCACCACCACCTGCTTGCTCTGGTGGCCCTCCTCCCCGGCGCCGCCGCCCTGCTGCCCCTCCCCCGTCTGCTTCCTCCTCCTCCTCCACCACCGGAACCAGCTGCTGCTCCTCTCCATAGCGCTCACCGCCCTCCCCGCCTTTTATATGTACCAGGCCAGCAGGGCGGCGCGTATGGGAATTGGAAAAGTTGCACCGGTGAGGTGATCGAGCTCGGGCGGTGGACGTGCCTCTCGTCACGCCTCTGCCCGCCCCTTTTTCTGCTTTCCCACTAGCTGGCTAGCGATCGATCAAGCTAGCCGTAGCACCACCTAGCAGGGCCGGTCGCTTTGCGTTGCGTCTGGGCGTCTGATTTGTCCGCGGCGCGCGCGTGGATAATAAAAAGGCAGGGGAAGGAGACGAGCCGGCCGGCGAAAAGGTTGGGGGTGTCGGCGGCTGGATAACGCCTGGGCGAGAGACACGTATGGGGGGCGGCGCCCACATGTTCCGACCGCTAGCTGGCCGTGGCCGGCCTGGTGCCTGGTGGTCGACGGCGCTCGGCCACTTGAGCCCGGCCGCCCGCCCGCACGCGATCTCGCTCGGCGGACGCGCGCGCAGCTCTATCGCACGACGGGTCGCGCGGCGATCGTGGCGACGGCGACGAATCGACGATAGGGTGATGGGTGGGTGGATGGCGCGGGATCCCGTTGTGCCCGTGACGCAACAACTGCGGCCGGCAACTGGGCCGTGTACGTGAAAGCAGGGTTTGCATCTCCGTCGGGGGAAGGCATATGTCATGGTCGGCGCGCGTCGCGTCGCGATGATTGGCAGCTGGGAGGGGGGATTGGCGGGTTGCCGGGAGGAAAGCGACGGGCGGGATGGGGCCGGCCGTGTCGTCCTGGCACAGCTGCGGCGATGGGAGCTTTTCGATCTTGGATGCTAGCTATAATGAAAGGGGTTGACGAGCGACAGGCTAGGCCGAAAAGGAACGTGTCTTCCGTGGCGATAATGAGGTGCATTATTCTTAATCCGATCCGTATCTACCTTTTCCTCGCAAAAATGAACAGGACAGTTGAAATGCATGTCTATCTCTTACTTTACTCAGCTGCTGCTGAGAATTTGTGTGAACACGGTTGGGCACTGAAGTATTCGTATCAATGACTGAGTGCAACTGTGCAAGTGCCATGCAAACCAACCCTCCTCGATCATCATCAGGTCCTAATCAGTTATTCTATTGTTACTAGTCTATTCCTGGCCAATATTTCCACAGGCGATGGATGTGTAGTGTAAACCAACGAGACGTGTCGACAGTCTGAAGGGTACACATGGAGGATCCTGATGCCGCTCATTAGGTTTGGAAAAATACAAACTGCTTGACCTAATTGCGATCAGCCCGTTTGTCTCTGCCTCATATGCTTCGCTTGCTCCAGAAGCATCTGAGTGTAGTTGGTGTCACACACACTTTTTTTGTCCTTTCATGTGTGGTGCCTAGGAGCACTGGGCCACACCGGCACAAAAGACCTGAAAGAAATTGGGACTACGCCGGTCATCCAGCCACTCGTGCTCTCCATGTGCGCAATCAAGTACGCTGCTTATTGTTGTCAAAAAAAAAGTACGCTGCTTATCTATCTAATACTAAAAGGATTCCGGAAAATTGAACATTTTCCACCAAAAAAATCCCACCTCACCTTCTCACAGAAGACCCACCTGTCAGGCTTAGAGAGAAGGGAAGAACAAAAAAGTAATTGTCCCGGGCTCTTTTAGTTGTTTCCCGCCGAACTTTTTTCACCGAAAAAAGAACCCACTTAAATATACCCACATTTGTACCTACGTCTCTACACAATTATCCCGTATTACTAATAGACAAAAAATCAAAGAGTTTTTCTTCATATAAATAAATGCCAACTATTGAGTTTTGAGAATACAAAAGGCTTTCTATACACATGAGAGAGCGAATATAAAGTATTTTTAAAAGCGCTTCGTACGGCTGG
>OAMR01000252.1:1180271-1200058 GCA_900205405.1 Echinochloa crus-galli | reverse complement strand
GGTGCCGCTACTTGCGGTCCAAATCTGCCAGGTACTAAACGAATTCAATTTCAATAGGAGAGAACCGGCAATTTCGATCCACACCCTCTTCTTTAGATATTTGACATAGTAGTATTTGAAAAGGTGTTCGGACGTATATTTTGGTTATTAATTTGTCTTAACACACATGGGATTAATCGTCAGCACAACTTTTATAGACATTAAAATTGATATAACTGATTGTTTTGGCCTTCTGAATCCTAATTTGAAATCCTAATACGTTCCAGTAGGATGGGGTAGAACGATCATCTCACTTTGTCAGGTACCATGTGTGCGTGTAGCTCTGTCCGTCGCATGAAGCAACCACAGATGACCAGCAAAAACCAGCACGCTGCGAGCATACATAATTCACGGCGAACACGTACCTCCGAGCAGATGTGGTCGGTGTTGGGCGAGCCCCCCTCCGCCGGGAGCCCGAGCGCGGCGCCGATGTCTGCCACGGCGGGGCGCAGGTCCCGCACGGAGAGCCTGCCGTCCCCGTCGGCGTCGAGCTGCCGGAACTTGCTGTCCACGAGCATCCCGAACGCCTCCCGGTCCTCCACCAGCTCCCGGATCTCCGACCCGTCCACCACCACCTTGCTCTGGTGGCCCTCCTCCCCGGCGCCGCCGCCCTGCTGCCCCTCCCCCGTCTGCTTCCTCCTCCTCCTCCACCACCGGAACCAGCTGCTGCTCCTCTCCATAGCGCTCACCGCCCTCCCCGCCTTTTATATGTACCAGGCCAGCAGGGCGGCGCGTATGGGAATTGGAAAAGTTGCACCGGTGAGGTGATCGAGCTCGGGCGGTGGACGTGCCTCTCGTCACGCCTCTGCCCGCCCCTTTTTCTCCTTTCCCACAAGCTGGCTAGCAGTAGCACCTAGCAGGGCCGGTCGCTTTGCGTTGCGTCTGATTTGTCCGCGGCGCGCGCGTGGATAATAAAAAGGCAGGGGAAGGAGACGAGCCGGCCGGCGAAAAGGTTGGGGGTGTCGGCGGCTGGATAACGCCTGGGCGAGAGACACGTATGGGGGGCGGCGCCCACATGTTCCGACCGCTAGCTGGCCGTGGCCGGCCTGGTGCCTGGTGGTCGACGGCGCTCGGCCACTTGAGCCCGGCCGCCCGCCCGCACGCGATCTCGCTCGGCGGACGCGCGCGCAGCTCTATCGCACGACGGGTCGCGCGGCGATCGTGGCGACGGCGACGAATCGACGATAGGGTGATGGGTGGGTGGATGGCGCGGGATCCCGTTGTGCCCGTGACGCAACAACTGCGGCCGGCAACTGGGCCGTGTACGTGGAAGCAGCGTTTGGCGTTGGTGTGCTTGCTTTGCTTGGGTTTGCGTCTCCGTCGGGGGAAGGCATATGCCATGGTCGGCGCGCGTCGCGTCTCGATGATTGGCAGCTGGGAGGGGGGATTGGCGGGTTGCCGGGAGGAAAGCGACGGCGCGATGGGGCCGGCCGTGTCGTCCTGGCACAGCTGCGGCGATGGGAGCTTTTCGATCTTGGATGCTATAATGAAAGGGGTTGACGAGCGACAGGCCGGCTAGGCCGAAAAGGAACGTGTCTTCCGTGGCGATAATGAGGTGCATTCTTAATCCGATCCGTATCTACCTTTTCCTCGCAAAAATGAACAGGACAGTTGAAATGCATGTCTATCTCTTACTTTACTCAGCTGCTGCTGAGAATTTGTGTGAACACGGTTGGGCACTGAAGTATTCGTATCAATGACTGAGTGCAACTGTGCAAGTGCCATGCAAACCAACCCTCCTCGATCATCATCAGGTCCTAATCAGTTATTCTATTGTTACTAGTCTATTCCTGGCCAATATTTCCACAGGCGATGGATGTGTAGTGTAAACCAACGAGACGTGTCGACAGTCTGAAGGGTACACATGGAGGATCCTGATGCCGCTCATTAGGTTTGGAAAAATACAAACTGCTTGACCTAATTGCGATCAGCCCGTTTGTCTCTGCCTCATATGCTTCGCTTGCTCCAGAAGCATCTGAGTGTAGTTGGTGTCACACACACTTTTTTTGTCCTTTCATGTGTGGTGCCTAGGAGCACTGGGCCACACCGGCACAAAAGACCTGAAAGAAATTGGGACTACGCCGGTCATCCAGCCACTCGTGCTCTCCATGTGCGCAATCAAGTACGCTGCTTATTGTTGTCAAAAAAAAAGTACGCTGCTTATCTATCTAATACTAAAAGGATTCCGGAAAATTGAACATTTTCCACCAAAAAAATCCCACCTCACCTTCTCACAGAAGACCCACCTGTCAGGCTTAGAGAGAAGGGAAGAACAAAAAAGTAATTGTCCCGGGCTCTTTTAGTTGTTTCCCGCCGAACTTTTTTCACCGAAAAAAGAACCCACTTAAATATACCCACATTTGTACCTACGTCTCTACACAATTATCCCGTATTACTAATAGACAAAAAATCAAAGAGTTTTTCTTCATATAAATAAATGCCAACTATTGAGTTTTGAGAATACAAAAGGCTTTCTATACACATGAGAGAGCGAATATAAAGTATTTTTAAAAGCGCTTCGTACGGCTGGTCTGTTTACCATGGTCCACTAAAGTGACACTGTTTTAGTACCTATATGTCATCAATAAACGTGCGTCACACGTGAGTTGAGACAAATATATAGAAAATAGTTTAGCACGCGCGTACCGCACGCGCAGACATTACAACTATATTTTATATTTTATATGTTATGTTTGATTTATTTTGTAATATGTTATGTTTGATTTATTTTATAAATGTGCGTGCGCACATGTGCCTTTGCTAGTAACAGGATAGGACACACACAAAAAGAAATAGAGGCAATATCCTGAATAGCCCCTTCCAATATCTGCTACGGAAAATCATCTAACGGCACAAGTATATTTTTGATCAGCCAATGTTTCTGCAAAGTGTTTTAACAGTCTTAAAATTAGTTTTTTCCTTGCAGTAACGGGGGAAGGGAAAAGGCTTCTCTGCAACGTATCAGTCAGGGATTCAAGCAATTACTGGCAGATGGAATTTCTATCATAGAAGAGACACAACTGCTGGTGTTTACCCCCAACAGATGAAAACTGTGATAAACGAGGCATCTGAAAAAGTCATGCAGGGAATGGCCAGATTGAAATGTATAATGTTTCAAATACAGGCATTCCTTGCCCAGCCACCAATCTAATACACATGCCGACAGACAGAGCGTTATGTACAGCTTGAAGCACATGAAAAAACACCAAGGCAGCACGGAAAAGATGATGATTGACTCTGGAGCAGAATAACCAAGCGAACAACAAAACATCGCCACTCCACCAAACAACAGGACAACCTAAACCTCATGAAGGACCAACACAACGTGCAAGGAGGACAATGGCTTGCAGTTAATTCCCAGCAGGATCCTCAGCGGCGGTGCGCCTCCTTAGCTTGGCACGCGTCACACGGATTGTCTCCTCCATCGGCGTCTCCTCGACCTCGAGTGCAGGGTCGACCTCCTCTGTGCCCTCTGCAGCGTCACCACCAGCCTCATCAATGGCCATCTTGTCCACCTCTTCGGCTTCAGGTAGTGGTTTGGCACTAGGCTCGGATTTCGGTGAATCAGCACTTGTGGCTGGAGTTTGCACTGGCTCAACGGCAGGTTTTGCCTCGCTTTTCTTTGGGCTCCCACCAGATTTTGTTGTGGTTGTAGCTGTGACTGGCTTTGTGGATCCCGCTGAACTAGATTTTGCTGATGCTTGACGCTTGATCTTTGGGGACATTGGAACGGGTTTGGTCTCCTGAGATTGCTGTGCCATTGCTGCTTGCCGAGCAGCGATTGATGCTGCTCTGCGCATAACAGGTGCTGCTTGTTTTTGTGGCTGCTGCTGCTGTGGCTGCACTTGCGGTTGCTGCTGTTGTGGCTGTTGTGGTTCCTGAAGGAAATCAAAGCATCATTACAACATGGGTAAAATGATAACACTAAAAGATCAGATGAAGCTGAGAACACGTTTCCATGAGTTATTAAACTGAGAGGCATCGAGGATACACCAAAACTACTGCTAACAATAACCAAGCATCATAACCTCCATTATTGTACACCTCTTTGTAGAAAATGCAGATTGGGAATGCCTAGACAAAGCAAATTTCTAAATTTATACTTAGCATATGGACATATATTTGTATCCACTATCCAGGAGATCAAGATTGGAGTGGTACCTCTCTCAAGTTTCAATTAGAAAAAAGCAAAAGAGAATGTCAAATGCTAGCCACCGCATGCTCTTGCTTGGGCAATGAGCATTGTAAGACCAACAAACAAACACATAATAATGATACTCTTGTACATTTTTGTAATGTTCTAAATATAAGTCACACTACTTCAAAGTTCAAACTCACTGATACTGGTCTGAAGAGACAAGTGTCTTACAAATTTCTACAAGAGAAAATGTTCCTAACCTACAATGCTGGAATATTTGTGATGATGCACAATTACACATAAATAAGTTCTATTTTTATCAACCAATTCAACAGAACAAAGAGGAGAAGACCTGGTAATTCAGAGAAAAGTCCCAATTTCCAATATGGTGAAAGCAACATATGATCTAAGTTGCAGACTTGGTTACTAAACTAGACAGGAATGTCTCTTCAGAGCTTCAACTTAGGCAGGGTTAAGGGTTGTAGGAAGTCAGTGATGCTGTGTCGCTATTGCAACGAGCTTGGCAAAATGGCAATGATGAGTTGATGACCTACGGCAGAGTAGCAGACTCTGTCGTTTGTGCTTCTTTGCCTTGAATTAACTGTGAGTCTATGGTTTTCAGACCCCATTTCCCTTATAAACTGGGCCACTTCTTTTCTCCTATAGTTCACAGTGAAAACTTCTTGTCCTTTTTGAAGGCTCTACTATAAAAAGTATACATGCTCGCGTTTTTTTTCAGAATATCTATATGGTTCAAATATTCTTGCAACGTATGTCCATTGGCCAGGGACGATATGAGTACACTAACAAAATTTCTTAAGCTGTTTCATCTTTCATGCCATCAAAGTTAGGTTCAAGATATGGAGTATACATCTTGCTATAATTTTTTCAATTATGACAGTCAGATTTTGAAGCAGAGTTTTCAGGACCTAGCACAAAGCTATTTAATATTGATTATTTCTCTAAAAAAGTAACTAAAGATACTAAAAATACCTCTGCATATGATACTTAAATACTACCATTTGGCAGTAGTAGTGAATGCGTACTGACAAAATGTAGCTAGGAAACTAGTATGACAGCATTGCCAAATTTGGCTCAGAGAAGAAGATGAAAATGATATTTAGTATTTGTGGAAACATGACATTGTTGAACATCCTTAGGGTGGGAAAACATCTATTGATTCAATGGCCAAATTTGATAGAAAAAATGCATTTGATCCACACCTGATGAGGACGCTGCCTTGATTTCTGAGAAGGTGACTGTGCTGCAACATATTTCAAAACATCAAAGAAAGTATTCTGTCCTACAGAAGCAGCCTTCTGGAAATAAAGGACAGCAGTATCGGTGGCTCGAGCTCTCAACTCAAGCAGATTGCGATCGATTTCATTCTCATGTTGAGAAATGTATGGCTTAAAGAAAGTCCCATAAATGTATGTAGTTCCCTGCAATGAAATATGCATATCAATCCTATGTACAAAGAACCTGTAAGATAGAAGGTGCAAGGGGCAAACTAAGCACCTTTGTCTTTGGGTACCACAAATAGACAAAGAACAGCAGCTTTGCTTCTGAGTAAAATGGTAGCCTTCAGCATGAGCACAAACAATGTTAGAGACTCATCACAGAACTGAAGAAAATCACAACCTTAAGCAGTCTCACCATGATATCGTAAAATCTCCAAATCTCTCCAAAACAGTCAACAGGGCAACTAAAATCCTAGACAGAGGAAACAAACTGAATTTGGCAGATTTGCTCGTGGAAGCCAATGTTGTAACGACAGAAATTATTGAACCACTTACCAATACTGACACCAAAATATGAGCTGCTCAATCTCCGGTTTGTTCAGCTCAACAGTCTTGTAGCATTCATAGGCTGGATAGGCATAGCCAAAGGCCAACCTACAGGAAATTGGCACATCAAACACCAGAAGATAAATGAACGTTAGTGGTATATTGCTTCTGAACACCATAGAGAATGCTAGTTATTTCTTAACTACTACTTTTATATTCACCTTTTCCCCTTTATTCCATAATAACCCACAAAAGGAGCAATTATCAATTTAAAGATGCACGCATTTAGTACCTCTATCCTTCAAGAGACTACAATTTTTCGATGCGCTTACAAACCAAAAAGGTAGGGAATTCACCAACACACAAATGAACGGCATGAAATCTAAGATAGTTCTTGATGAAGCAGGTCAAAGAGAACAGCATATCTTAACTCATACAGTAGTATTCTCTGATCTTAAGCATTTCAAGAAATATGGTTATTAGACAATAACCTTAAAAAGAATGAGCCGGGCCGGAAGAATAAACGAACAGAACCTTTGACCGTTGTGCAATGCATTGAAAACTTGCTCCCATGCTCCTCGAGAACAATAAAATACTTTTGAATGCGTTGCGTGCTCTCAGCCCCATTTCCCGGCGAAGAAGAAGGTGGACAAATCGACAGGACGGGGCGCATCCCCCAATTTTTTAAAAACAAAATAATACACTAATGATGAACAAACCAAGAGAAAGACTGAACTCTCCGGATGGGAATGGCCAGTAACAAATTGTCGGATTCCCATTTCATTTCAGTAAATCAAATTTAACCCTGAACACGCATGCGTCTAAGAAATCTCCAAACTGAAAATGCCAATCTGCCAATAACACATTTGAAGATTCAGAGCAAGAGAGCACTTACAGAAGGACCCTGGAGAGGAACCCGCCCATCATCTTCTCCGGCCTTTCTGCGCACGACCAGATCCACCAAAGCGAACACAGATCAAAACATCATCACCGCACCGACACATTCCGAAGCGAAAGTACAGAGAACCGAGCATACCGCAAGGAAACCTTGCAGGAGAGGGATCTGGCCGGGAGGCGACCGGAGCGGTCGATGGACGGAACAGACCCGGAGCCCCGCCCGTGAGGAGAGAGGAACGGCCGGCCAGGAGCTCTGGGTTCCCCTCCCCCCCTCTCCACGCTACCTCTCTCCTGGCCGCGGCTAAAAATACCGGTAATGCGGTGGAATGGAATGCGGAGAGGGAGAGCCGGAGGAGAGGCGAGCACGTCCGCCGTCAGCTCAAACTCCAACCAACCCGACTGCCCCTCCCTCTCCACTCTTGTTCAACCATGGGTGTACCAGAGAACATTTCTTTTACCAATTATAAATGCAACTGTCCCAAGGAGAAAAATACTTTATTCAACGCTGGAGTATTTTATACTGTGGTATACACTATTCTTCCCTTATCCAACTGTAGGTCGTCAGCCTGCTTAAAAAAAAAAGTGTAGGCGGTCAGCCATGGAAATTGCTTTCAAAATGCTTTGGCTTTTAGCATAGAAAGTGTATTACCACCTCGATTGGTTCTTTCTTTTACTTATGTTTGGTTCTTTTTTTTTTGCTTATGTTTAAGTGAAACACTACTCTAGGCAAGATGTAAAACAAATTTTGTGCGCTACCAAAAATATATAGGGACTTATAAAATAGTAACTCACTAAATATCGCCAGAAAATTAACTTTGATTCAGTTTTTACTAAAGAAGTGCCATGACCCGCAATCAAATATATCCGTGTTCCTAATTCAGTGAATATAAGCATTCCAAAACAGCTAGGTGTTCTCTATGTCTAGTTGTAAAATAGTCCAGCTTATTTACAATTTATCTTTATAGATGCCTTTATACATTCATAATTTTATCAACATATTGATATATACTCCCTCTTTTAAATACATGGTGTTTACGATGAGCTTGTCATAAGCATCATATATTTAAAAGCGGAGAAAGTAGAACCATAGAAAATAGCGATCAAGATCACATCTAGATACTGCTAAAAATCATTAAACAAATAAAAAATAGAGATGGTACCATATATATTTTCTTGAAGTTATTTTTTTACTAAAATGGATGATGTGCTACAGTCCTAGGTTGTCCTGTTCGTTTGGCTTATCAGACACCAGCCATCAGTATTTTTCTCTTAGTAGAAATCAGCACCAGCCACCAGCCAGCCAACAATATTTTTCTCTCAGCACAAATCACCACCAGCCACCAATCAGTCAATAATATTTTTCTCTCAGCATAAATCAGCACCAGCCACTAGACAAACGAACAGGCCAGATCCAAGAGCCCAAGATTCAGTGACTAGAAACCCAATTGACACAATCCCTTCTGCTCCATGTAGCTAGCTTGACTGAGCCCATACGAAGCCTAATGGTAAAAAACATGGTTTTGCATCCACTTTTAATGATTGTCGATGAATCATTTTTCGGATCTTTGGGACGTGATGACCCTAGCATTATATCACTGTCTCTTATTAAGATCTGAATGATCATGATGTCTAACTTTTTTTTGGGCAATCATGCTATTTGATATATATCACATATTACCATCTTGAGATTTTCCGTTTGAGTTTACCTTACACAAGAACTAAAAGGTTACTATTGACACTTCTAGCATTCATATTTCCCGGCCCGGTGCTAGGCTCCGAGATGACCGCAAGCACGCTCAGCTCGTATATGCCAACGACTGATGATCGAGGTGCATTTTCTGGTCCGTGTAGCGGCTCACCGCGCGAAGTGGCAAAGTAGTTAAAGTGGGTATAGGGTGTGAGACCGGAAGTGGTAGCTTTGAACCCACGGCTCAGATGCGGTTTACAAATGACATCAGCCGTAGGATCCATAGCACGGGGCAGTGAGACAAAGAGGTTGGTGGATGCGAGGGGCAATGGCCCCGTGGGCGCGCTCTGATCGGATCTGGTGTTCCGGCCTTCCTTTCTTTGTCGCGCGTAAAAATTTTCTTTGGTCCGGCGCGCCGGGACGTGACCACTGACGTGCGTCCAAGTCGTAAGGTGGCGGACCGGGCCTAGATATATGCATGGCCTAGCTAACTGCTAGCTGCTCCCTGTGCATGCATGTGCATGTTTCACCAATCGATCGGCGATCAAACCCCCACGCCGCAACTTTTGCGTGCACCACACCTGTACTGTACCGTCAATAATTTGTTCCCAAGGTAGCTGACACGAAACATTGTACACGCATTGTGTAAGTGGAATCACGAAAATACGTACAGTGTGGTGGCTACCTTTTTACTAGTACTAAGAGCATCTTCAAGAGAGTTGGTAAACTGAGTTGCTATACCTAAAAACTACTCCGGGACCTAAAAACAGCCAAAAAAAAGCTCCAACAGAGGACCTAAATGAGTTGCTATTTTAGGTCCGGACCTAAAATCCACCCATTGGGACCCAAATATGCCAACCCAGACCCGAGTTGTAATTTCTTCCATCCGCGCGCGGGAGGCCCAACCGTCGGTCCTTTCTTTCCCCGCGCTTCTTCTTTCGCTCTCGCGCCGCCCGCTCCAACGTTGTCGCCGCCCTTCCTATCTCCTCTCGAGCACTGCCGCCGCCCTCCCCGCCTCCGGCCTCCCCGTCGACGGATGAGCCAGTCCACCGGAGATCCACCCTGCCAAGCGCCGAGCCGCGCTCCCGCCGAAGGGTCCTCTGCCGGCGTGGTGGATTTTGAGGGAGGAGGAGTCGGCGCGGCGGTGAGGTCCGCCGCTCCTGCCGAGCTCCGCGAGGCCGTGTACGAGATCTTCTTCATGCCGTGCAGAGGCAGCGGCGACGCGGCACAGGGGGGTGTCGTCGCCCATGGATCATGGCCGCGCGCTGGAGCTCCTCCGACAGCTGACGCTCGACATCAACAGAGCCGTCCGGCAGCTGACCTCGCAGGTCATGTTTATTTTGCACATTGGACCCTGGAAAAAAATAGTTCCTCGCAGGTTAGTCCTGAAGTGGAATATAGATATCTAGTTTTACCAACACTGTTGGAGAGAGCAACTTTGTAGTATCTAAATTTTTCGTTTTTCAGGATCTAAAACTATTTTTAGATCTCTAAATTTAGCAACTCTCTTGGAGATGCTCTAGTTGTCATCGACATGGTATTCTCCGACGATGTAGCTGGAAGGTGAAGCCAAAGGATTTGGTACAGATGTGCGTGCACGTGAGCACGTCTCAGCTTTAAGACGGTTTCACATGATTGCCATGCATGGGTGGGGGTAGATTGATTCCTTCAAAGCTAAATCTAGCTTACCTTTGGCTCTTTCTCGTCTGGTAGCCTTGTTTTATTTCCCGGCTAAATCACCACAAGTGCAACCTCAAATTAGGATCCAAGCAAGAGAAGAATGCAAGGACCCCACTAATATGACTTGAGTGCTATTTTTTAACTTGTTATATTTGTAAATCTAGATAAACTATAATGTTGCAAATTACTTATACAAATAATAGGTGTCTCAAATAAATAAATAAATAAATAAAAATAGTGTGCTAAAGTTTAACATTGCTTATATATCCAAAACGACAGCTAGCTATATATATGTGACCAGTAAGTATATATAGTAGGCAAGCAAAAAAAAAAGATTAATTAGTACATGAACCTTTTCTTCGATTGATGAACGCATCATCCCGTGTATCTGTCAGTATATGGCACCCATGTTCTCCTATACCCACATGGACATGTATCATATATGACCAGAACAGCACACGTACTCTTGTCTTCCTTTTTGTCTCGTGTATAATTTCCAAGTTTGCTCCGACATTCCTGATCAGACCTACGACTCTGTTTTCTCCTTTGTAGTACGGCATTTCATCTACCATGCATTAGCATAAAACTAGGAATTCACCGTTGCTAGATCGATCTCTGTCCGTTTTCCTTCTTCTTTCCCCTGCTTCCACTCGGTGACGTACGGTCATCGATCTGCTAGTTAGACGTGCATGGGTCTTTGAGATCATAATTCCATTGTAGGTGAGGGGACAGGTGGTTTAGTGGCCAGTCACTAATAACGTCATGAAAAGCATTGCAATTGATGTGTTTCATCAGCACTTAGATGCCTGGTTTGTTCTTACTCCCTCCGGTTCGATAAAAGAAGTCGTTTAGGACAGCGACACGGTCACCAAAGCACAATTTTGACTTCTCTTTCTTATAAAAATATTTCTTGAAAAATTACATATTTATACTTTTATGAAAGTACTTTTCAAGACCAATCTATTTATATAATTTTCACATTTCCAAACTCAACGACTTAAATGTTATTCATGATTTATATTCTCAATGTTTGACTCAAACCTTGTCCAAAACGACTTCTTTTATTAAACTGGAGGGAGTATGTCACAGCAACCGAACCTACTGGCGCATCTCGACTATCGTTTATTGCCATTATTTTATTTCTCCATGATGCAAACAAGCAACGGTCTTGTACTAGCTTTGTAAGATTTTGTATGTATACAATCTCTACTGTCAAGATATGTTGAGGTCAGTGTATTTTTACTCTTCAGGGGAAAACTGAAACCTGACATTTTACAAGAGCAGAGCATGCACTCAGGCCGATGAAAACTCCAGCCTGTATTGCAGGGCGTTTTTGTTTTTCTAGATATTACCTATATCTATGTATTTAGAAAGTCAAAATGACCTACATTTTAGGATTGAGAGAGTACTATATAATTTGTGTGAGATCATCTACGTTATGTATGGGACCCGTTACACGTATTCCACTCTTTGACAAAATTGGTGATGTTACTTTAAACAATCTCATCTAACTGACATCATCAATTGCATTTTTCAATTTAGGCTCTTCTTACCCACCAAAACATAGCATATTCCACCAAAAGATAGCTAACGCACCAAAACACTGATCAGATAATAGTTATGGATATCTGAATCTGAACCTTCTAAAGTAGACAAGTAGTGCCTCGATTTCGTGATGCAGGTTAGAACTTAGAACCAAGGATGAACATAGGTCCGGGTTTCAGATTCAATTAAA
The DNA here is from genome assembly GCA_900205405.1 of Echinochloa crus-galli. NCBI lineage: Eukaryota > Viridiplantae > Streptophyta > Magnoliopsida > Poales > Poaceae > Echinochloa > Echinochloa crus-galli. The sequence continues at coordinate 1,188,095 of OAMR01000252.1, read as the reverse complement.
TTGTAAAGAATCCGGTTCCTACATCACTGCCAAAAAAGGCCCTCAATTTGCAACTCTTTAGTGTATCGCTATCAGATCAGCCGTAAAACCAATTGTCCACAGACCATGCATGTTTTACAATGTCAAAATCTGTTGGCATGCGTCATTGTTTTGGTTTCCAGACTATTAAGATCAAGCGACTAACTCCACTGAGGCAGAGTTCAGGCCCCTGCCAGAAGCAACCAGTTAAAGATGATGGGCTGATGATTGTGACTGAAGGGAGATCCTAAAAGAGACACATTTAGTTTCCTTTTTGCAAAGACAAAGTCGCCGCTTATACTTTCCTTTTGGTGCAGACAAGACCCACATCTTATGGCTATGCAGGACACTTTACTGCTACTCATGGATGCAATCAGCCTTGTGAGATAGGACCTCAAATCAGCCTTATGCGATGGTATATCTCAGATCATGCTGCAGTGTGATGATGATCCACTTTAATCACTTTGTTACCTTTTAGAACGGATAGTGATACTTTAGACTGAATATTTATTTGGAAGCATTGGGGAGCAGCCACCTAACGGTGGCAACCTACTACTACGCTTAAAGATTGAATGCTAACTGAGAGGATTGTTAAGAATCTTCTTAAGGGTTTAATCTGCAGGCGTAAATGTAGTCAAAGACTCAAAGATAATATGTAGTACGTTAATGCTGATCCATTTCCAAAAAAGTGCTGATCCGCAAGAAAGTGATTTATCCAGCCAAAAAATTATAATACTCCAATTGGGCTTGGGATAATGTATCCAAAGGGCCCGGCCCGAAAAACTGGAGTGGGCCCAGGCATATAGGATAGAGGCCGAACGGTCTAGCCCAACCATACCAGGCGCGCAGCGAGAGTAGAGGAGGGCTTGTGGAGCTACTAGGCCTAGCAAGCCCAGACATATGCCCAACACTTCTAGAACTGCAAAGCACGTTGTCTCGTATAGCCGTGTAGTGTGACCGAAGAGATAACTTCCTTAGGTTGCGTTACTGCAAATTTTGATGTGCACTAGTATACAATGAAGTTTTAGCACACAATGACACGACACGAAGCAATAATGTAAACATGTAACATTATTGGACACAAGTGTGTCGTCAGTAGTACAACACACGCCGATCAGTATCCGCGATGCCACGCGCCCACGCATGTGAGCGCAACTTTATTTATTTATGCCGTCATACCGGGCGCTGTCTGTGCTAAGCCCGTATATATACACAGTAAGCACAAGAGTGAAGATGTCGAACATCTCTGCACGCCTGCCCGTACTGCCTGTGATATTTATAGAGGCCTAGGCGACGTTACAAATGAAGCCGTCAGGCACAGGCAGGTCGAAGAACTCGAGGGTACGCTTGAGGAGGGCAGTGGCCGCTTCAGAGGAGCCGCCGCCGTCGAGACCGGCCGATTTGATGCCGTCGCAGATGCACTGCGCGGCGTCGACCGGGCTCAGCTGGTAGAGCGCCAGAGTGAACTGCTCGAACCTGAGGGGTGGCTGACGAGCCAGCTCGGCTCGTTAAGGTTCAGTCCGTTGTGGTTTGTTTAATAACGAGCTAGTTCGGCTCGGCTCATTAACGTTAATGAGCTAAAAGTTAAGTTTGGCTCGGTTTGTTCTAAAAGCTCGAGCCGGCTCATTTAACTCACGAGCCAAACATCGTTCAATACTAATGTAAAAACTAAATGTGATGGTAACCCATATATAATAAATTAAGCATGTTTATAATATTTAAAAGTATAACTCTTCATGATATTATAAAAAAGAAGAAGTCCATTTTTGACCATCGTATTATAGCCGAAGTTTGGTTTTAGCCAAACTTTGGCTATAGTTCGATGGTCAAAATTATAAAAATAAGTAACAAAAACTAATAAATTGAAATAAGTAGAAGTTTAAACACTCTAAATAGACTCAATTAGTGCTAGATTTGACTTACAAGTTGAATAACAAGTTTATTTTATCAAAACAATAAAAAATACTACTATACTAATAGCAACTAAATTTGGTATTATCATATTTATCGAGTCTAATGAGCCTATCGAATAGCTCACGAGCAGCTCACAAGCTAGCTCGTTAAAAAAATAAGCTAAAAATAAAGTTTGGCTCGGTTCGTTTAAGAGGTCGAGCCGAGCTAAACTGAGCCGAACCTATGAACGAGCCGAGTCAGCTCACGAGCCTCGAGCTTTTTTTTGCCAGTCCTAGGCGTCAGGTTATCATTGAGCAAGTCATCGATGCCCTCGGGGCACTGGCTGCCCTCCTGGGCCAGTGCTGAAGCCGCCGCGAGCAGAAGAATCGCGGCGAGGAATAGGAGGGCAGCGGGAGACTTGGAGGCCATCGCTGCTGCTGGCTGCGCGCGGTTACGTGAGAATGTGCTCGATCACTGGCGCTATCACCTATTCGGGGCCTCGGGGGTGGTAGTTATAGGTAATATATTTTGCTATGTGTCTAGATATGATGTATTTAGATGCATTTTTTTTGCGAGTATGTATTTAGATGCATTATGCATAGCAAAACTTATATATTTCTAGAAGCAAAATGACCTGCAATTTAAAACTGAGAAAATAGCATATATAGATAAAGTTTGATTCATCGATCATCACGGGATTTGATTTGCATGAGTTAATTAATTCGATCAAACAAATTGAGGGAATTTTCAACAACTTGTCGCCACCGACATTACTGCTTGACAACAATCTTCGTGATTTTCATCGGATGTAGCTGCTTCATGGTGACGTACGGATGCCTCTACAATCAGGCGAGAACTTCCGCAAGCTCGGGCATGCCGCTGCTCAACTTCGGAAGTTTGTTCGACACTTCGACGTGTGATCGAGCGCAGACTCTGCCTCGCCTTATTTGGGATAGGGACCGCTCAACCTGTCAAATCAGATCACTAACTCGTCATCGGCAAAACCCGTTGTTGAACAGTCTGATGATGGACTATTTGTCATTTTATTTGTGCAGCCGTGAATATTGTAAGGCCAGTTTCAGTGGGGGTTTCATGGGAGTTTCATCACATTAAATGTGCTGATGTGTCAGAGGAGAGAGAGCGAAGAGTTTCATGGAATGTGAGAGGAGTTTCATCACCATGAAACTCATCTGGCACATTTACCTAATTTCTAGTTTAGGTAACCGTGTAATGAAATCCTGCACTGAGACTGGTCTAAAGAGTACTTCCACGCCAGATGGTACCGACAACCGACCCACTGATGAAACCAACGAGGAATCGGGGATCGTGCAACCAAATTTATTATGAAAAACTTTAGTTAATAATTACTCTCTGATTATTTCATTTATGTTATATAGAAACTAAAATCATAAAGTATTTTTGAATATAAATCTAAGAATCAAAATATATTTGTCATGAAAGTATACATTAAAACTCCAGCAGACCATCTAAACAAGCGTCCAACCCAAATTTAAAGGGAAAAAAGTTGAACTCCAGTAGATCATTTACTTCGCCGAGGCCTCTAAATTCATCTCCCACCCTCCATTTTCGAGGGGTCTTTAAGAAGCACTCTATTGTTAAGGACTATTGTTACTTTGTTAGAGTTGAAATAAGTTTTGAGACCATCAAAAAATAGAAGAAGCCCCCATTAAGTATTTGCAGGACCTGATTTAGGGACTCTTACTGGAGTTGTTCCAATAGAATAATTGTTCGTCAAAGGCGTGCCAAATTGCTATCGCCGCCGCAGTTTCAATGGGCGGCTAACAACTGCTTGTCATGGCGTCCGGCACAATATGGTCAGTATGTTTGAATAGTTGGACAGATTCAATAGCCGCCGCATGGTTTCTTCGAAGTACGTGAACGAAATGTTGTAGAGTTTAGGCAGGAGCCGTGCATTTCACCATTCATTTTCTAGGTGTGGGTACTGGGTAGAAGTCTTCAATCAGTCTAGAGAAGGCGAGAAGCCACAAAATGGGCCTGGCAGCGGTCTATGCGTACGTGAGCGATCAACTAAACCAAAAGTAAAAAAAAGCGCTCGGTATATGCACCGATTTACAACACATTCACAAATTGCAATCCCACAAATTATAGCAAAAAATTGGATGAGCAACACAAGTGAAGTTCTAAGAAATTGATACTTTTCAATCAAATATTGACAACAAAGTGATTAGTAAATATATACCTCTTGTTTTGGAACTGCTTTACTTTTTTTTTCATTCTGGACGGATCTATTGGGCGAACAGAAAGTCGACGGACGGACGGAAGTTATTTATGCTGCCACTCGTATAACTGGGATACATTTCAATTTGAGTGATTCTGATTTGGTGTTAGGGGAAGGAATCTTCATCCAATTTGGCTTCACCTATGGGCTGCTGCTAGGCTGGCACGTCGACAACTTCAGGCCCACTACTATTCCATCGGTCATCTTCTTCTCCCTCGGTCATCTTTTGACCTAGATGAGATACATATAGTTTGGTTTGATTTGATTTATCACTTATATAGTTTGGAATAATTCAGATCAGTTTAGAAATGGTTTCACCAATTCAAAAGATTCAACAATAATAAAATTATTTAGCTATATATGTGACCTAGGTCAAAAACCGGACTCTAAAATTAAGATATCACATTCTCACCTTAAATGTTTAGCGGATTTGACTAAAATTTGTCAACTACTATGTGCAAATTAGTGTGGTAAGATCTATATGGGTCCCATGTTGAAAGTCGGACCCCAAAACTAAAATATCTCGTTCACACAATAAAATTTTAGAATGAAATTTGTTAGAGATGTCATAACGACCACCTATATATGGCTCCCACATCAAAAGTCAAACCCTAAAACTATAACACTGTGTTGCACTTTAAATCTTAGCGAGTTGAATTGAAATTTATTAAAGATATCTCAGAATGATTATCAACTACTCTATGCAAATCAGTGTACTAAGATATACATGTAGGTCCCACACGTCCAAAGAGAATTTGACTAACATTCATTGAAAATATCTCATAATGACAGTAAACTACTATGTGAAAATAAATGTGGTGAGATCTACATATATGTAAGTCCCACATCCAAAGACAGATCCTAGAATTAAAAGTTTAATGACTTTGTCTTAAATTTATATGTGTTTTGTCTAAACAGAGCAATGTGCTATGCTTTGACTAAAAGCGCCCAATCCAGGCCTTTTGTCTTTTCAAAGCTAATGCAATTAACGAACAGACACCCACGTATGTACACTCACTCCACTAAATGTGCACGCATACACTTCACCTTACAAACATTTACGCCGGACTAAATGTCAGAGAGTAGTTTTGACTAAGTTACACTAATGATACATACATAATATCTAACTTTGGGTTTGATCTATGATGATAAGAGAGATACAACAACATCCAACCTATTGATTTTTTTTTCTGTTTCCTACTTATGATAACTTATTTTGATTATACCCGGCAACAACGCAGACATGCATGTCAATACTCCCTTCATTCTGAACTAGAGTTTGTTTTGGCTTCTACAGATACATATTATCGCTATGTATTATGCATAATAAGTACTATATATTTAGAAAAACCAAATTAACTTAAAATTAATCTACACTTTAAAACAGAGGAAGTATATCATACACCACATAACCACCGTAGTGCGCAAATGGATCAATTCCGTTTACCAGTGAAGTACAACACACGTTGATTATTCATTTATTCGTGATGCAGATAACGGCGCATCTATGCATGGATGCGGCAACTTTATTTCATATGCACGGGCTTCAGCTAGCAGAGTAGCAGCGCAGTCATATGAGCTGCTAATAAGCTACCTAGTTAGCTGGGTTCTCCATGCTATTAGGTACTGGTAGAATAACTAGTAAATTATTTAAGCCATACACATATACAAGGTGCGTTGCGTCTATATGTCTCCTGGCTGCAGCTGATGCGTTGGGCGACCGGCCCCGAAGCCGACGACAAAGCTCCGCCCCGCGTCTCCGAGGGAAAAATCGAGGTTGACAGTGACAGCGCCGCTGCGAACACCGGGCCACTCGGTGGCGGCGGCATCGAGGACGCACTGGGCGGCATCGAACAGACTCATGCCCAAGAGTTCTTCGGAGCTCTGGGGCGGCAGGGGGGCGGAGCCGACGAGTCTTTTGTAAAGGTCGTTGTAAAGGTCGTCGGAGCATGAGCTGTTGGTTGGTCGTGCTCCCCTTGACGGCGGCGCCTGGGCAGAAGCCACCGCGAGCAGGAGCATCATCGCCGTGTCTAGGGACAGGGCGGCGGGCGATTTCCAGGCCATGTTGCTAGCAGCTAGCTGCAGCGGGTGTATGATCAAGCTCAACCATGTCTAAGGGGTATTTATGTGCGCTCGGTTGCAGGCAGGCAGCCGGCTGCATGTGGCTAGTTAGTGCTGTACCGATAGGCCGGGTTGGACCGAAAGCTTATTACAACTTGGAACTTACGAGTTGGCTCACTTGGTTCTAGCTCGGTTCGATAGATTTTTTAACAAATCCAGCAACAGTTTTTTTTCATTACATTAATAAGCTGCTCGAGAGCCAAATTAAACTAGTTTAAAAAACCTATAGACTAATAAATAAACTATTGATTTAGCTGTGTTTTGTATTTTCCGCATGTGGTGCAAGCGATGTATGGTTATGTTAGCAGAGTAGATTTTGGAACTATAAAAATCTTATTATAACTACTATATTTATAACACCCTCCATTACATTACAAAATAAGTGTTTATATAGTATTTAAATTTTATCTCACAAAGAGTGTCATTTAGCTTTTAGTGATACACATATTAATACAAAAATACGTAGAGAAACACATGGAGTCAATCAAATAGTTAGCTAAAGCTACTTTTATAGTTTCAATAAGAGATAACATGATCATTTATCGTGACTAGTAACGTGTCTTAAATTTTACAAATGAATACGGTTATATATTTTGGGACTGAAGGAGTATATTATAATTATAATTTTAATTCTACTTCTATCTCACGAGTCTGAAGGGGTGCAGTGCCTCAAACTGTTAACGAGTTGAGCTGAGCCAACGTTTTTGTTTGTTTTCTTAATGAGTTAAGCGGAGAGCCGAGCCAAGCTTGCTACGCGTCCACCCCTACGCTATGCATATTTGTTTTTATATTTTATATACACGCGTAGATCGGCTGGAGGTTCCCATTTATGTGCGCTGGACGTCCTTCCTGTTCGTACTTCGTACGCACGCACGCACCAGTAGTACTTTGCGGTACCGAGCCAACAGAAGTTCAACGCGTGGAAGGTTCGATCGTGGATATCCGTAGACTTTCATATCCTATTTCATCAATATATAAACCAAGAGTTCTTGCTCGCCAGGCCGTACTAAACAACGTGTAAATTCAATCGGCTGAACGTGCAATATTGGACATTTTGAATTGGGACATGTTGTATACATTATGATATAAATTCGATCAGTAAAATTTAGTTTTCGCCACTGCTCCAGCCCCGCCGCCGCCTCCGCCCCTAAATAAAGACATTATCAAACATACCACGAAGAAGTTGGGTAAGTAACTGCTTGCTTTGATATTTCAAGATGGCCGTTAGCTGTGCTGCTATCGTATCAAAGTGAGTATATTTATATCTTCTCGTGCCTTTTGGCCTTTTGGGCATGGGCAACGTATCCTGTCGAACTCGGTAACAACATGGGACCCAACGTTAGTAGAGGCAGCAACATGTTCAGAACAAGGTGATTTAGCGTTGAATAAAAAATTCATTCATCTCCCACCATCCCAAGGAATCTAACCAGCAAAAGCTCAGAAAGCAAGCAGAGGCGTAAGAAAAGAGAGAGTAGCAATTTTTTATTGCCTAAGGCCAGTCCCAGTGCAAGGTCTCATGAGGTTTCATACAG
>OAMR01000252.1:1129974-1179264 GCA_900205405.1 Echinochloa crus-galli | reverse complement strand
CTCTCTCTCCACCGCCCTCTGGATATTAGCTGTCACCGAGGCCGATGCGTCCGAAAAAACCCAAAAGGGACGCGAAAAAGGAGCCACGGAAAAGGCCTCCTCCCCTCCCCTCCCGTCCCTAGGCATGGAAAAGCGGGGGGCGCAACCGCGCAAGTGCTAGGCGCACATCGCCGCGCGCGCACGCGAGGTGCCGGGCCGGCTCCCGCACAAAGCAAGCACAAACATGCCATGCACCACTCGGCCTCGTCCTCTCGCCACGCACGCCAGGAGCAGTACCGCCGCTGCTGGCCAGTTGATCAACCGAGTTGGTGTCCACAGCATCTCCTTTCGCCTTGTCCCTTACACTGCTCATCCATCCGGGAGGTGCACCTAACGATTTCGTGAGAGGAAACCCATTTGTTTGTCTGTCCGCTTGCTGCGGATAGAGAGATAGAGTGGGGATATAGTTTCCTTGCCGTGGAAAAAAGATTATAAGGCCCGTCCTAAGATTTTACGAGGTTTTATGCACATTAAATAGGGTGTCAACTCAGCATTTTAGATGATGTGGCAAGGAGTTAATGAGGAGAGAGATGAAATGGGTTTCATCTAGATGAAACTCTGTATACACGGTTTCCAACAAGTCTGTGTCTTGCATGCATCGTCTAGGAAACATCAAAATAAAACTTTGCACTGTATGAACCATTTCATCTGTAATTTATTGTCTCCTTACTTATGTGGCATTCTTGAAAACACAAAAATGAAATCCCCCACTGGGACTAGCCTAACCCGGTAGTAGTGCTATTGCTGGCAGCAATTACTGCCTACTTTATTACATCCTTAACAATGTATCTTAGACCAGGTTTATAAGCTTATCTTATAGACAAGTCAAGTCATTTGAAACCAAACTTAATAGACCAAGCATATAACAGCGAGGCTCTTTCGCTTCTTCCAACAAGAAATCAGAAACCCTTATCACGAACAATGTGGTTAGTATATTCATTCATTCCACGGTTGATTGTTGAACGACAGAAAAAAAAAACACTGCTAAGAGCATCTCCAGCAAATCTTAATTTTCAATCTAACTATCATGTTGGGGAAAGTTGATAAAAAAAGTGTTGTGAGCATCTCGAGGAGTCTCCCAATAAATCTTTTCAATAACAAGCTAATGTCATGGTTATAGGAACAGTTGATTTACAATTCCACAATAATCTCAACGCAATCCAAGTAACATATTTGGAGAGCTCCACCCCCCTATATGGGTAGTCAGGTAATTCGCTCCCACATGGAGTCGAACCTGGGTCTGTTAGGTGCTACTCAGGTTCTATAACCACTAGACTAGAGACCCTTTCACTCCACCAACTCTTTTGATACAATAGTTGGATTGGTAATAATTGGGAATCTGGTGGAGATGTTATCGATGTTTTACTATCGAGTACCTATCTAGGGCATCTCAGAGTAGAGAGTTCTCGATGTCTCGTCGAGTTCTTAGAAACGATGGTGTACACGAGACAACAATTTAGACAGGTGATGTATTGCCTTGCGTATGGGTTGTGTTGTTTTGGAGGGATACCTGCTCCGTATTATATGTACGAAAAACAGAATTACAAGTCGGTTACAACAAGAAGAAGTAAAATGAAAGCCTCCTATTAGTATCTGACTAGTTCTCAAGGGCTACTACGCCGTCTTGCATCATAGTTTTTTTTTGGAGTAGTCGGGCCAAGGCCACCCCGTTAGGGTAGTTTAGGCTCATTCGTGAGTGACGAGGACATCTCTACGCCAGACACATACACGATGGAGTATCTATATCAAGCTACAAGTCGTCTTCAACAATGACCTCGAGTTTGGTTCGGAGTCAGTGGATAACAATTCACTAAAACGTCCATGTCTCCTTCATTCGACGTTAAAATGAGGTGTTCTTTGATGCTTTGGAAAGGTAAGGACAAGATCTTTATTTTGGTTCTGGTCCAAGCTCCCGACGCCTTGTGGATCGTTCTGAGTGGATGAAACAAGGTGTTTTATCACCAGATTTGGGCTACCTTAGGCTCTTCAATTCTATCGGGCTCAAACCCTGTTGTGGACACCCCTGGTCGCCCCCAACCCTAGCACGCCCCCTTGTAAGATATAAACTCAGTAGCCGTCACTTTAGAGACTCGGGTTTTGTTTAGTTCTAGTTTAACTTAGAGAAAAGTATTCGATTCATCGTAACTGTGACGATAAGTCCTTTTATTGTGATACATGCCCCCTGTTTTTGTTCTTCTCGACTGTTCGATTAGTACTTTCATGATAAAAGTTTGAACTTCATATATACTTGTTTTCGCTTCATATATATCTGCAATTTTATATTATGTTTTTAAATCGTTCTAGCTTGTGTTATCGATTCGCATGTAGGGAAAGCCTTTGTGGCAAGATCAATTATGTGTGCACGGTTGATAACCAATAGAGCAGTGGTGTTGCCGTTGCAGGGGTTTGAATCTGGGTAATTAGAAGCTCGGATCGTCAATGTTGAGATCTCCACTTATCATTAACTTACGGAACATAATAAAGCATACAACATGCTTCCAGAATATATATGGTATTAATTTGAGCAGACGTATACAATAACACAAATATGTCGCAAGATGATAAATAGATCAATTTTCAGTTACCGGCGTGGTGCCGTGCATACATGATGAGCTAGTGCCCACAAATAGACACGAAACAAGCAATAATGCATTGCCCTAAACGGCGGCTTATTCATATATGTAGTCATGTAGAAGTGAGTAAATGTAGATGATTTAAATTGGCCGCGCGAGCATGCGCTTATGCTTAGACAATGAGTGAGGCTCCGATGCATTTGATTTTGGGCTCCGATCCGGAAATGGAGTAGTGGGGATTGTTGGTGCACACGCATATTTCAACGCCTGGGTGCAGGAGATGGAGCTTCGCGAGTGTGCCATCGAGGAGCTTCATGAAATCAGGTACAAAAATCATTTCGACCTTGTCCACAAGCGCTCTAGCTGCAGTCTCGAGGTCCTGAATGCTACTCAAGGCATTAGGGCACAAAGATTGGGATGGTGCTGGTGCCAGCGTCGGTGTCGAGGCCGGTGCAAGGGAATGATGATGACGAGCAGAAGCCGTTGCAATAAGCATGAGCACCATAGCGAGGAGCAGGAGAACAGGGGAGGCTACGGATTTTGAGGCCATTTTGCTAGCAAGTAGCTGTGGATATGATAGATATGTGTTCTCAACCGCACCGTGTGTGCCTGCTTCAAGTAGCTGTGGATATGATAGGCATATCCAGCAGCACCGCTGCCGCGATCCAGCGGCCAGTGTTGTTGTTGGTTCACCAAGGTGCAATCGTCAAAATTAGGGTGCAAGTTTCTTGGAGCGTATTCATTTGTGTAGAGATTATTTGCTATATCCGTTGGTACATATCATGCATAATTTCCACGGATGGAAAGTGCCCTCGTGGAAATTCGGAGCTGCATCGTGGTGGGCATAGGGCATGGCGACTTTTTTTATTACAACGCACGAGCTCTATATGTGTATTCGCACGTGCCACTTTAAGTTACTCAGCTGTGGCACCTCCAAGAGTGCCTAATAAATCTTCCCAATAATCTGTTTTGGGAATAAAAGTGAAAATTAGCACTCCAACAGTTGTCTAATCCTGTGCCTAATTTTTTCGCGTTTTCAAAACTAGAGCTACTTTGAGTCAAATTTGCGCCGCATCTCGGCGCTCCCAATCTGCCCGGTATGTCAATTTTCTGTTCGGCGAGAGAGTAGGCCGCGTGAGATAAAAAAGGAGTCTGCATGACGGAAAAGAAGAGAAACCGACGGTAGCTTTCACGTGAAAAAATAGTAGCCGGCCCCACAAATTGATGACGTGGCAGGTATTCATTTTTTTGCAAACTAATTATTGGGAACTGTTGGTGGAGTAGAGTTTTTTTTTTACTCCCAATAGTTTTTAGCAAGTTCCTAAAATGAACTTTTTAGGACTCTATTTTTTGAATACTCTCGGAGATGCTCGGAAGCTTATGAGCCGTGCATATTATCATTAGTACACGTTTTGAAAGTTGTGATCTTAATTTGACAAGATCCATGCAACTTCTTTGGCCTATACTCCCTCCACTCCAAATTAATATTCACCTTGACTTTTCTCACAGCGCAGAACTGTTTATCTTATGGAGAAGGTGTTTAATAATAAAGTAAATAAAAAATAATATTACTAACATAATTACTTTAAATAAGACAAATGGTCAAATATTGTGAGAAAATATCAATAGCGAATAGTTATTTAAGTAACGGAGGTAGTACACACGTGTGCATCAACTACTTCATCCACTACGATATATTAATCATGATAGATTAGGGATGTGTAGCTCCCTAATAGAGTAGTTTGCCGACTCTAGATAGAATGCAAGTGGATACATTTACGGGATCTCGCGGAGAAAAGCGGATCTGAGCCTCCGCGTCGCCCTCTCTCCGGGCGGCTCGGGCGGCGATCCCAGCCCCCACCGCTCGCCTCCCTTTCAGCCCTTCCCCACCTCGCCGCCATCGGAGGACGCCGCCGAAAGTCCGGTGGCCCCCGGGATGGCGGCGGCGGGGCGGCTTACTCCGGGTGGCGGTGTTCGTCGACGGCGTCCGGAATGCGTCTTGTCTTGCGGTGGCGGCGTCCTGTGCGAAGATGCTGGTGTCCTTCCGGCGAGGGTGACCTCTTTATTGGCCGAGCGCAGTGGTGACGATGGTAGCGGCGATTTAGGAGAAATCCTTGTCTGGCATTTGTGCCGGACCGGCGGCGATGAAGTGCCTGTGACACATACCTTGTTGAAGGCGCTGCTGAAATCATTGGTCGGACCGTCCCCTGTTGCGTTCGTGGTGATCAATAACTAGGTGAAAACCTAGCCTGGTTTCTCCAGGCCGGCGGCGGCAGTGCAGGCCCGTCGTCGAAGTTCTTGTTCGCCAAGGCCGGACAGTTCTCCCGTGTGGACACTATGTTCGGTATTCAGCTCAGGGCGGAGGAGGCATTGGATGGCGTAACAGTTCGGATGTTGGTTGGCAGTATCTGCACCAAGTCTTCGTGCTGTTGCGCTGGAAGAAGCATCAATGGTGGTGGGTGTCCAGCGTTTTCAGTTCTTTGTAAGATCTGACAAACGTGTTATAGCGATCTTGGTGGTCGCGTAGGACTACTGGAGCCCCTTGATGGGATGTAATTTTCTTGTTTTGTTTGGCCGTAGCCGTTTTGGTCAAGGCCGGGTAATATATTATCCATTATCTTTAAAAAAAAAGGATGTGTAGCTAAAACTGATGTGATTATATTTTCTCCATCAATACGATCATCCTTGTGCCATTGCTTGCACACAAACGTTTTCTTCTCCAAGTTATTTTCATTGACACATCAGTTTATTATCCTAACATATCATAGTATTAAAAGAAGCCAGCATATTATAATTTATTACTAGACTAGATCTGCAAGGTCCTTGTCTACTTCATGATTTACTAGCTTGCTTTGTCGGTCTAAAAGAATTATTTTACATCATATATAGTTTCGTCAAACATATAAATGGTCAAACTTTAGAAAGGTTGATGACATGTACTCTATAGGATGTCAAGTTAAAAAAAATGGAGGCAGTACATGTCGCCTAACCTCACTGCACTCTCTCTAACTTCTCTTCGATCAATGCACCCTGTTCGTTTGGATTGTTTCCAGCGAGCTAATAGTGTTTTTCTCTCAGCGAAAACCAGCACCAGCCACCAGCCACCAACCAGCCAGCAGTGTTTTTCTCTCAGAAAAACCAGCGCCAGCCACCAGCCACCAGCCAAACGAACAGGGCGATAGGTTTGTTTGGACCAATTAGATCCACTTTCTTTGTTAGATAATGAAATATATATTTTCAGCTTCAAACATTCTCTTTCGATAATGCATCAGATCATAATTAATTATTATAAGACACTAGTCATCTTTCCAGGTTAGGCACGCGTGTTTCAAGAAACACTTAGCCAAGACATCAAAAACCTCTGATGTACACTAAAATAACAAACAAAAAGAGAGAGAAAATCAGAATCTCCAGCTTACAGATTGAGTAATCTTCTTTTTGCAGCGACTTTGTTTCACAAGGTCAACTCCAAAACAACCATCTTTACCACAACTGAACGGATGTAGGAGCTTGAAGTAACTCTAACATTAGTGAAGAGTAAATACACATCAATTTGCTACTTGAAGTTTTGACCACCAAACTAAAACTGAGTTAATGACCATCTCACATCCACCCAAAAAGGATGTGTGAACGAACACACTAGATGTTAATAGCTAACAAAGATTTTGAATTGGGTAACTATAGTACCAGTCAATATATAGTATCAACGTGAAGTGCACCACCACTACACAAAAAGCCTCCAAAGCAACGCCTGCATTAAGGACACGATGATTGCCGCCCTGTCACTCACCAGGAAACCAGAACAAAGTTTTCAGCTCTCTATTGTTTCAATATTGACATACTTGGAACTTTACCTATGTTTCTTTGACACAAGGAAGTTTAAAGCAGGTTAGGTTGCTTGTGTTGCATGCTCTCCCGTTCTTCCGTTCTAAATTATGGGTCAATCTTTGATTAATCAGCAAGAACAATATTCACTGCAATAAATTCGGTTACCATCATTGTCCTGTGCTGCAAGATCGAATAACTAAATAAACTGCATGTCAATCTTAATTTGATTAATCAGCACATCACGAGCATGTACAAATTACTCACGTCACGCTTATTCATTCTTTCTGTATGTAGCTCCATTAGAGCAACTCGAGCAGCCCTCTAAACAAGTCCCCAAGTTAAATTTAGAAGGTCAAACAAAAAAGTTGAACTCCAGGGTCCCTTCTTGACCCCGTATTATAGGGAGGCCTCCAAATTTATCCCCCCACCCTCCATTCCTGGGGTCTCTAGGGGGCCTCCATCCTTAGGGGCTATTGTTGGAGTTGAAACAAGTTTTGAGACCCGTAAAAAATAGATAAAGCCTCCATTTGATATTTGGAGGGCCTGATTTAAAGGCTATTGCTGGAGTTGCTCATGCATGTTTTCTAGACACCGTGACACATTGAACGAACGCTCGATATTCACTGCAAGCACAATCTGAACATGTAGCTAAGCCGGCAGCACCTAGGAGCGCGCGCACATCATCACTCAGAGCTCGGAGGCGCAGGGGGAGGGAAGCTAGCGGCACCGCCATGGCCTGCTGCAAACCCTTGTCCTTCCTCGCCGAAACTGGCGCTCTGATCGACATCCGCCGCCGCCCCTTGCTGCCATGCCGGATCCCAGGCCGGAACATGCCATGCCGGCATCATCGGCGCCGGCTGCCCCATCGGCGGGTAGTAGTACGGCATCCCGGCGGCGGGCGCCCCTCCCGCCGCGCCACCCCCGACTGCGCCAGCCCCGGCCGCCGCCGCGAAGCCGAGCGCGCTGCCGGGCTCCTCCTTGGCCTCCTCCCGCGGCACGATGTCGACGAGGAAGTCGAAGACGTCGGTGCGCGCGATGGCGGCGGCGACGTCGTTGCGCTGCAGGGTGCGGCGCTTGTTCTCCTCGGCGTGCAGCCAGGAGCGGATGGTGAGCTCCAGGATGAAGAGCTCGCAGGCCTTGGCGAACAGCACGGGCGCCTCCGCGGAGATCATGCGCACGTCCTCGTCGGCCTTCATGATCTTCTTGATCCGGGCCAGCGGCAGCTGGTGGTTCTTGAAGTCCGACGCCGACGCGCGCTCCGCCTCCTGCCGCTGGTACGCCCAGAACGCCTGCAGCTGAGCTTGCTGCTGCTGGAGCAGGTGGTGGTGCGGCACCGGCGGGGGTCCGGCCGCGCCAGGAACGCCGGGCACCGGGGCTCCGCCGCCGGCCGCCGAGGGCTGGCCGGTGGAGTAGGGCAGCGGCTGGTTGTCCATGGATGATTGAACTGCTTGTCGCCTCTGCTCGGCGCGCGTTGTAGCTAGCTGCATGGATGTACAGATTTTAGGTTTACGTGTTGGCGTGTTGCAAATGAATGATCTGAACGTGTTCCACGTATGCAAGAAAACAGCTAACCAGTTCTCAAAACATGCAATTCAACACGTGCAGACAGATTATTGCTATATATTTCTGAGGAGAGACACAGGCCGATATCGATCAGCAAATGATAAATCAGCAATCCAAACTTTGGTGGTAGGTCTCAGCAAGCACAAACGGATTAGGAGATGAGGAGGGGAGACGCCCTATAGGTGGTGGAGTGCAGACATGGGGGCCTACTTATCTATATGTGCTAATTGTATCACGCATGCATGCTGCATATTTTGTCCTTGAGAAGCTTTTTCTTCATATCTATTGTGGAACTAACCATAGGAATTGGTGTAATAAAATCTATTTTAAGCATACGTACAGATTGAAGAAACTAGCTAGTCACCTCTGATAATTGTGTTCAATTTCACAAAGTCTTTTCTAGGTTGCTATAGAAGTTTTTTTTGCACAATAGTTGTTACTTTTAAATTTATTTTTGTGCATATATATATATATAAGTCTTTATATATTGATGGGCGTTCACATGTGATGTTCAGTGATTTATTGATTGGATCAAGTTTCGGGACAAAATACTTATACATTTGCTTTCAGAAAGAAAAAAAAAACACTTTATGATGCATTGACCATGAGGAGCATTCAAGAGCAATAGTAATAGATCACAAAGTAATGAACAAGAAAGTATCTATTAATTTGTCTCAAAAAATCAAATAGAAACTGAAACGATTTTGTTTTTTGAGACAGAGAAAACCAAATCCATCTACACTCAGAAAGGAGAGGCAAAAAAAAAAGATTGTTTATGCGACGCCTGCGAAATAAGTTTGTCATGTTTGTGAAGTAAACTCGAAGGAAAATTAATCTGCTGCAAGGCAAATGACGGATCTCAGGAAAAACACCCGCGATCAGTAATGCTTGCAGCAGCAAAATCGAGCTTGAGCTTTAACTTAATAAAGGCAAATCAGATCGACTAACCTTTGCTCCTGAACTTTCGATCTGTAGCCTGCCGGCTACATATACGGAGTATGATCAAGCTCTCTTACAGGAGTGAGCGCTCCTCCTCCTGCACAACAACCGTGCGCCACCCAGATGCTTCAGCATGGAGATCGGAAGCAGGATCAAGAACCCTCACGGCCGGCAGTCTCAGCTGCCGCTGCCAAAGCCTGAGCAAAATGGCGAGCTCCACTTTCTTATGGGCAGGGGGTTGGTCCCATGGGGGTCTGAAAAAATCGTGCAGTAGACGGAGACATTGGATATCTGAAAGCAGCCGCGTCATTTTCGGCTGCTTGTAACCTAGATAAAAGTAATCTTGGTACGTTCATATATAATTAGAAGGCATGATCGCTGGTGCATATGGCGAGTTAATTACCCTCAGAAATCTGATACAAACCGTGTAATTAAGGCCCTTAATTAATCCGTGGTGAGAAGCTCCATGAAGAAGAAAGAAGGCTGGTCTAGTCTTTCCTTCTTTCAGGGGAAATTACAGGATTAGCAGGGGACCAGCAGCAGTTCAGTTTCTGCTTTGTCGCACTTGACAGCTGTGAAAAGGGTCGCTGATTTGGTTTTGGCTCGTACCTGCGGATAAGAAAAGATGAAGAGGAGATCGGGAGAGCAGGCGTTCGTGGCCAGGCTTGGTCTTTTCGGATATGGATATTATCCGTTCTCGAAGTTCCGCAGCCTCTCAAATTCGGGCGCTCAATTAGATCGATCCATGCATCACCGGAAAATCTAAATCTACTCCACGGCACCGGTTGTAGTTTCTCATCCCCGCGCGGGGTTCACCGACATCTGTCGCTGAACAGCCCGCTCGATCATGGCGCAGGGACCAATCGATAGGTAGCTAAGGATTTAACAACTAAATTGATGCTCCACGCTTTCCCCACTGGAGCTTAGCTGTAGGAAATTGCAATGTTATTTTACGCTCGGTTAGTTTTCTTCTGTGCAATTCGTTTTGCTTTCCGACTCCATTATATTTCTTTTAGTTTATTTCGGAAAAATTAGATAATAATATTGTTTTAGTGTATCCAACGTGCGTTTATGTTAAATTGTTAATCTCAAACTCCGTTAGCATAATCTCTTGAAAATGTATACGTAAGTATGGTATGTACGTTTTTAGAAAGAACAATAGACTTCTCGTAGTTGAGTGTCGCATTGCCTCACTGAAAGAAATAGGTGGTACCCACGCGTTGCTGCGAGAATTTATATAAAATTTGAAGATGCAATTTGAAAGTAGAAACACTAAAATGATTGCATTGCAATATTTTTTTTTAAACAGCAATGTATATGAAAACACATTCATTTTATTAAGAGAGAATTACTTACAAATTTGTAGCACGGTACTCACAAATACTAACACAATGCATAGCCGTAGAAAATCAGTAGAAGAGATAAATTTATAATTCTAGTAGATGGTGATGTTGATAGCTTGCATGTTGAGAGAAGATCTAGTGGATGGTGACGTGGACGTGGACATCTTGCATGTGGAAAGAAATAGGGATGGGACTTTTAGTAAATACCAATTATATAGTTGTTATAGATAGATAGATAGCGCCAATTAATTTCTAAAATAAATAAATAAAAAATACAGACACCTATATAAAATTAAGGATTCGAATCTTGGTGGACAGTTTTCGAAAACATACTAACTGATCTACCATAGATGTGAGCGTTGTGTTCCGCACAAGAAGAAAAATAAGCCCATGTTTTTAGCCTCTCTCGGATCAATGAGGCAACTCACTGTTTTTTCCTTTGGCAAAACCCTTTTGTAAAATGTCGTGCACATTCCATGGGCCTTTTTTCTTTTTGCGACCAACATTCCAGGGGCCTTTGCTTGCGTCTATTTTTCAGACCTACGTATACGAAGCAAAAAGGAAGCCCAGGATTGGTGGTGTTGGTGGTATACACTTGAAATTGGGCCGTTAGATAAGTCGTACATCTTCATGGCGCCATTTGGCGCTAGTCTATGTGGGCCGAAATATTAGCCCAGGTACACTAAACCAAATAGGGCTCGACTTTATGGCCCGTCTCGCCTCGCCTTGCCTCCTCAATTAATGCCGACCGGGCCAACACGATAGTCCCTGTCATGTTCGACACGTAAACCAACCCCCGCGAGAACTCTTTTTTCTCATCCACAGATACGATGGCACCGGACCCCACAAGTCAGTCACCCAGCGAAATCTTTTTTTAAAGTAAAGACAGGAGCACTGCCAATTCATTTAAGAAGATGAAGCAATTGTACATAACGCGCCGAAGCGAACACCACCACACACAAACAACGCACGCGAACAACACACACAACAAGACACTACATCACCACAACCTGGGAGAAGAGCCAAAAAAGCCACCGCAACCCGCGCCGTCTTCTCCAACGTTGTGCCACGACCGAAGCCGTAACCCGCTGCAAGCACAAGCAACCACCTGAACTCCTCCACCAAGGGCTATCACTCTCAAGCCGCACACACTCGGCTGTCGATCTCCCTGCTCCGGCAATGCATCAGCATAACACTCTCATCGCAGCACCAATGAAAAAACACCGATCCTGGTCACTCTGCGTGGGAGCCTCGCCTCATCCTACGCCTCACTCCTCTACTCCTCTGCCAAGGACTCGGATACTTGAACCTGCTTTGAGAGCAACACCTCCACCCAGCCGTTACCGAAATCACCACTGAACCAAGAGCGCCGACCCGAGGCTACACCCCCATGGGCCCTCTGCATCTCCCTGCCAACACGGATCAAGCGCACCACCAAAGCCGCAACGTACAAGGCAACACCACCAGCCGACCGCCACCACTACCATCGGACAGACGGGTCTCCAGATGCGGCGTCTCCAACAAGGGCACGACGCCAATAACGCCGCCGCCGCAGTCCACATAGGACTGGGTTTACCCCAGCGAAATCCACACTCTTCTCTCCGCCCCACGGCAAACAAAATCCCATAGACCCGTCACCAATCAGCAGCCCCCAGATCCGAACTCTGGCACCTGGGCCCCACGGGTCAGAGTCCCGATCGGTGCTCGGCCCCGCCACGTCTCCGCATTAATACCACATGGTCCACGACCCCCTGCTGTCTCTACCTCCTCCCTTCGCCTTCCTCCTCACGACGCGAGGAACCGATCAGGGCCACCGCCCCGGCGGGGCACGCGCGCACGCCAGCAGCCATGGCGCGCGGTGGCGGAGGCGGGTGCTGCCCGCCGATGGATCTGATGCGGTCGGAGGCGATGCAGCTGGTGCAGGTCATCATACCTGCCGAGTCCGCGCATCTCACTGTCTCCTACCTCGGCGACCTCGGCCTCCTGCAGTTCAAAGACGTAAGGCCGCCTGCCCCTTCTCGTCCCATTGATTGCGCTGTTCCGGGCTAAGGTATTTAGGCGGGGGATCTCGTCGGTGCTCGTGCCGAATCCCCACGTTTCAATCTAAGGTGGTGGCTCGGTGATAGACTGATAGGGCTTTGTGATCGGGGTTTCCTGTGAACTAGAGAGTGATTCCATTACAAAATTGGGGAATTCGCAGCTACAACGCACAATTTTTATTGGTCACTGTACTTCTACATTGCATATTATGGTATAATGTTTCACATTGGCCTGATCGATTGTGATCAGAGCTAGGAATTTAGAATAGGAATGCTTTTTGATTGGGAATTGCAATCGGAGCTGGGAATTTATTGGGAATTATCTCAAATATGCACTATTCGCAGTTAATTAAAGTAACAGTTTCTTACAAAAAGTTGATGTTAGTCTGCAATTGATCTTGATTAGTAGATTGTGAATGGTGTGTTTTTTATGCTTCAAAACTGCTCTAGCTGCTGTTTTTTATTTCTTTTTGGCTTGTTAGTTTTGCTGTTCTGATTATTGTTTTTTCACCTCAGCTTAATGCAGAGAAGAGCCCGTTTCAACGCACATATGCTGCACAGGTACTTCCCTTTTAACTTTAACACCAACTTTTTCTTAATTTTTCCATAACATTAACTTGAAATCTTCACTGACATGCTAGTCCCTTGTGGTCGCAGAATACATAATTTGCTAGTGATAAATTTAAGCCTTTTTCCCATGATAAATTAGGGTGTTACCTTGAGCAAGCAATACTTTTCATTTTTCGTAAACCATAGTTGACCTCACATTTGTATTTGTTCACTAAGATTATTTGCCCACTTATTCTAATATTTGGTTTTTGCTCTGCTTTATTTTTGTTGTACAGATCAAAAGGTGTAGTGAAATGGCTCGCAAGTTGAGGTTTTTTAAGGAGCAGATGTCAAAAGCTGGAATATCTTCTACACAACTAAATGAAACTCATCTGGAATTTGATGACTTGGAGGTATTATAGTTATTGGGATGCTCCCTTGTCCTGCACAATTTATAATAAATCCTAAGTTGCTCGTTTAACACTGCCTATAACAGATAAAGCTTGGAGAACTGGAAGCTGAGCTAACTGAAGTTAATGCAAATAATGAAAAGTTACAGCGGACCTACAATGAGCTGCTAGAATACAATACTGTTCTCCAAAAGGTAAACCATTTCTGAAAGTATTCTATTTGAATATACCTTTGATGTGTATTGTGCCATGCTTACTTGATCAAGTAAAGGTGTAGGACATGCCATTATAACTTTGTTTAGTTCTGCTAGTTTCTTTCCCTGCTGCGAGAAATATCTGTCATATCTAATAGTTTCTCCGGTCTGAACTATAATTTTGACTAAGACTTTGTTCTTCATCCTGTTCTCTTGCTTTATTTTCTGATAGG
The DNA here is from genome assembly GCA_900205405.1 of Echinochloa crus-galli. Taxonomy (NCBI): domain Eukaryota; kingdom Viridiplantae; phylum Streptophyta; class Magnoliopsida; order Poales; family Poaceae; genus Echinochloa; species Echinochloa crus-galli. Next base: position 1,165,554 of record OAMR01000252.1, on the reverse strand, counting down.
TATTTATCAGCTTCATTTGCTCTCTCAGCAACCTAAATTGTTTCTTGTACAATAGTGATATGACAATTTAATGAAGGAAGCATGCCGTATATTTGCCCACTAATCACTCCTGTGTTGTGCTCTAGTATCTAAGATCCACTTATATCTCCCATGTGGATAATATTATTCAACATGCAACACAATGGATGCTTATTCATGACCAGAATCTTCTGTTGTCATTTGATTGCATGCAAGTTGTAATGTCATCCTAGTAAAAATTACTTTAAAGTGAGCCAGTTTGTTTAATTATTCTTTTTTCCAGGCTGGTGAATTTTTCTATTCAGCTCAAAGAAGTGCTGCAGCACAACAACGGGAAATGGAGGCAAATCAATCTGGTCAAACTTCACTAGAGAGCCCCTTGCTAGAGCCGGTAAATTTTTATTTATTTTTTGATAAAGCAGCACCACCCTCCTTCCTTCTTATGTTATCATTTATTATCTGACCCTTTTAATAAGATATTGGTATTCTTTCAGGAGATGTCAATGGATCCATCAAAACAAGTGAAGCTTGGTTCATTGAGTGGCCTTGTGCCAAAAGAAAAGGCTATGGCTTTTGAACGGATCTTATTCCGTGCCACAAGGGGTAACATATTCCTTAGGCAAGAGCCTATTGACGAGCCCGTAACAGACCCAGTTTCTGGGGAGAAGGTTGGCTTCTCTTTTTTTTTTGAGTATTTTGGTGATTCTTTGTAAAATTTGTGTTCCTGGCTCTTTCAAAATTTTATACTTTGATAGTGTTTCCTTATTTGCACAATTAAGAAGAGAAATCAGAATAGTCATGATATAACTATTCCTTGTACTGAAGATAATGGTAGGCAAGTACTTGTCCAACCTTGATTGCGCTAACACTGGTATTTATGATTTTTTGGCATTGATATTTAAGTGATTAATTATGATGATTGCTACACTTGACAATGTCTCCCAATTATCAGCACGTTGATTCTACAATTGCTTACTAATCTCTCTGAATATTTGTTCTGTTCTGACATTTAAGCCTATGGCTTTTCCTTTGCTTGGACTTAGCTTTCGACCTTTTTTATGATAATGCAGGTAGCGAAAAATGCATTTGTTATATTCTACTCTGGAGAGAGAGCAAGAGCCAAAATTCTGAAGATATGTGACGCCTTTAATGCAAACCGTTACCCATTTCCAGAGGATGTTACTAAACAACTCCATGCTGTTCAGGAGGTCAGCACTTTAAAGGACAATGTTTGCTGATACTCTTTTTATGATTTCTTTGTGGTAACGATAACTTTCAATACATTACATGGATTTATATTCTCATGAACTAGCAATTCTAGTTAGAAAATTCGGCATACGAAGAACAGTGTCTTTTTGGCATATACGTTCTTTGCATCAGATAGGGGTGGCCAAATAAACCCTGTTCGGATGCTATTCTGGTCACATTTGTACCTGTTTCTGTTCACAAAATGAATCTGCCTTCTATGATTGCAATGATACCAATTTTCAATGCTTGGTGTCTAATTCCCTCAGTGAAGATAACATCTAGACTTAATGCTGCTGCTGCTAATCATTGATGGTGTGGTTAATTGCTGAAATTGATTTGCTGACTTCGCATGCTTTGCTTGCATTCTTTTAAAGTTTTCAATTAAGGCTGAGCACCGACTGTTATTAGAGTGTTTTCCTCGGTCAGGATTTGAACATATGTTCTGAATTTCTGATATCTTATAGGTGTCTGGAAGGATCTCAGAGTTGAAGGCAACAATTGACATGGGCTTAGCTCATCGTGACAGTATACTCAAAAGTATTGCATCTGATTTTGAGCAGTGGAACCATCTGGTAAGTGTATTGTTTTCTCTATGCATTTGATGAAATCTCACATTAAAGTTTGATGGACAAAATAGTTTGGCTATTCCTTTACTTTGTATCTATCTTTCTTGTATCACATTTTCATTACTAAATTGCAAAAACAATGCTACAGGCAAAGAGGGAAAAAGCAACTTATCACACTCTAAACATGCTGAGCGTTGATGTAACAAAGAAATGCCTAGTTGCTGAGGGCTGGAGTCCTGTTTTTGCAAGCGTTCAGGTAGTTAAAGTCCATGTCTCTCGTGGTGGCTGCCTTCTTGACCCCTTTTCACATCGCAACATTCCTGCATGATTTACAATGATCTCTGCAGATTCAAGATGCTCTTCAGCGTGCTACTGTTGATAGCAAATCCCAAGTCGGCTCAATCTTTCAAGTTCTCAACACAAAAGAATCTCCTCCAACATATTTTCAGACCAACAAGTTTACAACAGCATTCCAGGAAATTGTTGATGCGTATGGGTATGTTTTCTAAATACCCTTGCAGCCCTTACCATGCCCCTCTTATGGGGAGCCAAATTTATAGCGCAGTTAACTTTGGCTATAAATTAGGAGCACAATTTTATGCTCTTTCTTGTCCTTATGGATTTCAATTTAATTTGTTTTGTGGACTGCTAAGCATAAGATACTAAGATCTCTACTATAGTGATGCATTCTTTGATTTTGCCTACTTTTTTTGTAAGAAACTATATGTTCCCTTCCTGATTCCTCTTTTAAGCGTGCTACCGATCTGTCTCCTGAAGAAAGTTTTTTGGTTTTTCCGTACTCGGGTAGGGGTCTAACCAGACTCATGCACTCCTTTTTTTTTCCTCTCTACCTTAATGAAATGACACGCTTTCCTGAAGAACATGAAAAATTCACCTTAAAGGGATTAGCAAAATGCACTCCCTCTATTACAAGACAAGCCTCAGACTATGTTGATGCTACATATGCAGAATAGTTACATTGATCTTCTTCGATGTCTTATCCTTCAAAATAACCAAAATGTTGTCTTCCCATCCTACTTCATGCAAGATAGAGAAACCATGATCAGAACACGATATACTTGTAACATGAGGTTAAAGTTCGTCGCCAAGTGGCATAAATGATAATACCAACAAACTGTCGTTTCAAATATATTCCCTGTCTTTATTCTTGAATTCCTTTTCATTGGACATGCATAATGCATGTTGACAAAAGAAGTCTCAGTGCCATAGCATCAATACACAGATATTCGTTCAATGTTTCAATCAAAATTTTCGCAACCATCTGTTTCGGGAATTTCTATAAATTATTTCCTTTGACTAAAACTAGCATGGTACTGCTTATACATGTTTGGGGACTTGGGCATACTTAAATGTGGATAGGTATTAACATTGTGTTCCATGTGGTACAGGGTAGCCAAATATCAAGAAGCAAATCCTGGAGTATTCACCATTGTCACTTTCCCTTTCTTGTTTGCTGTCATGTTTGGTGATTGGGGCCATGGAATTTGCCTGTTACTTGCAACACTATATCTGATTATCCGGGAGAAGAAACTAGCTTCACAGGTTTGTCCACTGTCTTTGATTGCATTTTGCTTTGACTTATCTGTATGCTGCATATACAATTCTACAACTTGTTTGGACCAACAGTTTTTATTTGTCCAGTTTTTTTTAATTCTAAGAGGACAATGTTTTGTTAATAATTCTGTGGTAAGCTGTGTGTGACATATGATTTTTATCACAGAAACTTGGAGACATAATGGAGATGATGTTTGGTGGACGTTATGTAATTATGATGATGGCTCTTTTTTCAATCTACACGGGATTAATATACAATGAATTTTTCTCTGTCCCATTTGAGCTTTTCGGTAAATCTGCCTATGCATGCCGTGATCCTTCTTGTAGGTAAGAAAATGAATGAGTAAAGCCTATATTTATTTATTTTCTTATAAATTGCATAACATCTAGCTCATTTATTTCCCCACTTTGGTTATAGAGATGCTACTACTGAAGGATTAGTTAAGGTAAGAGGTGCATACCCTTTTGGTGTGGACCCGGTCTGGCATGGTAGCCGCAGCGAGCTGCCATTTCTGAACTCGCTGAAGATGAAGATGTCCATCCTTCTGGGAGTTGCACAAATGAACCTTGGAATTGTGATGAGTTACTTCAATGCAAAATTTTTCAGGAACAGTATTAATGTGTGGTAAGTTTATCCGCCTTCTGACAGATAACATGGCATTCTATTTTTTGTTGAGGACCTATAACAATTGTGAACTGCTGATCCTTTCATAGACCTTGGTACAATTACTAAGTTGTAAGATTATTCCAATTGTATTCTTTTGAAACAGGTACCAGTTCATTCCACAGCTGATTTTCTTGAACAGCTTATTTGGATATCTGTCCTTGCTTATCATTATTAAGTGGTGCACGGGGTCAAAAGCAGATCTTTACCATGTTATGATCTATATGTTCCTTAGCCCAACAGATGACCTCGGGGAGAACCAGTTATTTAGTGGCCAGAAGACAGTGCAGGTATATATACTTCTTATTGATAAGCCCGCCTGGGGAGCAAACCAGTATTATGTATAACAATTTGCCGTTTTCCTATGCAGCTTGTTTTACTTCTGCTTGCATTGGTGTCCGTGCCTTGGATGTTGATTCCAAAGCCTCTTCTATTGAAGAAGCAACATGAGCAAGTATGCTTATATACCACGTTCTGCTGCTGCTTTGTGGTTGCAGTTTAATTTTACACTCACTGTTTGTTTTCCGTTTCTTTTCAATCAGAGGCATCAAGGCAACCAATACACAATGCTTCAGGGCGCCGATGAATCAGTGGGAGCAGAGTTGGGGGAACATCATGATGAAGCACATGACCACGAGGAGTTTGAGTTCAGCGAAGTTTTTGTTCACCAACTAATCCACACAATCGAATTTGTTCTTGGTGCAGTCTCGAACACAGCTTCGTACCTTCGTCTTTGGGCTCTGAGGTAATGCTACTTTGATTAGTGTCTTCAAACACAGCCGCACCCACTCACCATCCCATACTTGTGTCATTATTCACTACACTGGCGGCTGACGAGCAACTGATATTATCCCTGCAGTCTTGCACACTCGGAGTTGTCTACTGTATTCTACGATAAAGTTCTCATGTTAGCGTGGGGGTAAGCAAAGCAATCTGTCAAGTTTGCAAAAAAGAATCTCTCTAGTTATTACAAAACTCGCCCTGAAATTTAACTGTTTGCTCTTGCAGGATGAACAATATTTTCATCCTTATTATTGGCATCATCATATTCATCTTTGCCACGATTGGTGTCTTGCTTGTTATGGAGACTCTGAGCGCATTCCTTCACGCACTGAGGCTTCACTGGGTGGAGTTCCAGAACAAGTTCTATGAAGGTGATGGTTACAAGTTTGCTCCATTCTCTTTCGCCCTGATCCGTGAGGAGGAAGATTGAGCTCGTCCAAACATTTGTATTTATTGTAGCCAATGTAAAATCTTGGGTGGCCTTTGTTCCTGGAACAATCATTTTTTCATCTGTTGTCTTGGAAGGATCATAAACCTCCAGTCCCTAGTGTAGTGTGGGACGAACAGCAATCATTTTTCCTTAGCTACGAACCGTGCAGAGGATTTTTGGGTCGGTTGGCAACACATCTGGGGTGATATCACCCTTGCATGATGCTAATAAGTTGTTGCCGCTTGGCGATGTGTATGTTGGATATAAATAAGCACTGTATTGAAGGTTAAACATTGCATTGTGTTCATTACCAATAAAAAAGTGCTATTTACGTTACGATTGATCTCGTCTTATATACCTAGTCGCTTCCATCTCTTCTGTTTGCCGGGCGTTGAGCCATGTCAATGCTTGATCTCATTTCATTTGTACGCTCGCTCAATTAGCTCATGTTTCATAACCAAATGCAAATCTAAACCCAAAATACACTTTTTAAAAAACTAATGATAAACTCGTTCGACTGCTGATGTTTTAGCACGAGTACATATCATCAAACTATCAAAGCAAAGCCTAAAAGGTTGTGGAAAATCTGACGACAAAACTAGCAGCACCCAGTCCTGCCACCACCGTCAATCGTCGATGGCGGGGACGCTGCTGGCACTGCGCCTGGCGCTGCTGAAAGGCCCTGTGACAGTCCGGCCGACGAACTTGCCGGCCTTGCTGAGTCCGCTGCCGAACGCGCCGATTCCGGAGCCCACGGCGCCGATGCCCGTGCCCACCATCCCAACGCCCGAGCCGGCCGCACTGACGCCCGCACCGGCCACGGTGCCGGCCGCCGCGACGCCCGTGCCGGCCACGTTGGTGACCGTGGACGCCATGCCGCTGGCCGCGTCCGCGGCGCCGCTGACCGCCGCCGTCTCGCCCCTCACCTTCCGCCGCTCCTCCACGGCCTGCTTCTCCAGCTCCAGGGCCTCCAGCGCCTCCGCCTTGGTGAACTGGTGGTACACCACCTGCACTAGCTTGCAAAGCAAATGTCAATCAACCGGCCAATGCCGCTGCGAACTAGACAAGGGGGTCAAGATCTTGCCTTGATGGTGAGCACGCCTCTGTCCTTCTTGTCCTTGACCTTGGTCGTGTCCAGCGACGATAGCAGCTGCAGGTTCACCTCCTGCACGGTCTCCATCTGCAGGTCGCTCAGTGGCAGCTTGGCGATGCCCAGCCTCTTGTCTTGCTTCATCTTGTCCTCGTCGAACACCTGCAAGCGAAGAGAAAACTCAGGCCACCTCTCCTCCACTCGCTTTCTGTGTCTGAAAGGAAACAAGTGAGGTTCGTGTGTACCTCAAGGATTAGATGCTGCGTCTCCTTGTCTTCAGCGATCAGCTCGAACGTCTCGTTCCACTGAGGGTTGAGGTTGTCGTCGATGACGCTGGTCTTTTCCTTGAACATTGGGCGTATGAACAGGATCACATAGGGGTCGGACTTGCCGATCAGTTCCTTGTTCTTGAGGGACTCCGCGCGCACCACAGTGACGGTAAGCTTCCCGTGTGGCTTCAGCTCAAGATCGCTGCACAAGAGAGCATGAACTTCTGAATGTCATCCCAAGTTGCTCTTCAAGTCTGACAGATTAGTGGTGGACATGATTAGGGGCTTAGCAGATTGTGTTAACCTGACATCCACGTCGACTCCACCCAGCGGAACAACAATTCTATGTGGCCACTGGAGCATATCAGTGATCAATGATGCCACTGTATCCTAGAGAAAAAATAGCAGGCAAATGTGATTGCTTTTCCCTGCTCAGACATCGTAGACAGAAATGAAAAAGAAGGGGAAGGAAAGGAAAATTCATTTCATACGTCAATCATGTCTGAAAGCCCAGGCATTGCGGTCAGGCTCCCTCCCACGGCTTTCAGTATGTAGTCGATTCTTGGCTTTGGCTGCAATTGCAAGGAAACCATGCGTCTCAAAAACAAATAAATACAAAGAAATGAAGCCTGTTCCCTTGTTACTGAAACAAAATTAAAGATTGTTCTCATACACAACATCTCTGGAGAAAAAGGGTCTTTGAACTAGAATTCCAAAGTTAAACCTGACTAACAGAGGAGTTTGAGTAACACACCTCTGCCAAAAGAGCCACAACAACAGCAGAGATGCATGGTATCTCGTCCGACAATTGGAAGACCACACGGATGATGGTGTACACCTGAAGGTTCTTAAACTGTATACATACATATAAACAAGTAACTGTTAAACTACTTGCTATTAAATGTAAAATAAAAATTTGCAGTTTAAACATGAGTTATTGTTTTTAGACAAGTTTATAAATTCTTGTACTACAGACAAATAATTGTACCGGAGTCTATAAAAATAAAACTTGGATGATCCATTTTTTTTACTTGGTTTGCATAAGCTGGAACTACTAATACCAGTCCACATGGTAAATCATTTCCTACGTATAATTATTTTCATGGGAAAAAATTCAGCACATTTTTATAAAAGTTGTGTAGAAAATTTAAAATAATCTCGCTTTTGCCATGGGCATGTTGCAATCTGCAAACCTGAATGGGAAGTGAAGCAACAAGTGTTTCGACTGCAAGAATAATATTTGGATCCCCACCCCACCGGAAGTCCATGTCCATTGTAATCTGTCCTGTCTTAAAACTCTGAATCCGAATGCCTGGACTCAGAATAGCATATGTCAAAGTAAGACTTTATGAGCACATAACTGTGAAATCGACACCATTTTATCTCAGCAACCTTCTATTTTCGGTGGGACAGTCCCAAGGGAGAGTCTGCTGAACTTCAGTGAGGATATCCCAGGCGGTCGATAATCATCGAGTAGCGGTTCAACAGAATCCCTGATGACCATGGTTGCTGCCTGTAATTGAATGCAACTTCAAATCAGGACAGAAAAATGGCCAATCAAAGTAGTCAGATCTGTTTCTCAACATGGAAGTGTCTTCTATTCCGACTTATCTTACCTCTTCAATAAAGGGCCAAAGTTTGCCCAATTGTTTGTTGAGCCACTTGACCTGAAAGTAAAACCAACCAACAATATGTATCAGGGTAAGCATGCAAGCAACAAATCAAGAGGCCATAGCTCTAGGAGAAACACCTGCATGCTATGGAAAAATGGTTGTCCCATTTTCCAGATTTGTCTATCAATTACAACAACATAAATTCAGATAACTTTTGCAGTATTCGCTGGGACAGTAAATGGTCAAATTTATACTGTAGCCAATACGGCAACGTTTTGCAGTGTCATGATTATAGCTACATCAAGAGAGCCAAGCAGAATTTCACCTGCTCATATTCTGGAAATGATATCCATTGGGGGACATTTTCTCCACATATTTTCTTCACGTCTTCACGGTTGAGAGATCCCAATGAATTAATATCTGCAGCCTGTTTCAAGATGTATGAAATTTATCATAGGCCAAGGTATACAGATTTGACCCTATAAATCAGACAAAACTAAATTTACAGTGAAAAGACAAATTTTGAAGATGGATGCTGAACACACATCACCAACAAAGAAACAGTTCTTAAATCCAAAGCCCCAATCTATGGGCTATTTTGATTTAAAAGTACTGGGCCAAATCGAAGATATACACCAATGCTTTCAACAAGCAATCGGTATCTAACAAAAAGGCTTATCTCCATTAGTAAATCGATCAGAGAGAAAATCAAACTGGGATGATGCAGTTGCGCTTGCCTTGTTGCTGCGCTTGGCGGCGCGGCGAGCCATGGCGCGCGCCCAGCCGGCGATCAGGGCGACGCCGAAGATCATCCCCGTTATGACTCCCGATATGAACCCCATTTGGCCTCAATCTTCTCAATGTACCAGCAACAGGGGAGGAAGAAAAAGATCAAGAGAAAAATCGGCAATTGCGTACGGAAATTATTGGATCAAAATAGGTGATGATCCTCTCTCCAAATTATTTTAACTGCTAACGCTCCATTTGGGGCCGATTTTTTCGCGTGCAATTAGGAACAATAAAGAGTGTAGAAAGAGGGAGGGAGGAGAGAGAGGGCTAGCGGACGACGTGCAATGGCGTGCGATTTGTGAAGGTTGTCACGGCGAATTTTGCATGGCTGGATCTGTGCATGCCTTTTACGCGTTAGTCCCTTGAGATTCGTGCTGGACTGCTAGGTGAGCCTTTGATTCGAAGTGTCCAAAGCCGGCCAATGCACCTGGGCTATCTGGCTAAAAACCGGAGTTTAGTGACGATATATAATTATAACACTGTGACGTAGTCCATGACATGTGGGCCCCTGTTACGGGCCCATATTTGCAGTGACGACAGCACGAAAAAGATCGTCAACTGAAAACATAGTCGCGCGCTTCAGAAATACAAAGAGCATAAAAGAAGGCAAAGACGGAGGCGATTCCATGATCTTATGTTACTGATAAAGAGATACTCCTTCCGTCCCATAATATTAGCATTTCAAACATTCAAACTTAAAAAATAACAGAACTGTTAAAAAACCTCTATACCCTCCATTTTATACTACCCATCAACTCTCACCTACCCTATCAACCCATCTATTTTTGTTTTATCTATAAAAATACTTACATTTTAGCAAAAATTTTGAACCCTAAAAATGCTAACATACTGGGACGGAGAGAGTACTCCGTAAGTTCTACCGAGGCTAGTGACATTGAGACTAAAACCCCATTTGGTGCAAAATATTATCATGGACCTACGTTATAACTAATCCGTAGTCCGTACTACCCAACAGGCAACGAAGCCAAGCTGCCGCTGAGTTATTCGTTTTTTTTTACGGAACTATAGCACGCAAATCGCCTACCTGAACGGTATATTAATATGCAAAGTTTGTGGCATATAAGGATTTGTGAGGTGGAAGGTAGAAGAAGAAAAACAGACAACTTATTAGCCTATTATATGTAACAATTGTTCGCTTCACGCCCGTAGGCTAACAGCGTTGTCTCGGTTCCTCGCACATCGCACGGTAAGACCAGAGATGGATGTCAGCTGCCACATTCCAGACGACGGCCCGTGCCGTAGTAGTTTTGTTGTCAAACAGCTGAGTTATTCTCAGTTCACAAAGCAACAAAAAGGTACGAGAAGAAGAAGAAAAAGAGTCAGGGTCTGCATAACATACAGCCAATAGCAAGTTGACCAACAATGAAAAAAAAAAAGATCACGGGACAATGGGACATGGACAAAAAGGACCGTCGCTTCCATTGACCCTTTACACTTTGCTGGAAAAAGGAGTAAAGGGAGCTTGGGCTGAGATATTCCGGGATCAGGAGAGAACCAAACTGTCACTAATAATCTTCCGATGATGTTGCAGTGTTGCTCCATGCCCATCTAGAAAGGGAAGGCTACCTGTAAAGTGTCCTCACCCTCTGCACGGTACTGTATCATATTCCCGCCCTGCCCCTGGCTGATAATGTGGCTTCATATTGTTGCGTTGCATCCTAGCCTTCATGTAAAGCAAGCTGCTAGTTTAAGAGATTCAGTGTTTGTTCCTCCGTTCTCCTGGATATTTCTCTGGTGGTGTTCACTTTCAAAAATTTCCTCAAACTTTCTCTCTCCAAACTTTACTATTCACTATCACATCAAATCCCTTTCCTCATACGTAGAGCACTAAACGTAGGTAAATAAAAAAACCAATTGCATAGTTTTGTTGTACACGAAGAGACGAATCTTTTGAGCCTAGTTAGATCATAGTAGGACAATGTTTACTACAAACAAACGAAAAGTGATACAGTGCGCTACAGTGTCCGATTTGATATTTTCAATAAACTTTCACCTTTTTTTAGGAAATGAACACCGCCTCTTTCTCTTTCTCTCTCTTTGCACTTTTCCAACAGAAGTGTTGTGCTCGAAATTCCTTCCACGCCAGTCTGAACGATCTAGTCCAACTAACTTTTGCTGGTTGTGAGTTTCGTACAATGCAAGCAATGGTTGCCATTTAGGGCCCCGTTTAGGTCCAAAATTTCTACTCCCAAATTTACTATGTAAAAAGAAGATTCCCATCACATCAAAATGTCATAACATATATGGAGTACTAAATGTAGATAAAATCAAAAACTAATTACACAGTTTTATTGTACTCTGCGAGACGAACATTTTGAACCTAATTAATAAATTTTTGGACAATTTTTCACACATACAAACGAAATGCTACAGTGGCGCAATGATTACGAAGTGGCATCATACTTCTAAATTCGTGCTCCCAAATCCAACATCTAAACAAGACCTAGGTCTCGTTCGGGGCATTAGAATTTTGTTATTTACAAATACACTTTGATTCCCACACCATATTATTAGAAAACGAGAGAGACTAAGTATCATATATGGCGCTTTCTTGTGTTGTGTGTAGCATTTGCGCATATGAACTCATGAATTGGATTCCCAAACAGAAAGCTTGAATGAATGTTCGTGTACCTCGTGAGAGACCTCGTTTCGATTGATGTAGTTATCAACGGTATGCGGAGTTGTGGATACCACACTCCATGCTAATCCTAGGGGCCCCTGTCATAACCATTAACCAACACTCCCTCCCCGCAGAGCTAATCGTTGTATTTCTGCGTTGACCATTTTGGCATCCGGGCCCCACATCGCCTTCATTGAATTCGCTCTTAAATCCCCCCTCCGAAAACCCGATCCTACATTCCTACCTACAAATGCGCCAGCTGGGCTCCGCCTCCAACCATCTATCTCTTTCTCCCTCCCCCCTCCCCTCTGCCTCTCTATCCACGCCAACAGCTCACCCGGTAGGCACGGATCGGACGGAGTCGCACCTTCCCACTGACCGTGGGCCAGGGAACCCTTCGGACCCACCGTCCAGCGACCGGCATAGGATCCTCTCGCCCGCTCTCGAACCCGCAGCCGCGCTGGAGCGAAGCCTGCGCGCACGCATCTTAAAAGTCGTTTAGAACAGCAACACGGTCACCGAAGTACAACTTTAACTTATCTTTTTTATAAAAATATTTCTTAAAAAGTTATATATATATTTATGAAAGTAATTTTTAAGACTATATAATTTTTACATTTCCAAACTAAACGACTTAAATATTATTCATAATTTATATTTTTAATGTTTGACTAAATCTTCTAATCCAATGTCTATTCGTGGAGAAGGGTCTCTCGCGTTTCCAGAACCAGAACCCACCGCGGCCTCTCTCCGCTCACTGGGCCTCCAGAAACCCCCCGAAATCCTCCGGGCCACTTCGCCCTCGGCCCCACAGGTCACCCACCACCAGTCTATCCACTGCGCTCCGAAATGCCGCTGCTCCCCTCCACCGCCGCGGCGGCGGCGGCGGCGGCGCTGATCTTGGTGGTCGCCGTCGCGCTGCTGCTGCTGTGGCGGAGGCGGAGGCGGCGGAAGCTGGCCCTGGCGGCCGGGGCGCAGCCGGCGGCCGAGCTGCGGAGGCTGTCGCACCAGCAGCTGCGGCGCGCCACGGGCGGCTTCGCGGCGGGGAGCAAGCTCGGGCAGGGCGGGTTCGGCCCGGTCTTCCGCGGCGCGCTGCCCCGGTCGGGGCAGCCCGTGGCCGTCAAGGTCATGGACGCCGCGGGGTCCCTCCAGGGCGAGCGCGAGTTCCACAACGAGCTCTCCATGGCCACCCACCTCCTCGGCTGCGCCTCCTCAGGGGCGCCGCCATCCATACTCCTCCCGTTCGCCTACTCGCTCTCCGCGCAGCCGCGCCGCCGGAGGATGATGCTCGTCGTGACAGGGCTAGTGTTGGTAGCGGATTTAATGCCCGAAGCTGCAATGGTGGAGGAGCTGCAGGATCAGGAACTGGGAGTGACTGGTGGTGGCGTCAAGACAATGGTGGCGGCGGCGGTGGTGGTGTTAAGGACTATGTGATGGAATGGATTAGGTCAGAGATCAAGAAGGAGCGGCCGAAGAACGATTGGATTGCAGGAGCGTCTGCAATCACCCCTGTTACTTCAACGGAGAGGAAGAAGCCAAAGCGCAGGGCGCGGGAGTGGTGGCGTGAGGAGTATGCAGAGGAGCTCACTAAGAAGCAGAAACGCCGTGCGCTTGCCAAGTCGAAGAGTGACGCTGGTGCCAGTGTGCAGTGGTGGGAGAGGGATTGCGATTTAGAGGAGAAGGGGCATTCAAGGTGGAGGATGATGAAAAGCTGGAGCCGGAGGAGCAGCAACGGCAATGGCAATGGCAATGCCAACATCAGTTGGTGGGTGGATGGTGTGAGAAGGAGCAGCAGGGATTGGGCCAGTGGGGAATTTGTGCCCAAGAGTAGTGGAGCAGTGAGCAGCACACCAAGCATGCGGGGAACAGTCTGCTATGTGGCTCCTGAATACGGTGGTGGAGGACCTCTATCAGAGAAATGTGACATTTACAGCTTCGGAGTGCTGTTATTAGTTCTTATATCTGGACGCCGTCCGCTCCAAATGACAACCTCACCAATGTCAGAGTTTGAGAAGGCAAGTCTCATTTCATGGGCAAGGCATCTTGCTCAAGTTGGCAGGCTGCTTGATCTTGTAGACCCTGCGCTGCAGGATGTTGATCGAGACCAAGCGCTTCTATGCATTACCATTGCGCTCCTTTGCATCCAGCGGTCACCAGCTCGCCGCCCATCAAGCACAGAGGTGCTTGATATGCTTGCTGGTGAGGGTGAGCCACCACCTCTTCCAATATATGGCTTCCTTACCGCTGTCTCTTATACACATCTTCGAAGGAAAGGCCGGTGAGTTTAGTTTATTGGTTAGATGAGAAAGGTAGTGTTAGTCTTCTACCCTTATGCTTGTTTCTTCTTGTACAACGTTCCTAATTTATCTGTTTATTTATTGATGTGTAAAGATCTTGATGGGACACGCCGGTACCGTATTGGGTTCAGATTGACTAGGAACTGTTGCACCCCATTAATCAATTGGATAGACATAGTTTGGTTGTTCTCAGTGCAAATTCCTTTCTATCCAGTCAATCGATTGATTGTAAACAAGTATGGATTTCAGTTTAAATTGACAGGAATTGTGCTCCATTAACCAACATGCTTAATCGTTGTTTGGTTAATGGCAGGAGTGCTATGTTTGAATATATTATTTGGTCCAGCACAACCACATAAGATTGGGACCCCTTACTTTTTCCCTGGGAGATAGGAAAGCATGTTGCTTTTGGACATTCTTCTTTTTTTTGGATGTAGTACCCCTGCCAGGCCCTCAGAGTGCATTGCATTTTACCCCCTTTTGACAGCCATTTGCTTCTAAACAGGCACTATCACTTGTGGTGATGGTTAACAACTTTCAAGCTTTCCTTGTTCACAGTTCCCTTTCACTTTTCTCTTTCCACTAGCCACTAAGATTGACTTTTCCTTAGCACTGAGATGGCACTTTCACTTTTCCACCAAGTATATTCTATGAAGTTGCCGGTTGCTTCGAATAGCTTGAACAAACATCAAGTAGAACATGGTTTGGGGCACAACAGAGCAAGAGCTACTCTAGTTTATCAAGCCTGAACATGGATTACTGTGCTATCTGAAAGGCCAGTGCAAGCTTGGTTTAGTATAACAGAGCAATGCTCTGGTCTATCCGGCCTGAACCTGGAATAAGATTCTGGGTCATGTTTTAAAGCAGTTATTAAAATGTCCAAGCTTGTAAAGACCCTGTAGAACCCCATGCTTTGTGTCTTGTGTGAAAAATGTTCTTGCAATGAATTTTTAGACTTTTATATTGTTTCTCTGTTGAAACTACATTGACTGCTATGTAAATTAAACTACACTTGCTACTCTTTTTTATATACTTCCCTTTTGTTATGCATTTGTCGTCTTTGCTTGTGGCCAATTACTTAAACGGAAAATGAATGTAAACTCCAAACTGTTTGCATGCTAAGACTAAGATATTAAAGTAGTACAAAACTTGATGCGTGTGAAAAAATGTTTAATCAGGCAAGGGTTGCTCATTTAGTGAGAGCTACTTGACACAGTGATAATTTATCATATCCTGGTCGTTTCAGTTATATGAAACTTGTAACCAACGGCAGGTAATCTGATCTGTGCTTCTCAAAAGTCAGATACGGTCATGATTTTCAATAAGAAATCAACTTTTCATATGGATGGTATAGAAACTGGTCTGATGTCAAAAACTCACAAGAGTACATGTCGAAGTGTTGTGATTGGCGTCTGTGTTTCTTTTGGGCAAACCTGTTGATTTCTGTGCTTCTCAAAAGTCAGATACGGTCATGATTTTCAATAAGAAATCAACTTTTCATATGGATGGTATAGAAACTGGTCTGATGTCAAAAACTCACAAGAGTACATGTCGAAGTGTTGTGATTGGCGTCTGTGTTTCTTTTGGGCAAACCTGTTGATTTGTAAGATGCAATTTATTCTCAAACCCTTGTTTATGTAACGATGTAAGTAGATTTGTTGGACTGTTGGCAACTGATGATCGTTGCACATTGATACAAGCAAGCCTAGCAGATGGAAATTTCAAACTTGTTATTCTTGGCTGAACCTTTGTTTTTTTAGGGCACTGTTGGCTAAACATTTTGCAGTTCAGTTTGTGCTGCTCTTGGGGCAATTAAATTTACAAATTGAGATGATAAACAGAAGAGGGAAAATACCCTGGAGGCAAACAGCAGGTTCAAAGTTAATGTTTTCCCACATCGACCTCTAACCTGTTTGATCAATCAATGCTGACTTCAGCATGGTGCTTCAATTGCAAAACATTTGTTTTGATTATACTGTTGCAATGTTCATATAGTTTTGATGGTATCATTGTTAAAGAACAATCTTTCCATCCCAAATTTTACTGTCGCACATTAGCTTATTCAGTGTACACGGTACTCCCACGACAAAACCTTTTTTCGAATAACACGGCACGCTTTGACGACGCAACGCGTTGAGTTGTAAAAAACATGCATTGATCGCAACCTTTACATTTATCACCGTCAATTACCATTCAATTATGAGCTGCTCTGGAGGGTTATCAATCCAACGAGCCAGTATAACTTCAGCTTTTAAATGCATATCAATAGCATGTCGTGGACTGGCTCTGTTGTGTTAACCCGACGCAGGAGCAAAGAGCAGGACATCGAGTGAAAAAAAAAACCCCTGACAGACTCATCTTCTGAGCACCTTAGTTGCCAATAGAGTCGACAACTCCGTATGATGGGAGCCAAAAAAAAACTAGGGGTGTCTATTTTGTTGCACTGAGGCATAAATGAATCTGTTACACTGTTGTACATCCGGCATTTTCAAAACAATATACGGTATTCAGAGTTTGCCAATAGAGTCAACAGCTCCGTATGATGGGAGCAAAAGAAAAAAAACTATCTATTTTGTTGCACTCAGGCATAAAAGAAATTGTTACACTGTTGTATCCTGAATTTTCGAAACAACATAGTATTCAGATGGCTGCTATGACAGAAGAGCATAACACTACTATGACCATATACAGGTAAGGTAATTTGTCTGTTCACTTGTGTTCCTGCCGAAGAATGAGGTAGCTACGGCCGTTGTTCTTGTACATGTGTGAGATTTTCTTCACAATGTTAAGAAATGCTGTCTTCTCCTGTATAAATAGAGAATAAAAGGCGTCAATATCTTGAACATCTGGTAGCATGGCAATATATCCTGAATGAAATGGATGTACAGAAATAATAACACTTGAAATGCACTGGGAACACATTAAGAACCTAACATCATAAAAAAGTGGAAGCAGACTACCTCTAGAGTTACCACACGAGACCTGAACCTCGACACCAGATCTTGGGATGTGACAGGTCCAATTGCACGAAGTACTGTCCTGACTTCCTCCTCTGTAACGGATGTCGTTTTTGCTGGAAGAGATGCTCCTGAAGTTCGTTCCAAAGGAGTTTCATCCTTGACAGCCGATGTTCTGGTCTCCTGTACCAACAATATGCCAACTTTAATGCAAAGAATCGGATGCAATGTATCATAGATGGTTGAAACCTAACTTTCACATGTGATGAATGCAAAAGGAAGAAATTACATACAGGTTCTGTCTTTATCTTTTTGTTGGCTGCACCATTCGAAGTATTTGCATCACCACCCCCTGATCTCCTCATTTGAGTGGATTTGGATGGAGTTGTAGTGCTCTGAGCATGCACTGATGGTGTTGGTTTAGCAGGGTTGCTATCCAGTGGTTCACTTTTGGGTTCAACCAGTTGTTTTGGAGCAAGTTCTTGCGATGGTGGTTCATCTTCCTGTTGGATGAAACAACTAAAAAGGTGAATTTTATTCCACAGGATTGCTTGTGCTAATGCATCTCACGTCCTATATGCAAGTTCTAAAAAAGAATTGTGATCGTTACATCTGTGTTTTTGTCGTCTACATCAGACTCATTTTCTCCAGCAGCTCGGCAGAGCAGCTTTTTTAGCTCCTGGCCGGACTTGCTCAAGTTGCCGCTGCTGCCTTGTTCATTGTCATTGTCATCCTGTGAGTATTATTATGATAGAAATCAGATATGGCATCCACCAATGGTAGTTCTGGTTAAGGCGTCGGCGACTGCAGATCTAGTAAAAAGATTACTAGCAGCATACCGCAGCAGACACATCATATCTCTGTTTACCTGCTTGATTTCAGGAGGAGCAGCCTCAGGATCTGCTAGATCAGGTCTTTCCTCTATATCAATGTCCAGAGTCTCATCATCATCAGTGAAGGTCTCTTCGTGCTCCCAATTTTCACCTGACAAACAAAGGTTCCAGAATCAAGCTAAGATGCATACTGGATTGAACGCCGAGAACATGGGTATGGAAATATGATATGGTCTTTTTATTCTTTCTGGTGTGAAACTGTGAATAGTTCTGAGGAATAACAATAAAAAATGTGCTCATACTATACGGGTGTGAAAGCAGAATATCAGGAAATCTCAGAATTATCAAAGGGTAGTATTTGACATGTATACCTTTCTCAATTTCATCATCCAAATCGAAGTCTCTGTCCTTTCCGCCTTCCTCGCCATCCTCATCCACGCCCTTCGTAGTAAGACCAAGCCTGTTTCTCCTTGCAGCTTCCTCTTCTTCGTCCTCCTCACCTTTGTCAGATTGATTTTCATTCTCATTCCTCTCTTCTTTTTTGGGGTGAACCCCATTTGCTACCCCTCCATTTACATCGTCAAGCCTGTTCACACCCGAACTAAAGGCAGCAGCTCCATTTGTAGCTGCCTTCATCATCCATCGTTCATACCCAGATGCACTATTTCTCCTTCTATTCATCTTCTCTTCAGCTTCTTCCAAGGTCAGCTGTTTATACTGTGCAACTTTACTGAAGTTGTACCTGAGAAGACATAACAAAAACTGTAAGGATGCTCTAACAAAATTAAGTGTACTAATCTCAGAAAATTACATTAGGTGCTTTCTGGCACACAATTAGCAATGTCAAGACTTGAGGAAACCACTCTAATGGCACTTGAAACTTGCTGGTATAGTGTTCAGATTATAGATGATAACAGTTCATTTAAAGACAAATGAAATAAAGAGGGAAGCAAGGCTCTACCAGGAACCAACTGGAACAGCAGTGATATCCTTGCCTTTCAACGTCAGGGAATAGTATGTAGCCGGCGGGTCCTCTGTTTGGCCTTGATACTGATGTTCACCTGTCTCATCCTCCAAAATCCAGGGCCTCTTGCTGTAGTACTTCTCCTGTTTGGTCAAATGTGTGCTCATTAACAGGGGAAACACAAGGTTATATTGTCCTTGAGTTTCAATACCCAGAACAAGTTACTGCATATTCCCGGTACTGCTAATGTTCTACTGATACAGATAAATGATGCAGCAGAACTACCTAATAGAAACTACTGTGTTATTTGAGCTCAATTGTGACTGATTTTTTACACAAATCAAAGGAGGTTGCGTACTATTGTTTAGGGATGATGAAGGGTATTAATTGAATGACAGCACTGTCAGGTAGTACCAAAACAAAACAATGGTGATGATGATCATCCCCGATCAAAAACCAGTACCCGCATATTCCCGGTAAGCTGCCGTCCTTGCGGGACATCCTTGCGAAAAGACCACCTGTTCCCCGCGCTCCTCTTCTTCGACAAGGGCGGCAAGCCGGTGGCGAACCTGCCGATGAAGTGGGTTTTCTCCGCGGAGGAATCCACACGGACATCGTACTCCTGCGCAGCGCGCCACGGGAATTACATAAAATCCCAGAACGAATGATACCCAGACGAGCTGCTTTGCTCGCGCGCGAGGGAAAAATCCGCATTCACGAGACGGCGCGGGGTGGTACCCGGATGAGCCTGGTGACGGGGGCGGCGCAGACGGCGCAGCGCCCGCGGGAGCGCGCCATGGCCCTGCCGCAGCCGGTGCAGAGGGTGGTGTGCCGGCACGACGTGCCGTAGAGGTCCGAGGCGGCGCCGCAGCGCTCGCACGCCGCCTTCAGGGCCAGGTCGGCGGCCGCGCCGCTCCCCGTGCCCATGTCGCCGTGCGCCGCCCGGTGTGCTCGGTACGTAGGGTTTGGTTTCGGTTTGGTTTGGTTTGATTTGTGTTCGTTTGGGCCGTGGGAAGGCGGGCGTGGCGGCTTTAAGGGCTTCATGAGATCGCTTTCGGCAAGGAGGGGTTCGAGCCACGCCGGCTGGGCCCCGTTTTCGTCTGGCTAGTTTTTTTCCTTCGCCTCGCGTCCGGCGGGGTGGTGTGGCCCTTGTGGCATGGGCCCTGGTGGTGGTAGGGACGGAACGAGCCGAAAGCGCGCGGGGGCCTTGCGAGTTGCCACACGGCGGCGGTCGAAGGTGTGTGTCGTCGTCGGGCCGTGCGTGAATGGGCTCGGGATTTGCACTCGTTAGCCCATGGAAAGAGTGAACCTGAAATGGCATACTTGCTGACTATAGAGGATATGTGTATTGTTACATGCAGTCTCAGTGAGAGTTTCATGGACAATAAATTGACTGTCATATCAACACTTTTGATGATGTGTCACTGTATTAATGAAGAGAGAAGTGAAATGAGTTTCATGGTGATGAAACCCCATCTACACAGTTACCTAGACAGCTTGTGTCTTGCATGTGACCTAGGAAACAGTAATTGATGAAATTATGCATTGAGAGGGAGGTGTTTCATCCTAGTTTCAAATACTTTTTAATGATGTGTCACTCTAGGTAACTGTGTCCATGAAACATCCATTGAGACTGGCCTAAGCCGTAGTTTGATAGATTGTCTCATATAATATTATGTTAATTTTGAATATAAAGAGGAGAGAAGGTCGTTCTTTCATAAAATAACTGCTCTATGAGCTAAATTTTAAAACTACGAGACACCTCTCTCACCACTGTATAAATTGTTATTGTCATACAACTCATAGTAGTTCTTTTATTTTATCCATAAATTAAAAAAATATAATATTATTATAAGATGATCGAAACAGCGATATATTAAATGAGTTATTCGATAAGTCGTCTCAAGATTATATATCAATACATGAGACCGTCTTTGAGACGATACCGATGCATTTTCCTCTATGAGCTCGTTAGGCTGTCTCCAACAATGGAGACTTAAACACAACACCCATTCTTTTATTTGGGTCATGCACAGAGAATGAATGGGCACCCAAAATAAACCAACTCCAACAGAGAACCCAAAATCTCTGCCACGCCGTCCTCCTCTGTATCCTCTCATACACGCGTCAGTCACTCCACTCAGACAAGCTTTGCGTCTCGAGGAGAGAGGCAACTCATTTTTGCGTCTCGTGAAGGCCGGCACCCAAAATGGGTCATCCATTTGCGTCATCTGTTGGAGGGGAAATTTGGCAGGCAAAAACACTGTGGAGCACTCAAAATGGGTATGCGTCCTACGGTTGGAGACAGTCTTAGCGTCAAGACTTCGCGTGAAACCTGTCCGGACAAGTTTATAGATTCTCCAACTTAATAAAGATATTTATTGTTGCGACTAATTATTATTTTATAGTAACTTCATGGCCTAGTCTTAGGTGCTTATAAAGTTAGAATATTACAAACGTGTGTGTGTTCGTTCAGTCTTAGGTGCTTATAAAGTTAGAATATTACAAACGTGTGTGTGTTCGTTCAGTAGGGATAAATTTTGTGAAGGGCGGCCTGTTCGGCTGGCTGGTGGCTGGTGCTGTTTTTTGCTGAGAGAAAAATACTGCTTGTTGGTTGGTGGCTGGTGGCTGGTACTGGTTTTTATTAAGAGAAAAATATTGCTGGTTGTTGGCTGATAAGCCAAACGAACAAGACGAGATGATGACGAATGGATATCATTCCTTTTGAATATACACATCATAAGTATAAGTAACTCTTTATTGTTGCTGCACTACAAGGATTAATTATACGGTCAGCACATATTTAAGTCGTGAGGTGAGCTTGTTTCTCATTGTCTTGTTTCTGAGAGGGTAGTATGATATAGAACTTTTGTAATAATATGATAATTAGGAATATGTAGCACCTATGGACATCTTCAGGTTTGCTTGAGAAATATAGTGTTGAAAAGTATTGAAGAGGATTTTTTTTGCGAGTATTGAAAGGGATAGGAAGGGATTGAGGAAGATTTTGACTTGTAGGGGGAATTGTTCCACTCCAATTCACTCAAATACTCTACTATTTGCCAAACAAACCCTCACGGATATTACAGACTTCAATCAATTGCTCTCCCCTCCCCGGCGACCTCCTTGAGCTGGCGTTTAATGGAATCCTTATGTCCGCAATTAAGATTACTTGTAGCTCTAACCCAAACAACTACAGTAAAACACAATGTTCAGGGAGGAGTTATCAAAAATCACTTCTCCATTTATACTGTGAACTGAGTGCTAGAAATATCCGTTCTTTCTACTCATTCAATCTTTACTCGAATCACTTCTGAGTCAACTCTCACGCGTTTTTCACCCTACTCGATCCCCAAGAATCACTTTATTAGAGAATAAAAAAAAGCAAGGGCTGATCATCAGAAAGTGGAGTTCAACCACAAACAGGACCCAAGACAACAATGTTTCCGACGAGACCAGGGTCCAGGACCGCGACCGAACGTGAACGGACGGAGGATAATTCATCAAGCGTTCATATGAGCATGGCAGCAGATCGATGCGGGCGTACGTGCCTCGCTTCTTCCACCACCCGGGTCGCGGCCACAGGCACACCGCCGCGCGACCCGGAAGAAACCCGGGCCGCGCCGCGCGGCGAGCGTGCTCCACGCCGCCGACACGGGAGTACTGCAAGTGCCCAGCACCATGCTGCTCGCTGCGTCGCGGAGGGATCTCGTGGGCGTCTTCCTCTGAGCGACGCCCATGCCCTTCCCGTTTCTGACGTCCGCGGATCTGTAAAGAAATCCAGCCTATAAAAGAGGACCCAAACAAACGGCCACCAAGTATTACAATGCCCCCGGGGCTACTGCTGCTTTGTTTAACGCCCATATCATTGGCGCTTACTGTCAACAACCTACTACTAAATGTTTTGCCGCTACCTAATGCTGTTTATCATTGATTTTGGTTGGTGGGCGCGTCCCTCGCCGATCTGATGTTTTCCTGTCAATGTGAATGCATGCCATGCCCCAGTGTCTTAATTTATTTGGGCTGTACCTGATGAGAAGGCCAGGGTGCTAATCACTGATGAGTCATTACTCACCAGTCCTGCACTCGTAGTCGTACTGCAGGGCAACTGGGCAAGCGGCTCAACTGTATTTGGATCCCCACTGCAGGTATGCAGGTGCTATTGTGCATTGATATTTCTTCAACAGTGCAAGCGGTCCAACTCCAACTGTATGGGTGCAAAGTCAACTGTAGAAGAGAGATAATTGTGTTTGCATCAGGGCTAATTGGAACGTTTTCTTTGTCTCGATGGACCTGTTAAGTGTGGAAAGTTGCCAAAAGGCTTGGTCTTTCGTTCCAAAAAAAAAGGCATGGTCTAAGAAAGAACGCCATGGTCACAAACAGCGCCACTCGCGATAAGCGAAAACGTTATATGTGATTTTTAGCACAACATAAAGCGAATCCAGTTATTGAAAAGTTCGGAGCAATAATATCTACGTATCAGCTGCTCACAACATTATACACAAACTCATTTAAAAACATTATATATAAAACTCATCCGCCTTGCACTGCAGGGAAGTGCAAGATCCGGAGCTTTTTTTTCTCTCCGTGTACTTCCCGTAGTTCGGATCACAAATTCACGTCGAAATCAAGGCCGTAAAAGAGCCAAAAAGAAAAAGGAAGAAGAAAAGGCCGCCAACTAGCGCACCTATCCGCACTTGAAGCGGAGATAAGAGATACCGGATACGGACCTCCCCATTGTACCGGGTCTACCTGTTCGTTCAACGTCGTCGGCGAGCTCGCCACTAGCCAGTCGCCGTTGCGCATTGTAGCATGGCGATGACGATATATTTATCTCTGCAACTTGCATCAAAGTGCCGTGCGTGCAGCGACCTCCACTGCGGCCGATCGGGTTTGACCGCCCAGGTCACAGCTTGCTCATACCAACCACGTCGCCGTCGCCGGGGACGGCGGCGGCGGAGGAGTGGCGGCGGACGAAGTCGGCCACCTGCGCGGTGAACTCCGCGGCGCAGTTGGCCTTGAAGAGCTCCATGGCGTGGTAGCCGGCGCCGTCGAGCCTCGCCTCCACGGCCACCCCGGCCTTCTGCAGCGCGTTGACCAGCGTCCTCGTCCGGTCCCGCGGCGGGTCCTTGCGCCGGCCGAGCACCAGGCAGGGCGGCAGCCTCCGCAGCCGCGCCGCCCCGACGCGGGCCAGCATGGACTCCGGGTTGCAGTACTCGTGGTCCCGGTCGGCGCCCAGGGGCAACGCGAGCTCCCAGAGCAGGTCATTGGCCGGCAGCGGCAGCATGAGGTACTTGTACGGGTCCATAGCGCGCTGGGACTAGATCGGCGGCGATGCAAGGCAACCGCAGGCGTTTACTCGCACAGGAAAGCTGGATGTACTTGCTGCAGCTCGCTCAAGTGCACACACAACTGATGAACTGAAGCTAGAGCGCGGCGTTTATATACCCCGCGGCCCGCCTGAGGGTCCTTGGGCTGAGAGCGACGGGCTCTCGGGGCTCGGTTGCCGGTTGGGTTGGGTGGTGCGACCCGATCGACGGGTTGGGTGACACGAGCGAGCGAGGTGCGCGGTGCGGCCCGGACCCCCCGCGCGCGCGCGCCGTCCACGCTCTCACCCGCCGCTTATGCTGTTGCGTTCAAGCGGGCCTCCCCGGGGTGGGGTGGATCGGCCGCGGCGGGTTCAGAGTTTCAGACGCGCGATGGGACGGAACGAGGGGATCGGCTGGATCGCCGTTGTCCCCGGGGATCGGGGGCTGAGAGAAAGGTGAAAGGGACCCCGGGTCGCTGGGCTTTAAGGGCGCGCCAACGAGCACCGAGCGCGTGTGTACCACGGTACTGTGCGCCGCGGCCGCGCGAGTGGCCACCGTGCGCCCACGCGGGGCGCCCCCCGGCCGTGTCGTACGCCCGGGATAAGGATGGTGCTTTTCTTTGAGCTCTCCGCCCACGCCGTTCTTTAACCGAGTGTAGACATTATGTCAGCGTGCGGTTGGGGTGGCAATTTTCGTGCGGCAAGATGGGAGTACTTGTGTAGTGTTTGCGTCAGACTGGTAACACAAAGTCATGCACCGCTGAAATGTCCTCTCCCAAGAAGAAAACAGTTAGTTGGCCATACGAAACATTTGTAAATTACTCGTATCTCTTAAAACGTGCATATTAAGCTCCGATCGCCACTAATTCTAACGTACCAACCCCGGCCCCTAATACAACCCTGGCCTTTAGCCAACGCAAAGTGGCACGATATGAATGGCAACCAAGTATGAGATGACAACCGTATATCTACAACATCTGACACTTCTCGCTCATGAAAAATATGAAAGCTTGTACTGTTTTGGAATGTGTTTTTTTTTTCAAAAATGGGTTCAGACGTGTACCGTAGTGTACATGCGGTACTATTTTGTGCCCTGTTTGCCTCATGACCGGTAACACAAAGTCATGCACAGCTGAAATGTCCTCTGTCCTCTCCCAAGGAAAAAACAGTTAGCCATAAGAAACATTTGTAAACTCGCTCTTAAAACGTGAATATGAAGCTCCGAAGGCCACTAGTACTAACTTACGAACCCCTAGTACCACCTGCCCTTTAGTCAAGGCAAAGTGGCACGATGTGAGTGGCAACAGATTGAAGATGACGCCGTGTTATCTGCCCTAATAATTTTTTGTAAATAAATTTGGTTAAAATTTGACTCCTCAAAAAAATAAGAGAATACAACATCTGTTTGGAATGTGTTTTTTTTTAAAAGAAATGTTCGGAGCTGTCGCCACGCGAAGCAACCAACTACCGTACAGAAGTATGAAAGGAACTGCACCCTGAGTGGCTAGGCTGCACGAAACACGGTTGGGTTCGTCCCGTAGTGATGTCAAGTTATTTTCCACAGGATGATCTCAAAGCCGGCTGACCGAGCGATCGGTCTTTTTCCGGCCACTGCATGCTCAAGACAATCAATTCCAAAGACCAATAATGCAAGCGACCGCCCCATTTATCTCTTTGCTCGTAGTAGATCGATCGCCTTGTCCCCAATCATATCCTTTTGTTTTTTTGAAAAAGTCCTCTTTCCGTTTATCAAAAGGAAGCACCGAGCGCAGAACAAGTGCAGAAGCACCGCCCCCGGCCATCCCCATTTCCGACGTGTGGCAGCATGCCTTTGCACCAAATGACGGGCGTTATCCGCGGACACTCCGTGTCCACACCGGGTAGTCGCTGCGAGCGAGACCGGTTCCGGATTTCCCAGCCGTCGTCGGGTCGTGGGCTTTACCGGCCGCCGGGAGTGGCGGCCGCACGCACCGTGGCCCGCTCGGCGCGGCTCCACTCCGGCCAAACCGCCAAACTCGTGCGCCATGCCCGGTTGACGCAGCAGACGTGGGGGGTGTTCAGTTCAGCATTCCGTTCGCTCCGGCGTGCGGAACAACGCCGCGTCGCTGTCGGAGTCGAGCAAGGGGGGCACCACGCGCTGGCAGGCAGGAGGAGACCCGAGCCCGGGTCTCGGATGGGAGATCCTTTTTTGCCATGTGCAGCGTCGGAGCCTAGCAGTAGTAGGCCACATGCGCTTGGTCATCCCCTACGACGGGAAGTCTACTACTTTTGTCCTTTTCTTACGAGTTGCCCTCGCCGCAAATTGTCCGTCTAATATGGTGAAAGGCCAAGGGTTTGGCTTATTCCACATTTGGATTCTCAACATCTATGTGTAATACTGATAAAAAACAGCAGTGAATTTTGCAAGATTTTCCCAAGGACGAGATCAAACTCCAGCGAATTAAAACGTTTGGCAGAGCTGCGGCTCCTCAAAAAATGATTTTAGTTTTGGCTACTCTGAAATTGGACGAAGAATATGGATAGGGTAGATCATGCAGGCATGTACCACCATGCAAAATTTGTTGTTGAAAGAACACTTGTGCAACAAGAAAAAAAAGTGAAATAAGCATATAAATAGTAGATGTGCAATTGATTCTTCAACATCACTGTTCTACAAAATTTTATTTTGCAAGCACTGTAGGTATGAGCAACAACAAGATCAATTCAGAATCATCAGATGTAGAAATGTACAGGTTATGTACATTTACCAAACACACACGGTCCACGACCTAGAGTACACATCGCGTAGAAAGGGATCCATTTGGTCTTCAAGGGAATCTGGCGTGGATCAAAAGTAGTCTGAAAGAACTGCCGCGGAAACCCTCTTCAAGGATGAGGAAAGCGTGGAGATGTCTGATTCAGTATGTCCAGCTGATACAAACAGGCGGATTCCAATAGGAAGTTTGCACCTATCCAGATTTGATTTCTTTGATGTCACAATGAAAACTGAATCTTCCTTCAAGACCTGTTGGGGAAAGAATGTGTAAATAGGTGTTGCAACAAGTCATGTAAACTACTTGAAGTTTATTAGAGTTGATTCAAACTTACCTTCTCAGCAATAGTTTCAAGAAGATCTAGGTCGGTGGTAGGAGAACCTGTTGATTTCTTCAGCTTAAGGAAGACAATAGGTGACAGAACATGGCTGGAAATTTCAAGTCCTGGAGTATCCGATAGTTCTGCAAAAGGGTGTCAAGATGGTGGACACTGGTCAGCTACATATTAGTTTTTTTCTTAGGGCGAGCTTCATATTAGTTAGCAATCGTATTATGCATGAACAATAGTCAAGGCATGCCATATTATCCTTTCTTAGCTCATACCATGGATTGCATATATTTGTTTCACAACATAACAATGTTTTACCTGGTGTTTAGGAGCCTAGTGCTCACAGGGAAAAAGAAGGTGTAAACTCATATGATGGGTTGATGACTTGTGTATAGTCTAACAGTTTACCCTTAGGAAGCCGAGTGTCGTACCCATATTTTTCCTCATTAACCCAGGGAAAAGAACAAGTAAATATGGCATGGTCACACAAAGAGGCAAATAACAATAAAATCATCTTTACCTTTATGCAAAAGAGCAATATTGCTCCTTAGGTTTGCGAGAACTGATGGGTTCTCCTCCAGGTAGTTGACGGCAGAGACAGCAGCACTGGCAAGATAAGGTGGCAGCGAGGCAGAGAAAACATACCCAGAGCTGCTTAGACGCTGCAGAATTATATCTCCTTGATCAGATAAAACACTGAAAATGCAAGAATATCTACATAAAAAATTGGCGTTCCATCAATCTGGTATTGCATATACCTGATGATCAACAACTCTGACACTTCCTGTACAGAAGCCACCATCAGTAGCTAGTGCATTTCCCATTCCAGCAGTGATGATATCAATTTTTTCAATCTGCACAAGCATGGAAGTTTCAGAAGAGGGAAGAATGTGCCTAAAGTATTTAGTTTGAATTACGAGATCCATATTCCAAGAATCAATTAGTGACTGCCCATGAATTGTGGATTATAAAGTTTTTTTCCACACCATCTTAGTGTTACAGTGAAACGTGTTAAAAAGGCTGAAGCAAAACACTTACGGGAACTCCATAGTGTTCAGCAAGGCCACGCCCAGACTTGCCAAGCACCCCAAAAGAATGACTCTCCTCCAGAATAACACGGAACCTATACTTCTCCTTCAACCTGACAATCTCATCCAAGGGAGCAATTTGGCCAGAATTCTGCGTTCACAAATCACAACGATAGTGAATAGGTTATATTCTGCAGGTAGATTTGATGACTTATGTTGCAAACGTTCATAGGAACATATAAAAATAGACCACACGTATCAGCACAACAATAACAAAAGCCACCGCACCTGGTAAATGGATTCTACAACAATGTAGCGTCTAATCTTTTCGGCACGTTTATTTCCATGAGTAAGCTTTTCCAAAGTGCTTGCAAGTGAAGCCATATCATTGTGCTTGAAGTAAACCACAGTACTTCTTGATAGATGGAGACCATTTTGCACTGCCCAGTGAACACCCTCGTCACTGCAATCACATTAAATGTTGGTACAAATTCAGCAAGTGAAAAAGGGAGAACGAACTTAATGGAAAAAACCAGCCAGGTATATTGAGGAGCAATGGTAATTCATCAATAGAGACAAGGAAAAGGTGACAACTTGCTAAATCTTATCAGGTACAGATAAAATCATGTCTAAAAGGTGAGCATGCTTTCATCAATACAAGCAAGTCAAAGATCCATAAATACTTGTCAATTTCATAAATTTTCATCAAAGAATAGGTGGACTTACGCGACTATGATATCTCCTTTCTTACAAAAGGCAGGTGTAGCTATGATTGCAGGATATCTGTAGTTGTTGGACATCATATATCATTTGAACTTCTGAGCATCAAAGTTAACCCTTCTATTCTGCTTTTATACAGTGCTGCTGGACCGCATACAATCGTTGATGGTAAAGAAGTTGTCAACTTTGCATCAGCAAACTACCTTGTATCTTACAATGATCTTCTCATTGCCAATTAAACCAAGGTAGTTTGCTGATGCAAAGTTGACAACTTCTTTACCATCAACGATTGTATGCGGTCCAGCAGCACTGTATAAAAGCAGAATAGAAGGGTTAACTTTGATGCTCAGAAGTTCAAATGATATATGATGTCCAACAACTACAGATATCCTGCAATCATAGCTACTTCACATCGTAAGCATTTGTACTCCATACTGCATGCATCCATTTTGATAACAAAAAACCAGAAATGTCTCAATATTGGTCCCTCACATGACACTATTACGTTTAGTGAAAACAAATGTAAGAACAGCACCAACACTCACAATTTCAACACCAATCCATCGTTAATCCACATATATAGAAATAGTATGTAGGACTACTCATGCAACAATAACCTTTGACCCTTAAAATATTTGTGAATTTACTTTGAGAATAAAGCCATTTGACTGAAAAGATTTCTATACCATTGGGTCAACTACTGTTTTAACTAGTAATCATGGAATGTAAGCCATTGCACAAACCTTTCCAACATAGGGGCGTCAATTCTGGCCCCCTCCTTGATGGGAGGGCATAGCGGCTCTGGCTCCCATTCATCGCATAGCTCGTCAATCTCCTGCAGAAACCGAAATGCTAGCATTCAGTGATATGATTCACCAAGCAATGACCAAACAAATACTCTGTATCATTAACTGATCCTAGCATTCAGCAAGAGGAGAACACCTCACCTTCTCAGTGAGCGGCTTCTTTGGGGGTTTGTAGCTCTTCCTGGTGAGCTGAAACACTATGACTGCAATAAGAAGCCCTTCCACGACCAAGTGCCCTGACAAATCACATCGCCACTGAATGTTAAACACTAAGCCCAACCGAGCTAACTTACTAATTCAGTACTAACGAGGGACCTACCATCGATGTGGACACCGAAGACGACAGCACGAGCAAGAGGCGCATTGAAAGCAGCCGAGACCCGAGCAAGCACCGCCGCTGTGGCATTCACAACGGGCAATGCCATCTCCATGCCCCCCGGGAGCTTCCCGTATAAACTTTCAGCGCCTTGAATCTGCCAACAAAACAGTGCCAATCAGTCAGATCGATCGCCGAACAGCCGAATCCAATGTTGAAACAACAGCCGCGGCGGGGTTAACGTGGGGGCACTCGTGGGTTCAGCTGAACCCCTTGAGAATTTTCGGGAAATACAAACCGCTGTTGCTGTCCCCTGCAAACTGCAAGGGAATCCGCAACAAATTGGACGGTTTCGAGCGCCCGCCCCAGCGAAAGAGATTCGGATTCGAGTGGCAGCTGCGGGAAGATCCAGCGGGATAACACAAACAAGCCATCAAGCGAAGCTAGGGCTTCCTTACCGAGAAAAACAACGGAATCAACCCCAAGTCCGGCCGGATCTCCGCCCCGTGCCACTACGATATCTCCGAGGTAGCGCGCCTTGGCTTCCGCGGAAGGATTTGAAGCCTCGGAGGCGCGCTTTCACCGGCGAGGAGTCGACGAATGGTCCCCGGGAGCACGCAGGCGAGGCCGGAGTCGAGTAGCGGAGGGCGGCGGATTCGAGGCGGTGGTGAGTGGAGTCGCGATGCGGCCGTAATATAAACGGGGGCGCGGGGGAGGGAGGAGACGACGACGCGGAGGAGGAAGAGAAGAGAGGAGGAGACGATGGGTTTGAGTGGGCTTGCGCCCGGGCGGCGGTCGCCTTTGGCTGGCGGGCGCTGGCTGCCGGGCTCTGGCTCTGGCTGGGCTCGGCTTCTGGTCCCTGTCGTTTCGACCGGGCCAGCCAGCGTTGATCCGGGTGGCAGCGGTCAATCCTGGCTGGTACTAATTCGAGGATTACGCTGACGACGGGGATCATCCGCTGAGATTCCAGTGATTGGTTAAGTGCTTAACCACCTACGACTACGACCTTCCTGCCTGTCTTCTTCATGGCGGATGGCCCCTCAAGGCTGACTTCAGTTAAGACTTCTGATGAGAGCAGCGTCAGAGGACCGATCGGCATGTCGTGTGGTGGTGTTTTGACGTGGTTGCGTTTCGTTGCCTGGCGGGCAGGTGCAGGAGAGATGGGCCGGGGGTGGACTGCTTCAACCAAAGGGGGCATAGGGAAAAGGCCTGGAATGTATGATTGGTTGGTCAGTCAGTGTGCAAGAGCAAAGCAGGAGACGCCAACTGATTTTGTCAAATCTTGAAGGCGTTATAAAAATTGGAGGTCCATACCAGATAACCAGACTACCAGAGCATCAGAAAAAAAGATGGAAGTCATGTGTCTTCTCATCATGTGGTGCAATAGCAATGCGGTTGTGCTGGTAAGGTACATGACTAGGGTAATTGAGTGACAAATTCATTTTTACAGCCAATGGGCCTATGCCTTTCTTTGTTTTTGAAGGGGTGATTATTTGAATTTCTACTTTTCTTTTTCATTTCCTTTCGGGAGAAAATTCGACATGCTGCTCCTCTTTCTGTAGAATGCAAGTGGAGCGTTGGCTTGCATTTGCAGTTGCAGGGCCAGCTTATAATCCGCAGATTTCACATGAATTGTATTGCGCGTGGCCAAACTATTGTAGAAACCGGGGAGGGGGGGCCTACAGTACAAACGCCATGAATTTTGAAGGGGTGATTAAAAAGTCATCGCTGCTATTCAGAACCAGCCTCAGCCTTCGAGGCTGCTGCCGTCGTACAGGACTATGGTAATAAAGTGGCACATTCATTTTACAGACATTGTGTTTGGCCATTATTTAATCTGAAAAGGATGATTTTTCGAGTTGCTGCTTTTCCTTTTGATTGAAAACTCGACACACTACTCCTGTTATGTAGAATGCACTTGGAGCATGTGGGTCACTGCACAGATTTCACAAAAAAATTATAGGGAGTGACAGAATTCAAGTGAAGCGGAGCTATTAGAGGTGTTTTTTTTAAAAAAAATCTAGAACATTCTTTTTATAAAGGTCGCGGATGTTATTGGGGATGGCCGGATTTTGATCTGTAAAATGCAACGAAGGTGTTTAACTGGGCCGAATGGGATGGTAGATTCTTCAGTTGGCTATTAGGCTGGGCTTCAATGCTCGGTTTTCTAGGGGAACCATCTCTAGAGCTTCATGTTTCTAAAAAAAAAAAAAAAACTCTAGAGCCCCATCTTTTAAAGCACGGTTAATCTGAAATTTCTATCCATCTTTTACAAAGAGCTTGTTGGGTGATTTCATGAAGTAATTCTCTATAGTGAATTAAGGCCTAGACGCTACAAAAGTTATATTCTCTTGATTCACTTTGCAGTTTAAAGCACTTCTTCCTTTATTTTTTACCTAGAGGATGATGAAAATAAATTTTAGTCATAAAAAACAGAATCACTTCTCACAATGAACCATAAGAGGAGCTCTACCAAAGGGACACCATTTATTGTTTGAGATTAGTGTTATAGTAGACAAATGATTAAGATGAGGTGGGAAAATAAACAAACCATCCACACGCATGATGTGCGGCACAATTTTATTAGGTGGTGATGGGTAGGTGGTTAATTATTTCGAGCCTCACAATTCAAATGCATTTTCACTAAAACCAGTACTTTTGTTTTCATTCCGTTTAAATCGTCGTGTTATTTAGAATAAATGCAACATAATGAGATCCAAATGAGTGCATTTTAATTATTTCTGTTTTTTTAAAAAATATTGGGTACAAGCTCAACATTTTGAATATGCAGTTTCAATATTTCCATGCAAAATGTTGAACTATTTTTTCCAAGGTGTTGATTTAGGTTGGCAAATTGTTGAATCAAGTTTAAGAAAATGATAAAAAATGTATAAACATACAAGACCATAACCTATTAATCATTTTAGATATACTAATTGGAATAAAAAGACAAAAAGAGAAAAATAGTTCACTCATGTGTTTATGGTTTATTGTCAGCGGATTATAATAAATTAGACCTGGTTGGCTATTGGTCCATATAATGTAAGCAAACCATATTTCACAAGATAAATATTAAATATGAGCTCTCTGTTAATTAGGGGGCATAGCAAATCAACAGGTGGCACATCCCCTAGGAAATACTACAGCTTGCCTAATTAAACAAACAATTGCTTCCAATGGCAAACAAGAAATCAGATTTATTGAACATCAAATTTGTAAATGTTTTGCTCAAGTAAAAACAATGTTGTGTCAGTCACATTTGTGAATAGCTCAAGAAAGAATATGTTTCACCCGTTCAATTTGTGAATGTTCTTATTTCAAAAAAAATATCCTATCTGCTTAAGAAAATATTCTAGGTTCTAAAAAATGTTCTGTAAGTTGATCCGAAGGATTTAATGTAGATCCAAAGGTAAAAGACAGTGACTGGTACAGATGTGCCACCTGACAGTTACAGTGAGACCAATTACCTCCTTCCAAAAGAAAACAATTACCTCACTTTTGTTCACCAAGACGCAAAAGTGAATGCTGACATGCTCCAACAAATCATTTTCGTTCTGCAGAAATGATGGCGAATCCTGCTGGTCAGTGAAGCCCCCGGTAGAATTACGAGCTGGCTTTCGCATATGGCCGTGGTTTATTCTATTCTGATCCCTCAGATGGTGTGGTGAGTCCTGCTGCTGGTGGAGAAGATGAAGACGAAAGCCCGTCCAGCATATCTGATATCCGTGTAATGGTGGAATATGCGAGCATTATTGTCTTTTTTTCCCTTCGCATTTCAGAACCAATAGCTTTGTTATAATGTGCAAATCTGGTGTCCCCAGCAATGAAACTTGGTAATCTGCTTTTCGGTAAAAGCAGGCGAATAATGCAAATGGTTTCCCGTGAACAATAGCCCAAAGAGTATTTGCCCCCAAGAACACTCGGCAGAGCACACTTACTGTAAATTAGTTGATTAATTATGAGCAGCGAAGCGTTACAAATTAAGGGGCAAGATTTAGTTACATGCACTGCAATATACCACCACCGAAGAGCATAGCATTGCATTGCACCAGGCCTAGCCCGCCGCTCTACGGCAGAAGCGATCTAGCATTAGCAGGCCCGTGCTCCTCGATCTCAGCTCACACGACACTCAGCCACACAGAGCAGACTTCTCCAGAAGCCTACTGTACAGAGTACAGACACACTTGTGCACACTTTCATGCATCATATCATGCCTATGTACACACACGACATGTCGACATTATACATACATATATGTATATCTCACTTGATGAACGAAGGAGCCTGCAGGTTATGCGCCGTCGCGCGTTTCCATCATGTCTGCGGCCGGTTGGCTCTGCCCCTGCGAAACCAGGCATTCAGAGATCAGAACCCAAGTGTATAAATGCGCGCGTGATGGGAGCTACAGAGTACGCACCTGTTGCTGTTGTTGTTCCTGCTGTTGCCGTTGCGGGCGTCGCCGGCGGGGCGGCCGTAGCCGCCGTTCTCGATGTCGCCGACGTCGTTGACGAGCAGGTCGTAGTGGCGCCTCGCGTCGTCGGCCGTCTTGCCGCCGCCGACCGCGGCCGCCACGCGCTCCCACCGCCGGGGGGTGTCGGGGTCGTAGGTGGCCAGAGCGCGCTCGAACCGCTCGTTCTCGCTCGTGCTCCACTCCATGATGATCCCTCCTCTTCTCTGCAGCTCGCTGCTTCGATCTCTTGCTATATCACACTCCTTCAAGGTCACCAACGTCTAGCTGCCTCTCAACTAGATTTTGGCTACTAATTAACTGCTGCTCTCCCTGCTATATGCTGAGTCGATCTGTGCTGCTTCGAACCAAGCATTCGACGATTGATATATTTATAGGGGCAGAAAGAAAGGCTCTGTCGCAACATGGGTCTAAATTAAAACCTCAGCTCCTACATGCTACGCTGCAGCAAACGGATCGTCGTAACAGTTGTGATGCTGCTAGTAATATTCTAAGAGGCGAGTTGCTAAAGCTCAATGCAAGGGGGTGGGAGGGCTTTCCAATGGCAGGTAGCTGACGAGCGACCTGATTGGCGGGGGGGTTTATTCGACAGACGTAAGAAAGTATCGGGGCTTTAGGCGATGTCGCATTATTTTAACCGCGGCTTGGCTTTCTGTGAAATGGTTGCCAGATCAGAGGGATCGATGCCCTTCTCATGCTTTACCACAGGCTGGGCTAAATAGCTTAGCGCTTATCTCTTGTTTTCTTCGACTGCAACTTCATGTCATGTTTTCAGTTCAGTGTTTAGAAACAAAACGTTAATTCAGTTTATGTTTGAGCAGGAATTTTCATGGTAGGGCCGTATACATAAACAGATCATATGCATTTTATATATTCTTCAAGGAACCTATGCATGCACAATAAAAAACCCTTGCTTCTTCTTCTTAATGAAAATCATGCTATGCATGTTCTAAAAAAAGGGCCCATGTATTTCGTGATTGAAACGTTGTGATCTTGGTCGATGGTTAGTCTTTTTTTTACTGTTTGGCACTTTGAACCCATCTCAAAGTACTTTCATGTATATTATCATTTTTTTAAAAAAATCAGTGGTTAAGTGCTTTCTTAAAGATCATGTTA